>CM065592.1:48612859-48997859 GCA_033119425.1 Bufotes viridis | reverse complement strand
GACTCTATGAACATGGGTTTGCTGTGCACATCACAACATATGTATTATAACTTTTCATGTTCCTCTTAGTATTCACACTGTCAAGCTCTCTATACACCATGTCTGTTGCTGCTAACAATTTCAGCTCCGGTAGCTGATCTTACTGACACTAGTGTGTTTTCTGACCACACCAACTAAAGTTCAGCAACTAGATGGTTAACTCTTTCTGTACTGAGCACCATGGTTTATTAGGGTACTTACTTGCGTTGTGAGGATCAGGCAGGCAGTTCCATCGCCGAAACTGCCTGCTGGATCCGGAAATCTGTGTGCAAATGGAAAGCATTTGTAGACGGATCCGGATCTGTCTAACAAATGCATTGAAACACCAGATCCGTCTCTTCTGTGTCGTCTGGAAAAATGGATCCGGTATTTATTTATTTTTTTGCATTTTTAAAGGACTGCGCATGCGCAGAATGAAAAGCAGGATCCGTTTTTCCGGAACACTTAGTGCCGCATCTGGCATTAATGCATTTCACTGTAAAATAATGCTGGATCTGGCATTCTGGCAAGTGTTCCGGAATTTTGGATGGAGAAAATACCGCAGCATGCTGCGGCATTGTCTCCGGCTAAATACCATAAGAGTGACTGAACTGAAGACATCCTGATGCATACTGAACGGAATGCTCTCCATTCAGAATGCATTAGGATAAAAGTGATCAGTTTTTTACCAGTATTGAGCCCCTAGGACGAAACTGAATACCAGAAAACTTTAACGCAAGTGTGAAAGTAGCCTTACTTAGTTTCTATATTGCAGGGATTGATTTGGATTGCCACCTGCCTTTGACCTTGCCTGCTTGAATTATCATTTTACATGGACTTGTGAGCCCTGACTTTTTGCTTGGATTATCATAATACATGTGCTCTGCCAGCCCTGACCTGTTGCTTGATCAACTATGAATCCTCATAATTTTGCTGCTACTAACTAGTTCTAGTCACAACCATTGCCCTTGGACACCAAAGCAAACATGCGGACCTCTACTATTGCAAATCAGAGAATTCATTATCCATTTTGTTTTGCAGAAATAATGCTTTAGAGTTGCTCTATCAATTGTGCTTGGGAACTAGAAGTTAAAACCATAGCAAAGTATATATTTTTTTATTAATTTTATATTTATTTGGTCTTAGGACCCTAGGTCACCCAACTGTATTCATGTGTGCACAAATAGCTCTCCACACTATATTTCCCTAGAGGGGGATTTCGTTAATATGTCCTGATAGGATTACCTTTTTAGCTCTTTTGTGTACACCTCCTGGCCTGTGAACTCCACTTTTATGAGTGTAGAGAAAATGGCAGGGCATTCATATACAGAAGTCTATTAATGTTACTATGATATCTCTAGACTAAAAAAAATATTAGCTAGGATACAGTGAGTAGAGTAAGGCTGGAACTCTGCATAAGATCAAAACTTTTAGAGTCTGTCCATTCTTCAGGCCACCTTTTAAAGCACAGTGCACCTGCAGGTGCAAAGCTACATGTAGCTTATATAAATACATGTAAATAGACATAAACATAGTTTTCTGTTTTTTTGGACAAAAAAAGAGAAATAAACTCATAATGTTGCAAAATTCCCAAAGGCCATATAATGATATCTTGCCTAAACAGTTTGAATATTTGTATTCAAATTAGATCCATAGTTTCCAACAGTTCCAAATTTTCTGCACTGGTCTTGGATTCTTAGACCCAATCCTGCCAAATTTGGCATCTCCTCGATCAAACGGGTAAGGCTTGTGTAATAGACACCAAGAAGTGGTACAAGGAAAGGGCATAAAGGGGTTATCCAAGACTATTAAAAGGGGTTGTCCAAGTTATATTTATTAATGACCTATACTTAGGATAGGTCATCAATATTAGATCGGCAGGGGTCCGACAGCCAGCACCCCCGCCGATCAGCTGTTTGAAGAGAAGGCGCGCGCCAGGCCAGCGCTGCCTCCTCTTCATTGTTTACCTGCTCGCCATTGCATCTGCAGTGGTAAGCAGGTGTAATTACACTCAAGCCATCCCATTAATTTCAATGGGACAGATCGCTCCTATACAAGTGTGTGCGCCGGTGCGGGGACCAGGAGCAGCGCAGGGAGCGGGGAGCCAGGTAAGTATATTTATTGTGAGGGGCCCGGCTTAAGGGGAACATTTTTATAGTCTTGGATAACCCCTTTAAATGCCTGAATTTACCAACACAAATGTTGGCAAGTATGTTGATCATACCAGATAAACTAGAGACTCCTATCTGTAGACAGTAGAGTTGAGAAAACACCTGGGAGTTCAGCCGAACTTCCCCACAAAGTTCGGGTTCGGGACCCGAACTTGACCCTGAACCCCAGTCAATGGAGACCCGAACTTTGGGGCACTAAAATGGCTCTAAAAGAGTCATGGAAAAGGGTTAGAGGGCTGCAAAAGGTAGCAAATTGTGGGTAAGAGATTGACAAGTGACCTGCAAACAAATGTGGATAGGGAAATCATTACTGATTTAGAATATTCTTCATTAATAAATATAGTTTATGTTATGCGAAAAATTTGTAATTAAATATGTGCATTAATACTGTAGAATCGCGTAAGAGTGTTAAGCAACTTTCCTATTGGGTTGGCTTGGTAGAATTGTCGAATATGTAGAATATAGCGCTATATTCGTAAATTACGATTAGATCCCTATATTCTACATATTCGACAATTCTACCAAGCCAAGCCAACCTAATAGGAAAAGTTGCTTAACGCCCTTACGCGATTCGATTAATGCGCATATTTAATTACCTATTTTTTGCATAACATAAACTATATTTGTGGTCATGGCTACGGCAGATGATGTTTGATGAACCCTAGGGAGATAAACATCAAGAACAACCTAACCCGGCTAGACGTATGCTAGCTAACCTAACCTAATGGCTTGAAGTGTGCCCTTAGCCATAGCTGTGGGTAGGCCTAAAAAGGGAGCAAAAGCCAAGCCAAGTAGGTTATAGAAGAAACTCAATGGAATGTGCAAACAAATCCCCGACCAACTGCAAAGCATCAGCAATCTTGACCGCATGTTCGGAATGGATGAGGCAAAACCATAAGGAGACCCTCATCACAGCTTGCAAATGACGAAGCCGGAGCCATGATGCTCGATGTTGCAGATACTGCCCCAAAGCGGAATAAAGGACCGGGAATACTCTGTGGAATGGAGCATGAAATATTAACTGAACCTGGTGAACTGTGGTTCTAGTACTGACAATTACTCAGGTGTTTGTGGAACTGAAAGAGAAACCTGACTGCCTAGACTATGCACGAAGTGAGGGGGCAAAAGAAACCATGGAATTAGGAAGGGAATCCTTGAATAGTTCCTGCTTGCCATGGTCCCTGCGTTTTTCTTCTGTGAACCCCTGAGAATTGGTTTAATGCTGAGACAGGAAGACCGACTTGGTATCTGAATCTACCATGAGGAAATGGTTGATTCGATGTGTTGTAGAGTATGGGGTTAGCATGGCAAGATCCTGTCTGTCCTCCCATGAGTGAGGGAATACTAAATTTTGCAACAAAGCTACGGGCGAAACAAATTCCTAGATGTAGTAAAAGACAAAAAGACTTTGTGCTGGAACTTGGGTGACGAGATATGTTCGACTACGAACAGGGACTGAAATGCTAGAGGGAATTACCCTACTTGTTTTTCCTCCGGCATGACCTGCACAAACTCTGCAGTTGTGATAGCTACTCTCAGAGGGAGCGGAACGGCCATGAGGAGTGAACAGCAGAGGAAGCAGCACAGCAATGAGGAGCGACCGGAAGAGAAGCCGTACGGAAAACCACTGTCCAACAGAGGGAGCCGTATGGTAAAGAAGACTGACCAGTAGAGGGAGCAGTGCAGTAATGACCAATAACCAGCAGGGGAAGCATGTCCAACTGTCCAGCAGATGGAGCTGTGCAGAAAAAAAGACTCTCCAGCAGAGGGAGCCGTGCGATAAGACCAGTGTAATGGTAGAGGGAGCAGGGCAACGGAGAGGAGAGACCAGTAGGGGGGGGCAGTGCCATGAAAGGAAAGTCCTGTAGAAAAGCTATGCGACAATGAGGAGAGACCAGCCAAGGAAATGTGGACTGTGCGGCAGAATGAAGCAGTGCGATAATAAATCATGTCTAGCCGAGGGGACTAGCAGTGATGAAGAGTGAAATGAAGAGGACTGTACATCGGTACAGTGATACGGACAGGGGAGCCTGAATTGAACAGAAGAGAATATGAATGCATATGAACATACTGTACATGAATTAGACAACAGGAAATTATGACTAACATGTGGCCTCAATGACGTGCTGGCAATTGAACAGTGGGCCTGGCTAACGTGGCAGGCGTAACCTAAACTGAACCTACGTGGCCCTAATACCATGACAGTTGAATATCGTTGGAAAATGTGACCTGACATCCTATGGCAGGTGACCCTAAAGACTTGAGCTCCAGTAATTGAAGTGTGATCCTGGAGCATGGCAGACAATGGACATTAATAAAAGTGTAACACCTAAAGAACGTAATGTAGCAGGAAACTTAGGCGAGTAAAAAGTGAACCTGACTGAACACCACAGGGGACAGACTTTAGTTGAAAAAACCTGGGTCGTATGCAGGTGATCAGGGAAGCAGATATGAATGTGAGACATTCGGACCCAATCAGCCTGGAAGCATGGATGGTCAACCAACCAGGCAATCAGCCAGGCAGGAACTAAAACAAGTCATCGGTCCCCCGAAGTCATGGGACCGAAGCGGTCGTCGGTTCCCCGAAGTCATGGGGCTGAAGCGGTCATCGGTTCCCGAAGCCATAGGGCCGAAGCGGTCATCGGTCCCTCGAAGCCATAGGGCCAAAGCGGTCATCGGTCCCTCGAAGCCATGGGGCCGAAGCGGTCATCAGTCCCCCGTAGCCATGGTCCAAAGCAGTGATCGGGCCCCCAGAGCCAGGGGGTCGAAGCAGTCGTAGGGCCCCCCGGAGCCATGGGGTCGAAGCAGTCATAGAGCCCCCGGAGCCATGGGGCCGAAGCAGTCATAGGGCCCCCCGGAGCCATGGGGCCGAAGCAGTCGTAGGGCCCCCCGGAGCCATGGGGCCAAAGCAGTCATAGGGCCCCTGGAGCCAAGCAGTCATAGGGCCCCTAGAGCCATGGGGCCGAAGCAGTCATAGGGTCCCCAGAGCCATGGGGCCAAAGCAGTCATAGGGCCCTCAGAGCCATGGGGCTGAAGCAGTCGTAGGGCCCCCTGGAGCCAAGCAATCATTGGGTCCTTGGAGCCGAAGCAGTCATAGGGCCCCCGGAGCCAAAGCAGTCATAGGGCCCCTGGAGCCATGAGGCCAGGGCAGTCAAGTGGCCCCCAAGCCATAAGGCCGAAGTAGTCATCGGGCCCGCAGAGCCAAGATACTGATCTGAATGACGTGACAGTGACGAGAAGTAATTAAAACTTGAGCCAGACCTGATGAGATAGGCGGCAACTTGGACGATTGGATTGGCTAAAAGTGGCCTAAAAGAAACATAACTGCCAACAGGCATTTAAAATATAGACATTAGTAATCCGAACAAAGTGCATAAATAAAACACTTAACAGAAATTGAATAAAAACAAGAGCCTGAGGCTTTGCAAGTTTGCTAAGCGAAGCACCTTATCGCGACAAACAAATGAACTTGTGAACATGGTAGTAAACTCGCTCCTATTGGCCCACTTGCCTCTGCTGAGAAGCTGTTTTGGTGAACTAGGCAGGAGACCAATCTGAGTGAATGCAAACCAGGAGTAAAGGAAACCAATCTGAGCGATTATGAACCAGGATTTAAATAGGATTTTTTTTTATTTTTTTAGACCACCGAGGAAAGATGTAGGCCTGAAAAGAAAGCAGCCATGTTTGCTGGGAGAGCAGTACCAAGCAGTGGGTGCGGAGTGCCCCGTTGAGATTATTGAGTAAAAACCATGATGTAGCAAGGAACAGGAGAATGCAGCTTTGAGTAGGAGCAGAGTGGAACACATAATGTAACAGCAGATGGGTCAATACCGCTCTGGATGCCAGTAGTGCCTAAAAAAAAAAAAAAACACATGATATAAGCAACGTATCAGCGCGGCTCTGAGTATGACTAGAGCAGGGATGGCCAACCTGCGGCTCCCCACCTGTTGTAAAACTAGAATTCCCACCATGCCCTGCTGTAGGCTGATAGCTGTAGGCAGTCTGGGCATGCTGGGAGTTATAGTTTTGTAACAGCTGGAGAGCCGCAGGTTGGCCACCCCTGGACTAGAGCATGAAAAACATGGTATAAAGCAGACGTAAGAATGCAAAACTAAATGTAAGCAGGGTATTAACGTGATGCATCAGCAGACACGTGAACACAGCTCTAGTAGTGAATGGAGTTGAGCACAAGATGTAAAAGCAGACGTGCGGACGCAGCTTTGGATGTGAACGGAATATTAACTTGAAGTGACAGCCGACATGGAAAGCGGCTCTGGTGAGTGGTGTATGAAACCTATTGTAGCGGTAGAAGTGTGAACACAACTCTGGGTATAGGCAGAGCATAAAATTGGTATAACAGCAGCTCTGGTTGTGAATAGAGCATGACACATGATGTAACAGTGACATGAACGCCACTCTTGAAATGGGCCTGGAAAGAACCTTTAGTACCAGTGGACGTGTGAACGCAGCTCTGGTCGTGAGTTTGACCGCGTAAGTGTGAATGCACCTCTGGGTGTGAGCCGAGAATAAAATTAGTATAACATCAGCTCTAAATGTGAGTGGAGCATGAACATGATGTGACAGCGAACGTGAACGCATCTCTGAAACAAGCCTAGTATAAACCTGTTGTAACA
Source organism: Bufotes viridis (assembly GCA_033119425.1). Taxonomy (NCBI): domain Eukaryota; kingdom Metazoa; phylum Chordata; class Amphibia; order Anura; family Bufonidae; genus Bufotes; species Bufotes viridis. Next base: position 48,991,036 of record CM065592.1, on the reverse strand, counting down.
GCAGACATGTGAACGCAGCTCTGACTGCGAGCAGAGCAAACATGGTATACTAGCCAACGCATGAACGCAGCTTTAAATAATAAAATGGAGTAACAGTAGCAGCTCTGGTCGTGGGCCGAGTATAAAAAACATGTAATAGCAGGCGTGTAATACAGTTCCGGATGTCGGCTAGGTACGGAATGTGATGTAACAGCCAACGGGTGAATGCAACTCGAATGTGATTGACGTATGAAGCATGGTGAAAATAGGAGACATGTGGACACAGCTCCGGTGAGCAGAGAGTAAAACATAGCGTAACAGCAAAATGTAAATGCTGGTCTTGGAACGAGCAGCGTGAAAGTGATAGACAATAAAAGACGTGCAATGCATCTGAGGGTGTGAGGCGTATGAAGCATGGTGCAATAGCAGGCGTAAGACAGAAGAAAAAGCCGAACGTGGAAATGCCGCTTAGGATAAGAGCAGAGCATAAAGTGCATCAGGGTTTTTTTTTTTTTTTTAGCTGGGGAAGTCACATGGCAAGGAACAGCTACAGCAATAGGCCTGAACAACAACAGCTGCATCCGATCTCCAAACATGACGTCACATGCAGCCCGGGTAACTCTTCCTTTACTGCATACAAGCTGAAGTAACTTTCCGTACGCGACAAACAAAGCGAAATAAAATTTGCAAGATATATAGAAACTAACTCCTATTATCAAACAAACGAAGTTGAAAGAAATAGAAATACTTAGCCCCCACGAACAAACCTGAGGCAGCAGAGTCCTAGCCGATCGGAACCCGTAACAAGTCAGGTTCCGACTGGCCAGAAGAGACAGCCACAGCCCAACTTACTTATGTACTACAGCGCGTGCATTGCTACGGTAGCAGCGAGCAAAATAAAAAGCTCAGTTCTGGTTCCATGCTGCAAAGAAAGAAATCCTACCACCAGAGAAGCTAGTTCACTAATGACACCCAGCAGGACCTCTGCACCTGAAGAACAAACGCCCAGGAGTGAGGCAGTGGCTTGTTTAAGAAGAGCCTCCGCCCCTCCCACAAATGCAGGCCGACTAATCAGCCTTACTACTAAATAATGAAGAATATTCTAATTCACTAGATATTGCAGCCTTTTCACATTGGCCCACAAACAAGAAGCAGGCAGGTAATTCTCGAAGTTGCGATATTCACGATTGAAATTCGCTATTCGAATATTCACGCTCACTACTAGCCATTAGTAGGCATTAAATCGCCGAACACCGAACTCGAACCCGAACTTGTACGAAAATGTTTAGGTTCGGGTACCAAAAACCCTAAAGTTTAGTACGAACCCGAACTTTACAGTTCCGGTTCGCTCAACCCTAGTAGACAGCTGTTTATGGGTTGTAGTCCCTCATTAGCACAAAGCAAGGTTCTAACTGGCTGTAATGCAGTGGATACAACTTAGATGGTGCTAGTTCTCAGTGAAAAGAAACAACGCTCTATGGAAACTCATTTTCAGCAATGCTCCATGGCAAAAAATTATGAAAACCATATCGATAAAATTAATCTTCTCATATGAAGGAATTCAGCTCATAATTCTGTCCTTATTAAATACAATAGCTAAATATATGAGATAAAAATAAACGATTTTGATGACCCATCGTATGGTGTTTATATTGTCCATCTTGCCTAAATGATTGACATACCGGTAAGTTATACATGAAAGAATTTATATAGCCAGGAAATTAATTCACGCACTGACAACAAATGTTGGTCAACCGAGGTGTTCTGATAAATATCTGTATTATAGAGGAGATCTGTAAATGAATTATCATATAGTTCAGTCATGGAAATGAAAGCATTGTGTACGATTTCTGTATCTAAAATCAGAATTTACTTTACCAATATGTACCCTATATACTGAAAATGTATCACACAGTGGACCAATATAGCAGTTACTTTTATTTAACTACTCAACAATTCAACAATACTGATGATTAGATTCAGCAGCTTGTTATCACTAGAATTATACTACAACCCCAATTCCAAAAAGTTAGGATGCTGTATAAAATGTAAATTAATGTAAATGAAAACAAGATGCAATAATTTTCAAATCTGATAGACCTATATTCACATCAGATCATAGAACAAATATCAGATGTTGTAAATGAGAACAGCAACTTCTTTTAACAACAGTCTGTAAACATCTGGGAAGTGAGGAGGATATTTGCTGGAGTTTGGGGAGAGGAATGTTGCCCCATTCTTGTCTGATGTAGGATTCTAGCTGCTCAAAAGTCCTGGGTCTTCTTTTCTGGATTGGGTTTGTACTTCTTGCCGTATGTCTTGCACCTACCCATTAATAACACTAAATGAGTATATAATATAAATCACCAAAAATATTTCTGGATTCTTGGTACTTGACCCTGGATACCATCTGTAAGAAATGGTGCTGGGCATCTTGAACTTAACATTTAGAAGTGTTCTTTAGATTATAACAATGATTACCCATTCTAAGGCTAGGCCACCAATGTTGGATCAGTGAAGGTCCACTTCCTGAATTTTGGAAGCCCACTTATGAAGGATTGAGGGCCTATCCTAAGGACAATAGTAGAAAACCTTCTATATTTTATGCTGAGTAAAGTGCAGAGATTTCTAGGAACTGCGAATGCTAATAGATTCAGTAGGTTGGATGACCACTGGCTCATACCCCTTTGATTGACATTGGAAGATCAATTGTAAAGATTACTTTTTTCTCACCTCTAGCAATCATTTAGAAAAACAAAACATAGAACACAGAAAATCAAAAACCAGAAAAATGTTTCTAGGTTTGCATTGCTTCAACAACTCATCAATTTGCTGACCAGTTATTTTTTCTTTTTTTCCAATTATAGAACCCTATTTCCACCATATATAATTTAAAGGATAAATGCATAATCAAACAGATAAAAACCCGTATGATAACGTATGAAATCAGAAGTACATAACTCTACATAACTTCGATGCATCTACCTCCGGTCTAAATGTAAGCCAGCTTCCTTGGTTGCTTAAAGGTAGACATTTTTTACACTTAAAAGAGGCGCAGAAATTTATGGCGGCCCATCCCCTTCCCCTCCCATGCCACCTTCCCTTTTTAGATCTGGTGTGAGAGGGGAAAAGTCGCAGACTGAGGAGCTAATGGCGTTTGGATCGCAATCTGCGCCAGATATATGCCAGAAAACTGGTGTATATCTGATAGTAACTGAACCCCATTGTCTTCACACATTTTCAAAAGAAGGTCTGCAGCATTTTAGGTGCATGTTACCGTATTTTTCGCCCCATAAGACGCACTTTTTCCCCCAAAAAATAGGGGGGAAATGCCCCAGCGTCTTATGGGGCGAATGCTGACATTTTTACATTGCAGGCTGCAATGTATAAGCGGGAGGGACTGGGAGGAGGAGCTGGGGGCTGGCAATTGTGGCGGGGCTGGTGCAGTCAATTTACTCCAGCCCCACCACTCCAGTGCTGCACTATACAAATATAAAATGCCTCATTCAATTAAAAGTGATTAAACATGCACCCTCACTTCTAATATTACCATACACCCTTACAGCTCCTGTAGAATGCAGGCAGGCACATGCCTGCACTGGCTACTTTAGGACTGAAGCAGGCGGCGTAGGCATGTGACGTCAGCAAGTTACGCTGCCGCCCGCCTGGCCTGCCTGCGTTGTACAGAAGCTGTTAGGGGTACGGTAATATTAGAAGTGAGGGGGCATGTTTAATCACTTTTAATTGAATGAGACATTTTATATTTGTATACTGCAGCACTGTAGCTGGCGTGGGGGGGTCTGTGGATGACAGTTTTATTGGGACGTCTGTGGATGGCACTGTTAAGGGGGTGGGGGTCTGTGGATGGCACTGTTATGGGAATGGGGATCTGTGGATGGCACTGTTATGGGGTCCCCCCACCCCATAACAGTGCTATCCACAGATCCCCCATAACAGTGCCATCCACAGATCCCGCCCATAACAGTGTCAGCCACAGATCCCCCCCCATAACAGTGCCATCCACAGATCCCCCATAACAGTGTCCGTCACAGATCCCCCATAACAGTGCCATCCACAGATCCCCCATAACAGTGCCATCCCCAGATCCCCCATAACAGTGTCCTTCACAGATCCCCCCCTATAACAGTGACAACCACAGATCCCCCATAATAGTGCCATCCACAGATCCCCAGTAATAGTGTCATGCACAGACCACCATTAGTTCCGAACCCACTAAGGGCACACCTTTTGGTTAAAGATATATTTTTTCTTATTTTCCTCCCCAAAAACCTAGGTGAGTCTTATGGGCCGGTGCGTCTTATAGGACTTAAAATACGGTAATTTTTTTTGCTTGTTTAATATAGACTGCGCCTGTTGAAGAACCTCTTTAAAAAAATGGGAGCACAAAATGTCAATTAGGGGTTGGCACTGAAGAAGTAACTGTCAGCAGAAACAATTTGTACCAGACTGCTGCTGCCGGAAGAGATAGGGAACACCTATGTAATGCAGCTCATCTTAGTCTAGTCGTCAGGTTCAGACATCAGAATAAGATGTTTATATAAATATTATTCATAAATTTGAAAATGGAAATTTTCCATTGATATATATTATGTGATTATAATGAATCATTTACAGTCATTTCATTTCATCTACTAGCCAAGCTGTAAAGACTTGCCAGTAATTTTATGCAGCTTACTTTGTACTTACTAGTCATATGCAGTTGAAGGCCATCAGATAAGTTTATACAACAGAGGATTGAGGGGTTGACCACATTATTTGTTATGCAAAACCAATGACAGATGGATTAATCCCTACACACTCCAAAATTGGTTAATCTCTTTGTCAGTGTTAGAGGGACAGAGCAGGAGAATAACAAAAGCCTGAAAGTGAAGACTAGGTAGTGTATAAACAGGAGATGTCATGTAAGGTAGAAGGTCACAGCAAGGATATTACAACTGAACTATGGCTAATTAAAATTTATGTTCATGTTGTTTGTATTAACTAGAATATCGTGGAAAATTGCTTGAATGAATTGCAATTAAATAATAGACTATTATTAAAATTGCTCCATTGATCCCAGGCAGAAATACTGAATCCAGCATACCTGTTGGATCCAAAACTGAGATGACACGTGAATGGAATATTTGCAAGTCTTCTGTGTCTTGTACCCACTCCTGCTTTTGGCTACCAAATATTCATAAGCCAATTCTGATGAGACCGTACATGCCTTACAGCCGCTACACAGACAGGATCCGTTGTGCGTCTAATTTTTCCTTCATTCTGACAGATCAGAAGAAGGGTCAAATAGATAACTGCACTGGTGAGCGTCAAATATATTTTACTTTTACTACTTATACACGACAAAATGGGCTGTAATTTTCGCACGTCACGAAACAACGGCTAATAAGCCATTTTTTACCACTAATATAAGCCAAAAAATGTTTTAGAACATATAACTGCACCGCACAAGGGCAAATAAAATGTAGAAATATTGCCTTGTAATAAACCTAGTAAACTGTCCCTAGCGCCTGCATACACGTCTCTCCTTGCACTAAGTACGCAGGTGAATGGCAGAATCTAAGATGGCCGCCGTATTTATGGGGCTGATAAAAAAATGGCTGATGGGCTCAACACACGTTTGATCGAAAATGTGTGCTAAGAGCTTCCATTGACTCATTTATAGTAGGTATACTATAAATATAGGTATAATACCACTTTTATTTAGATTGATCCCCATTTCTCAGTTCTATTGTTTGCATGTAAAATGGTGTGCAGCCATTATTTTTATCAACCATGTTTGCTTGATGGCTATGCACCTGTGATTCTGAATGTTCTTGTCTAAATTTTCTTGTAGTATTTTTAGGACTGTGACTTCACAGGGCTGGCTGACTGCTGATTGGCTGTATGCATGTCAGTATGGGTGATCCCGCCTTCCCAGAGTTCCTTTCTCCATGTCTGCACACGTGCAGCAGCCATTTTAGCAAAAATACGATTCGTTACCATGAAGCACAAGGAAATTCACATTCGGTGCAAATCGAATTCCACTTCATCAGCTTCAATTCGCAAGCTAAGAAACCTTTTTGCTCTTGCATCTTTTCACTGGAGAAGGTGACTTAAGTTCCCCCAGACTGCAAGCTATTGGGTGATGAATATTAGGGTGCTTTGAGAGCCAGATGGAGCGCACTTGCACCCTACGAGCAGAGGTGGAGAGCTTTTCTGGCAAGCAGGCCTCAACCTGCTTGGAGTGACAAAGTGAGCCAGGTGGCTGGTCCTGCCTTGAGGATGGGAGCATGAGACGGGTCGAGACCACTGGGTGAGTTTAACCTGACAGTGGTGGCTCACAGTCGCACTGTAACAGTACCCCACCAACTTTATGCACTCTTATGCTGATTGTTGCAGGAATTTCTTTCAGAAAAACGGCATTATTGTTTTTAGCCCTCTCCCAAGATCTCTCCCATGGACCAGAACTGACAGGAGCAGGAATAGAACCTCTAGAATAGTAATTAAACATTATAGGATTGGTGTTGTCACGATGGGGCGTGAGGGAAACTCCCAACTGTACAATGTCACCAATTACTAAGCCATAGGCAGGGAAAAGGGAGCTGGTCACCTCCTAAAGCTTCCCTCAACTCACCCTAGTCGCCTGGCAGTATGAGCCGCCTTCAATAGTAGGGGGTCTCATACCCACGAACCTAAAAGTCTAGGATTCCCTGCATCGCCGTCAACATGTGACAGGGCAGAGACCTCCTGTTCATCCATCACAACTGATGACAGGCGTCTTTTGAGGCCCAGAAGCTGACAGGGAGAAAGACAAAACGCAGCAACTGCACGGCAGGTAAGTACACAGTGTAACAACAGAACACTGGAAACAACCAACACTTACCTGCCGCAGCAGAGATGGAAAGACGGCACCAACATCTACCCAGACCTCCATGTAAATACCAGATGCATGGAAGCTCCAGGCAGGACAGCACACTTTCTTGTAGAGTAGTCCCCCCTCCGGGGAACCAATATCCTTCCGGAGAACACACATAAAAGGGAAAAACGTCAAACGTCCATGCAGACCTGTACACACCCACTTGGAACAAACACCAGACGTATAACAAACCTCCAACTCAAACCCACACCATAAACAAAACACTAGGAGGGGAAGGAAGACAAGGAGGAAAGACACAGTATTACATCGCAGATGATATTGCTGAGAAAATAGATGTCAAACTTAGATGGCCCTCAGATCTCATCCATGCACAGAGCAAACATCTCACATGCAAGGCAGACAAACAAACTCATCTCAGTCTCCAAGCCAAAGGATATAAAAAGACCAGAGACCCCACCCAACTCAGCCCACCAGGATGGGGGAGGAATACCACAATTAAAGGGAAAGTGTCCAGCATGCATAAAATACACCATGTTGCCAATGGCAACCGCATGTACGGCGGAAGTGTCATGGTCAATCACCTGCAGACCCAGACACAGCCGTGACAAGTATATGTAAAGAGAATGGAAGGGGCACTTTATAATAGACTGGATTCAGCTGTTTCAGCACCTCAAAAGGACCAATAAAGCAGACTACCAACTTTTAAGATGGTATCTGGAGTCTAATGTCCTTTGTGGGAGAGCCAGACCTTGTCTACTAGAGAAGCCTTGTAGACAATCAGATGATTTATTCATGCAACTGGAGGCTTGAAGCAGAGAAGTTTGGATTTCTTGCCAGATCTGGGTGAAGTTATTGATAGCAGACTCAGCTGTTGGATCTCCGGCAGCAAAGAGTCAATATGGTGACAGGCACAAGTCAGGCCAGGCAGCAGAGAGGCAATACGGGTAAACAGGCGGACATCAGTACATAGGAAGACAACAGGACAGCACACCTTTGCAGGGAACTTAGCAAGCTAAGCACCTTGACACTGTGGAATGTACCTTAAAAGGGTTTTTCAGGCTACTGATACTGATGACCTGTACATCCCACCAATCAGCAATTTCCTGCAGCCTCCAGTGCCAGACCTACCACTTTAGCACTTTAAATGAAACAGGAAGCACAGCTCTGTTCAAAGTGCAGTGGCTGTGTCAGGTTACTGCTGCTAAGCTCCTATTAACGTCTAGCATAGCCACTATTCTTTGAACAGAACTGTACTTCCTGTTCTATTCAAAGTGCCAGTTCTCGCTCCGGGAACAGGGAACAGCTGATCGGTGGGGGTGCAGGGTGTTGGACAGTCACTGATTGGATATTAAAGACTATGGACACCTTTGTGCACTAAAAATCAATAACCCCATATCTTACCATGATGCAGCACATAATACAATTGCACTTGTTTGTTTACTGGTATCAGCTTTGTTTCACATGCACTCAGAAATGCTCCGATATGAGTTTTGCTCAGTGCTGTCATCTCCTGTGAGAATCTGTCGGTGTTCCTGTGGTGTTCCTGGGGAGTCTTAGGCCTCTTCCACACGTGCGTCATGTTTGACGCCTGGATAAGAGGCAGGTGCGTTGCGGGAAAATGCGCAATTTTTCCGCGTGTGTGCAAACTTTTGTAATGCGTTTTGCACGCGCGTGTGAAAAATCCGCATGTTTGGTACCTAGACCCGAAGCCGGACTTCATCACTGAAGTCCGGTTTCGGGTGGAGTATTCTGTATATTTTATTATTTTCCCTTATAACATAGATATAAAGGAAAATAATAGCATTCTCAATAGAGAATGCAAAGTAAAAAGGCAATAGAGGGTTAAAAAAAATAAAAAAATAAACTCACCTCTTCCATTTGATCGCGTAGCTGCCGGTATTCTGTTCTGTCTTCAGCTGGGCAGGGGGTGAAGGACCTTCAGTGACGTCACTGGGTCACATGGTTCAATCACCTGCTTCCATGATGGACCATGATTGGACCATGTGACCCATTGACATCACTTAAGGTCCTTCACCCCCTTCCCGGCTGAAGACAGAACAGGAGCCCGGTAACTGGCAGCTACGCGATCAAATGGAGGGGGTGAGTTAGTTTTTTTTAATCATTTTTAACCCTCTCTTGCCCTTTTTACTTTGCATTCTCTATTGAGAATGCTATTATTTTCCTTTATAACTATGTTATAAGGGAAAATAATAAAGGTCAGGTCCCCATCCCGATCATTTCCTAGCAACCATGCGGGAAAATCGCACCGCATCCGCACTTGCTTGCGGATGCTTGCGATTTTCCCGCAGCCCCATTCACTTCTATAGGGCCTGCGTTGCGTGAAAAACGCAGAATATAGAGCATGCTGCGGTTTTCACGCAACGCAAAAGTGATGCGGGAAAATCACCGCTCATGTACACAGCCCCATTGAAATGAATGGGTCCGGATTCAGTGCGGGTGCAATGCATTCACCTCACGCATTGAACCCGCGCGGAAAACTCGCCTGTGTGAAAGGGGCCTTACAGTATGCTACAGCCTGTAATCAGCAGATCCATTTCTCACTTTCCATTCTGTAGAAAGTCCATTATTTGTAGACACAATAGATATTTCTGCTGGTAATGTTAGTGCAGCGATTTACAGTAAGAACCAGGCGTTATTAGCAGGATATAGATCTCATTACTGACAGCTCTCACTACCTGCACTCAATTCTGAATACAGTATTGTGTACAGTCCACACAGTGAGCAGTCACTTTTCCCACACAGATTAGTACACACAATGCTACGTACACATAGAAGTACACAGAGAGGGAGATTTATTAAAACTGGTGTAAAGTAGAACTGGCTTAGCTGCCCATAGCAACCAATCAGATCCCTTCTTTCATTTTCCAATTCCAATTCCAGATTCCAATAAAAGGTGGAATCTGATTGGTTGCTATCAGTGATGATTGAGCACCAAAGTATTTGGGTGTTCGGTCCGAACACATTGCTATATTCGTGTGCGGGAACAGCATGGGGCCGATGTCTGGATGCATCTTGGACTCCCAGGTCGCTGCTGGGAACTATGTTGTCCGAGTTGTACGCCACTTTCACAGACTGACAAAAATAGGCCCCCCCTCCCCCACAAAAAAAAAAGCAATTCCACAGGAAAAATTGTTAGGAAACATTCTTTCCTGTATATTCAATTGTATATAAAGTGCAAGTGCTGCAAAAAAAGTACAAGCAAGAGGCACTCCGAAACAGCCTGTATATCACATAAAGGAGGGCCTCATTCACATTGTGGTACAATTGCTTAGGTAGGTAGTGGGACTCCTACACTCATAAAGCCTATGCACTGAGTGAAAGGGCTGCCAAACATTACAAGGAAACGGCACTACGATACACCCTTTATTACACATAAAGGAGGGCATCATACACACCTTTGAAAAGTTAAGCCAGTTCTACTTTTCACCAGTTTGATAAATGATATATATATATATATATATATCAATAGAAAAATGGCGGCACTGGAAAAAAAGCCGTAATGTCGGGTGCAGTATCCCAGGGCATAAGCCTATCGCCCAATATATATCGGAAAAAAGGTCAGCACTCCAATATAGTGAAAAAATGAGTTTAATCACCCATGTGGTACAAAAAACCGCAACGTTTCGGCTCAACAATAGAGCCTTTCTCAAGCATGGAAACATAGTGAATAGCAAACTTAAATAGTGTGAGCAATCTAGTAACAACGATCATGATTGGTTAAACAATTCTCATACATGATTGGTGAGGCAATCTATCAGTACTGTATATATATAATTTTTTTTTTGTAGGGATTAGCTCTGGTCTCGGGGATCATTCACACAGAGATCTTCACAGACAACAGGTTTTCATATCCCAACTCATGCTTTATTGCGCACAAGCAAACGAGCAAAACAAAATGAAAGCCTGCCCGTCCGGGCTCTCACTAAACAGAGGTATTCCCTCTCTCACCTCTATAGCGCAGTTCACACCTGGAATTGGCTGTGGCTTTCTCAGCCACTCGCCCAGCAGCCTCCTGGCTGTAACAATGTCCAACCAAATGTGGCTAGCACCTAGCCCCGTGGCTCCTCAGCCCTCCTTAGCTGAGACCACGCTCAGAGCCTCCCTGGCTCTCCTTCACACACTTTCCCCCTGACACACAGAGAGAGAGTTGATTTATCCCTCCCTGATTAACCCTGCTGGCCTCACCTGGGGCCAGGGAACCGTAATGGATTAGGGTGTGGACTGAGAGACTCCCACTACCAACCTTACTCCCAGTCCAAAGAAATCCAGCCTATACAACTTTAACCAAACAATCTCCAGCAAGCTATGCCTTACTGAAGCAGCACTTTTCTGGATTTCAGCTACCTCACCCAGTGAAACTGAACCACCAGGTGAGATACACACCCCCATCATATGACTACCGCACACTTTACTGTTCACATCATCACAATATATATATAACAATGGCAGCACATGGAGGTGCAGGCCAATGGATCCGGCAACAAAATCCAGGACAATATAAGAATTTTAAAAAATGGCAGCAGTCTCACAAAAGATGAGTGAAAAGAAAACACTTTATTCACCCTTGTGGCTGCAACTAGGGATGAGCGAACTTGTGTTTCAAGTTTGACATACAAGGTTCAGGTTCGGGTTATGTAAGATTTCCGTTATGAATTCTGCTATCACATACCATAACTAAGGGTTCATTCACACATCCGCATATTGGGTCCGCATCCGTTCTGCAATTTTGCAGAAGGGGTGCGAACCCATTGATTTTTAATGGGGCCGCAAAGATGCGGACAGCACCACCATGTGCTGTCCGCCTCTGCACTTCCGTTCCGTGGCCCAGTAAAAAAAAAATAGAGCCTGTCCTATTCTTGTCCGCAGCCACGGACAAGAATAGGCCTTTCTATCATAGTGCCGGCCATGTACGATCCGCAAAATGTAGAACGTACCTGGCCGGTGTCCTTGTTTTGCGGATACACAATTTGCGGACCGCAAAACAGTTGTGGACGTGTGAATGGACCCTTATGGTTGGCGGTAGTGGAATCTGTAACAGAATTCTTAGATAACCTGAACCTTGTGCATCGAACTTGAAACATAAGTTCACTCAACACTAGTCTCAACGCTCATAGGTTGAAAAGAGACTGAGCTGAAAACATTGAGACCACGGGGTGAATAAAGTGTTTGAGAGTGCAGACATTTTTTTAATTTTATATATATATATATATATATATATACATATAGGAAAGATTGTGGCAGCACCGTATCAAGTTTAAATGGCGGGTGCAAGCCTCACAGAGACCAGCCAGTCTCAAAAATAGTATACCAGGAAAAAAGGCAGCACTCCAAATATAAAAAGCAAACGATCAGTTTTATTCACCCATGTGGGCAGTGCGACGTTTCGGCTCCAAACAACTGAGCCTTTCTCAAGCACTTGAGAAAGGCTCAGTTGTTTGGAGCAAACGTCGCACTGCCCACATGGGTGAATAAACTGATCGCTTGCTTTATATTGGAGTGCTGCCTTTTTTCCTGGTATATATATATATATATATATATATATATCGGAAAAAGGGCAGCACTCCAATATAGTGAAAAAATGAGTTTAATCACCCATGTGGTACAAAAAACCGCAACGTTTCGGCTCAACAATAGAGCCTTTCTCAAGCATGGAAACATAGTGAACAGCAAACTTAAATAGTGTGAGCAATCTAGTAACAACGATCATGATTGGTTAAACAATTCTCATACATGATTGGTGAGGCAATCTATCAATCTTGTGACATCATGATTATAAACAACAACACAGTGTCAAAATATACATATTTGCAAGTGTATTATAGTGCATATTCTGTGATCCTAAAATCATTACATATAATAGATTCATCAAGTGAACAGTGATTGTTAAAATAAGATAAAGCGAGGGAGATACCCGTCACACATACCAGCCAGGTGTGGGGCCTGTGTTTATTATTCAAACACAATGGCGTCCGATCATACCACACTGCGTTCACCCCGGAAGTGACATCCCAGGGACTCGCGCATGCGCATGGACTTAATCAGAGTCTCCAGCGCCATCTTGCTGAAGGGCAAACTGACAATCAACCAGCGCCTGCGCGGTGATGCAGCCACCTCCAGGAACTCCATATGTGAAACTGGCAGATACCCATTATATACGGGAATGCGGCTCTCGCTTCTGATTAATCCCAGTGGAGGTGTACAGGTGGACGATCCCCAATCACGGAGAAGAAAGCCCCAAACCTTCCATCCGCATACCCTAATGGTTGATAATATATGTTACCAACCAAGAGGTCGCAGGACAGAAGACACCTATCCACCTACTGGGAACTCCCTATAGTAAGCCAGTTCACCAGAACGGAGGCCTATTTCCATTGGTATTTTTAGCCCAATCAGGATGCACAATTATTAAACAGCAATATGGTATAGTCGGATGGTGCTGACTTCACGGACCCTATATCAACCCCCCGGTAGGTACGTGGAAGGGTCTTCAACGCTTCTTTCATCCCTTGTATAATGTGTACTGTAAAAGAGACAAAAAATAGATCAATATCAATACATGGAATATAAAGTACAACAATTTAAGAACACTAATATTAATCCACTATTATGTATTCCATATACCTTGCCACTTTTCAAGGGGAAACCGCAGTCACGGCAAGTGCATAGAAGGCAAGCCCTATCTCAACAATAAAGACCAGGATTGTAATCAACATTTAACCCTTTCGGTTTTAAACAGTCCAACCTAAAAATCCATTGGGCCTCTTTTTTCTTCAATAATAAAGATCTGTTCCCACCCCGTCTTAACGGGGGTACATAGTCCACAATCCAACACTTCAGATCACTTTCTCGATGTCCCAAATCAAAAAAGTGTTTTGCCACCGGCAATTTTTTTCTTTTTTGCCTAATAGAGAACCTCTGATTGTTGAGTCGAGTCTTTAAATCGGTCGATGTCTCACCCACATAGAGTAAACCACATGGGCAAGACAATACATATATGACAAAATTTGAGTCACAGGTGAGATAATATTTCAGGGGGAAAATTTCCCCAGTACCTGGACATACAAACGATGTCCCTTTACAAATATATCTGCAATTGACGCAGTGCAGGCAGGGAAAGCAACCCCGGCTGCTCTGCGTCAAAGTGCGTTGTGTACTCCTCGATGATGAACCAATGTCAGCTCGTAACTGGTCCCTTATGCTTCTAGAGCGATGATAGGAAAACAGAGGGGGTACCCTAAATTCTGGTATCCTGGTCAAACCACTAAACATACCCCAATGTTTACAGATAATCTTCTTAATATTCACACTGTGTTCATTATATGTCAAATGAACGGGATTCTCTCTTTTGTCTGTTTCGGGTACCTTCTTTTCATAGTTGCCCCTCTATCCATAGTTCTAACCTCCTCAGCCTGGGCCTGTAATAACCCTCTAGGGTAACCACGTTCTCGGAATTTTGTAATCATATTATCCAATATCCCTCCCAATTCTTCAGAGTTGGATACTATCCTCCTGGCTCTGAGAAATTGGGAATAGGGAAGATATATGAAAAAATATGAATTTTTATCCAGGAAATCAACTTCCCTACGTTTGCATATGATGACCCTGGGTGAGTACTATAAAGTACAACGTATTCCCCGTGGTATGCGGTCATATTTACGTCCGAATTTATTTTTACATGATTCCAATTTTTGCAAGAAATTTGAGGCCCTGTCCAATCGTTATTCTATGGACTTTATTTTATTGAATATCGAGTTTTTACAACAAGAACTTGCTTTATTGGACACGGAAATGGCGGATATAGAACAAACATTACGCTCTATGATGTCTACTGATGATTTTGGCCTCTTTTGGGATAACCACTCTATTTATCTCGGGAAATTTAAAGCTGGTTCAGAGGAAATTAAACGTTCAAAATGGAATAGGGACATGGACGATTACAAAAGAGGCAATGTTTATGTCTGGCAATCTGAGAATCTGGGGGATACCCATAAAGACAGCAAAAAGAGGAATAGACTTCCATCACGGTCATCTCCAGGACAATCTTTTTTAGAGAAGGAGTCAACATTGAAAAACGACGCCGAACTAGGCGCGGTGGACGGGGACACAGAAGGCCCAAGTCGATTGCGACAAAACAAGACACGGACACAGAAAATTGCGAACAAACGGAAATGACTGTCATCAATTTATCGTCTGCCGTTTTAACTCCACCACAAGTGAGTGTTCTATCTAAAGGACTTTCTTTTTGCCCTAATAGTGCTCAAAATTGGTTTGATTTGGAAAGTAATCTAGCCGTTTTTTTTCGTAGAATTAAGTTGAAAATCTTGTATAATGATAGGTCACGTACAGAGGGTGCGCAGGTGAGTGAATTTTCCATGCGCAAACTAGGTCTGTCACATCGCAGTAATTTTATACCTACAATACATGAACCTGCTGTGGATGCATTCATAACTGCTGTACAGACTGACATACAACAATATAAATCAACTTGTACACAGACCCGTTTCCAATATCCTAATGTGACTACTGAGGAGATAGAGGCATTAACACAGATTAGGAATAATCATGCTTTGACAGTAAAGCCCGCTGATAAAGGCGGCGCGGTCGTTATATTAGACACAGACAAGTATGTGGCGGAGATTAGACGTCAGTTGAGTGACACTGAGGTTTATGGGGTCATTGATACTGACCCGAAATTCCGCATAGCAAGACTTATACAATATTGTCTATCTGAAGCACTTACAGCGGGAACTATTGACGAAGACTTATGCACCTTTCTTACAGTGATTCATCCGATCACACCTGTTTTCTATGTCTTACCTAAGTCGCATAAGTCTTTGATCAACCCACCTGGCTGCCCAATAGTGGCTGGCACTGATTCTATTTTCAGTACTATTGCTATGTTCTTGGATAGAGTATTACGCCCCTTTGCTATGGGGGCGTCATCCTATATCCAAGACACAACTGATTTTCTACAGAAACTGGAAAAAATTGATTTACAGGGCTATGAGAAAATTACTTTAGCTTCTTTTGACATTGTTTCATTATATACTTCAATTGATCACGACCTAGGAGTTATTTCTGTTGAGCATATGTTAGAAATATACTCCCTCTCTACTGCAGCATGCAAGTTTATAATTTCTTTGCTGAACATCATCCTGAGAGAGAATTATTTTCTCTTTCAGGATGTTTTCTATAATCAGAAACGTGGGATGGCTATGGGGTCGCATGCCTCACCCACATATGCTAATATCTTTATGCGACGTTTTGAGGAGGATGTGGTCTATGTGTCCCATCACTTCGGACATGTTCTGAGGTGGTGGAGATAGATAGATGACATCTTCCTGATATGGACTGGAGATGTGACACAATTACTTGATTTTCAAACTTCATTGAATACAGTAAATAGAGACTTACAATTTACATTGGTTCACTCTATGAGTACACTACAGTTTTTGGATACGACAGTCAGACTGCAAGAAGGAAAATTAACCACAACGTTGCTTACAAAACCAACAGATAAGAACACTTTCTTGCGCTTTGACAGTAGTCATCCGAAACATTTAACTAGACATCTTCCCTATTCCCAATTTCTCAGGGCCAGGAGGATAGTATCCAACTCTGAAGAATTGGGAGGGATATTGGATAATATGATTACAAAATTCCGAGAACGTGGTTACCCTAGAGGGTTATTACAGGCCCAGGCTGAGGAGGTTAGAACTATGGATAGGGGGGCAACTATGAAAAGAAGGTACCCGAAACAGACAAAAGAGAGAATCCCGTTCATTTGACATATAATGAACACAGTGTGAATATTAAGAAGATTATCTGTAAACATTGGGGTATGTTTAGTGGTTTGACCAGGATACCAGAATTTAGGGTACCCCCTCTGTTTTCCTATCCTCGCTCTAGAAGCATAAGGGACCAGTTACGAGCTGACATTGGTTCATCATCGAGGAGTACACAACGCACTTTGACGCAGCGCAGCCGGGGTTGCTTTCCCTGCCTGCACTGCGTCAATTGCAGATATATTTGTAAAGGGACATCGTTTGTATGTCCAGGTACTGTGGAAATTTTCCCCCTGAAATATTATCTCACCTGTGACTCAAATTTTGTCATATATGTATTGTCTTGCCCATGTGGTTTACTCTATGTGGGTGAGACATCGACCGATTTAAAGACTCGACTCAACAATCAGAGGTTCTCTATTAGGCAAAAAAGGAAAGATTTGCCGGTGGCAAAACACTTTTTTGATTTGGGACATCGAGAAAGTGATCTGAAGTGTTGGATTGTGGACTATGTACCCCCGTTAAGACGGGGTGGGAACAGATCTTTATTATTGAAGAAAAAAGAGGCCCAATGGATTTTTAGGTTGGACTGTTTAAAACCGAAAGGGTTAAATGTTGATTACAATCCTGGTCTTTATTGTTGAGATAGGGCTTGCCTTCTATGCACTTGCCGTGACTGCGGTTTCCCCTTGAAAAGTGGCAAGGTATATGGAATACATAATAGTGGATTAATATTAGTGTTCTTAAATTGTTGTACTTTATATTCCATGTATTGATATTGATCTATTTTTTGTCTCTTTTACAGTACACATTATACAAGGGATGAAAGAAGCGTTGAAGACCCTTCCACGTACCTACCGGGGGTTGATATAGGGTCCGTGAAGTCAGCACCATCCGACTATACCATATTGCTGTTTAATAATTGTGCATCCTGATTGGGCTAAAAATACCAATGGAAATAGGCCTCCGTTCTGGTGAACTGGCTTACTATAGGGAGTTCCCAGTAGGTGGATAGGTGTCTTCTGTCCTGCGACCTCTTGGTTGGTAACATATATTATCAACCATTAGGGTATGCGGATGGAAGGTTTGGGGCTTTCTTCTCCGTGATTGGGGATCGTCCACCTGTACACCTCCACTGGGATTAATCAGAAGCGAGAGCCGCATTCCCGTATATAATGGGTATCTGCCAGTTTCACATATGGAGTTCCTGGAGGTGGCTGCATCACCGCGCAGGCGCTGGTTGATTGTCAGTTTGCCCTTCAGCAAGATGGCGCTGGAGACTCTGATTAAGTCCATGCGCATGCGCGAGTCCCTGGGATGTCACTTCCGGGGTGAAAGCTGTGTGGTATGATCGGACGCCATGCGAGAATACCGCATGGTCCTTTGAATAATAAACACGGGCCCCACACCTGGCTGGTATGTGTGACGGGTATCTCCCTCGCTTTATATTATTTTAACAATCACTGTTCACTTGATGAATCTATTATATGTAATGATTTTAGGATCACAGAATATGCACTATAATACACTTGCAAATATGTATATTTTGACACTGTGTTGTTGTTTATAATCATGATGTCACAAGATTGATAGATTGCCTCACCAATCATGTATGAGAATTGTTTAACCAATCATGATCGTTGTTACTAGATTGCTCACACTATTTAAGTTTGCTGTTCACTATGTTTCCATGCTTGAGAAAGGCTCTATTGTTGAGCCGAAACGTTGCGGTTTTTTGTACCACATGGGTGATTAAACTCATTTTTTCACTATATTGGAGTGCTGCCCTTTTTCCGATATATATATATATATATATATATATACCAGGAAAAAAGGCAGCACTCCAAATATAAAAAGCAAACGATCAGTTTTATTCACCCATGTGGGCAGTGCGACGTTTCGGCTCCAAACAACTGAGCCTTTCTCAAGTGCTTGAGAAAGGCTCAGTTGTTTGGAGCCGAAACGTCGCACTGCCCACATGGGTGAATAAAACTGATCGTTTGCTTTTTATATTTGGAGTGCTGCCTTTTTTCCTGGTATACTATTTTTGAGACTGGCTGGTCTCTGTGAGGCTTGCACCCGCCGTTTAAACTTGATACGGTGCTGCCACAATCTTTCCTATATGTATATATATATATATATATATATATATATATATAAATTAAAAAATGTCTGCACTCTTAAACACTTTATTCACCCCGTGGTCTCAATGTTTTCAGCTCAGTCTCTTTTCAACCTATGAGTGTTGAGACTAGTGTTGAGTGAACTTATGTTTCAAGTTCGATGCACAAGGTTCAGGTTATCTAAGAATTCTGTTACAGATTCCACTACCGCCAACCATAAGGGTCCATTCACACGTCCACAACTGTTTTGCGGTCCGCAAATTGTGTATCCGCAAAACAAGGACACCGGCCAGGTACGTTCTACATTTTGCGGATCGTACATGGCCGGCACTATGATAGAAAGGCCTATTCTTGTCCGTGGCTGCGGACAAGAATAGGACAGGCTCTATTTTTTTTTTACTGGGCCACGGAACGGAAGTGCAGAGGCGGACAGCACATGGTGGTGCTGTCCGCATCTTTGCGGCCCCATTGAAAATCAAAGGGTTCGCACCCCTTCCGCAAAATTGCAGAACGGATGCGGACCCAATATGCGGATGTGTGAATGAACCCTTAGTTATGGTCTGTGATAGCAGAATTCATAACGGAAATCTTACATAACCCGAACCTGAACCTTGTATGTCAAACTTGAAACACAAGTTCGCTCATCCCTAGTTGCAGCCACAAGGGTGAATAAAGTGTTTTTCTTTTCACTCATCTTTTGTGAGACTGCTGCCATTTTTTAAAATTCTTATATTGTCCTGGATTTGTTGCCGGATCCATTGGCCTGCACCTCCATGTGCTGCCATTGTTATATATATATTGTGATGATGTGAACAGTAAAGTGTGCGGTAGTCATATGATGGGGGTGTGTATCTCACCTGGTGGTTCAGTTTCACTGGGTGAGGTAGCTGAAATCCAGAAAAGTGCTGCTTCAGTAAGGCATAGCTTGCTGGAGATTGTTTGGTTAAAGTTGTATGGACTAGATTTCTTTGGACTGGGAGTAAGGTTGGTAGTGGGAGTCTCTCAGTCCACACCCTAATCCATTACGGTTCCCTGGCCCCAGGTGAGGCCAGCAGGGTTAATCAGGGAGGGATAAATCAACTCTCTCTGTGTGTGTCAGGGGGAAAGTATGTGAAGGAGAGCCAGGGAGGCTCTGAGCGTGGTCTCAGCTAAGGAGGGCTGAGGAGCCACGGGGCTAGGTGCTAGCCACATTTGGTTGGACGTTGTTACAGCCAGGAGGCTGCTGGGCGAGTGGCTGAGAAAGCCGCAGCCAATTCCAGGTGTGAACTGCGCTATAGAGGTGAGAGAGGGAATACCTCTGTTTAGTGAGAGCCCGGACGGGCAGGCTTTCATTTTGTTTTGTTTGTTTGCTTGTGCGCAATAAAGCATGAGTTGGGATATGAAAACCTGTTGTCTGTGAAGATCTCTGTGTGAATGATCCCCGAGACCAGAGCTAATCCCTACAAAAAAAAAAAAAATTATATATATACAGTACTGACCAAAAGTTTGGACACAACTTCTCATTCAAACAGTTTTCTTTATTTTCATGACTATGAAAATTGTAGATTCACACTGAAGGCATCAAAACTATGAATTAACACATGTGGAATTATATACATAACAAAAAAGTGTGAAACAACTGAAAATATGTCATATTCTAGGTTCTTCAAAGTAGCCACCTTTTGCTTTGATTACTGCTTTGCACACTCTATGCATTCTCTTAATGAGCTTCCAGAGGTAGTCACTTGAAATGGTCTTCCAACAGTCTTGAAGGAGTTCCCAGAGATGCTTAGCACTTGTTGGCCCTTTTGCCTTCACTCTGCGGTCCAGCTCACCCCAAACCATCTCGATTGGGTTCAGGTCTGGTGACTGTGGAGGCCAGGTCATCTGGCACAGCACCCCATCACTCTCCTTCATGGTCAAATTGCCCTTACACAGCCTGGAGGTGTGTTTGGGGTCATTGTCCTGCTGAAAAATAAATGATGGTCCAACTAAACGCAAACCGGATGGAATAGCATGCCGCTGCAAGATGCTGTGGTAGCCATGCTGGTTCAGTATGACTTCAATTTTGAATAAATCCCCAACAGTGTCACCAGCAAAGCACCCCCACACCATCACACCTCCTCCTCCATGCTTCACGGTGGGAACCAGGCATGTAGAGTCCATCCGTTCACCTTTTCTGCGTCGTACAAAGACACGGTGGTTGGAACCAAAGATCTCAAATTTGGACTCATCAGACCAAAGCACAGATTTCCACTGGTCTAATGTCCATTCCTTGTGTTCTTTAGCCCAAACAAGTCTCTTCTGCTTGTTGCCTGTCCTTAGCAGTGGTTTCCTAGCAGATATTCTAGCATGAAGGCCTGATTCACACAGTCTCCTCTTAACAGTTGTTCTAGAGATGTGTCTGCTGCTAGAACTTTGTGTGGCATTGACCTGGTCTCTAATCTGAGCTGCTGTTAACCTGCGATTTCTGAGGCCGGTGACTCGGATGAACTTATCCTCTGCAGCAGAGGTGACTCTTGGTCTTCCTTTCCTGGGGCGGTCCGCATGTGAGACAGTTTCCTTGTAGCGCCTGATGGTTTTTAGTGACTGCACTTGGGGACACTTTCAAAGTTTTACCAATTTTTTGGACTGACTGACCTTCATTTTTTAAAGTAATGATGGCCACTCGTTTTTCTTTACTTAGCTGCTTTTTTCTTGCTGTAATACAAATTCTAACAGTCTATTCAGCTGTGTATCCACCTGACTTCTCCACAACGCAACTGATGGTCCCAACCCCATTTATTAGGCAAGAAATCCCACTTATTAAACCTGACAGGGCACACCTGTGAAGTGGAAACCATTTCAGGTGACTCTACCTCTTGAAGCTCATCAAGAGAATGCCAAGAGTGTGCAAAGCAGTAATCAAAGCAAAATGTGGCTACTATGAAGAACCTAGAATATGGCATATTTTCAGTTGTTTTACACTTTTTTGTTATGTATATAATTCCACATGTGTAATTCATGGTTTTGATGCCTTCAGTGTGAATCTACAATTTTCATAGTCATGAAAATAAAGAAAACTCTTTTATTGAGAAGGGGTGTCCAAACTTTTGGTCTGTACTATATATTAGTGTTATTCCTGCAGTATAGCAATCTTTTTCTAGAGGTAGTTGTGCATTTTGTGTGCGTGTGTACATATATATACTCTTTTTGTGAGGCAAGGTAACAAAAAAAATGGCTGTTCTGGCACAGTTTTTAGTTTTAGTTTTTTACAATGTTCACCTGACAGAGAAAATAATGTGATATTTTTATAGAGCAGTTTGTAACGACACAGAGATACCTAATATGTCTATTTTTTTTCTATTAATATTAATTTTATTAATTCTATTAATATTTCTATTATTTTTTTATTTTAGATTTGCACAATAAAAAAGTTTTTAAAAACAAATCATGTTTTTGTGTTTCCATTTTCTGAAAGCCATATTTTTCTTATTTTTTAGGCGATTGTCTTAGGTAGGGTCTCATTTTTTTGTTGGAAGAGATGATGGTTTGATTGGTACCATTTTGGGGCAGCTTACGTTATCACACTTTTTGTGTTGTAAGGTGATAAAAAATGGCTTTTTGGCACGGTTTTTATTAAAAAAAATTTTTACGGCATTCACTAGACAGGTTAGCTCATGTGATCTTTTTATAGAACAGGTTGTTATGGACACGGCGATAATATATCTGTTTTTTTAAAATATATTTTGATTTTGCACAATGAGAGCATTTTTTAAACTAAAAATCATGTTTTAGTGTCTCCATTTTCTGAAATCCATATCCTTTTTATTTTTTGAGCGATTGTCTTAGGTAGGGACACATTTTTTGCAGGATGAGATTATGGTTTGATTGGTACTATTTTGGGGTACATATGACTCTTTTGATCACTTTTTATACCATTTTGTGGGAAGTAGGGTGAGCAAAACTGCAATTCACTCACAGTTTTTCTTTTTTTTTTTTTTTTCTATAACGTTCACCGTGCGGTAAAAGTACATGATCCTTTGATGGATGGATCAGGTAGTTATGGATGCAGTGATACCAAACGTGTTTAGTGTTTTTTTGTTTTTTAAATTTTAACCAATTATATGTGTAGACATAGGAAGAAGTTTTTTCACTTTTTTTTTTGACTCGGACCCACTTGGTTCTTGAAGATCCAGTGGGTCTGATGCCTCTACAATACACTGCAGTACCCTATATAGTGTACTGCAGTGTATTGTCATTCACAGTAAGCCTGATCAAATGACGGATTCCCTGTAAACTCACTGAGAGCAGCCTGCAGCCTGCTGTGCACAGCAGGCTGTACAACAAAAACGAAAAAAGATAGATAAATAGAACCAATTGGAAATTGTTTTTTTTTTTTTTTTTACAAAGGTGTCCATATCCTTTAACCCCTTCAGGACACTGCCATTTTTCACCTTAAGGACCAGGCCGTGTTTTGGAAATTTGACATGTGTCACTTTATCTGGTAATAACTTTGGAACGCTTTTATTTAGAGTATTATCACACTTGCGGCAGAGTGATCCAGCAATCTGGATGCAAACAGAAAGCATTTGAAGATGGATCTGGCTACGGATCCGTCTTACAAATGCATTGCAAGACCGGATCCGTCTCTATGCTAGTCAGGCGGAGAGACGGATCCTTTATATATTTTTTTTCACACATTTACCGGTCTGCGCATGTGCAGACCGGAAGGACAGATCCGGCATTGCGGTATTTTGAATGCTGGATGCGGCACTAATACATTCCAATGGGAAAAAATGCCGGATCCGGCATTCCGGCAAGTGTTCCGGAATTTTGGACGAAGATGTCAAAAAGACTGAACTGAAGACATCCTGATGCATCCTGAACGTATTTATCTCCATTCAGAATGCATGGGGATAAAACTGATCAGTTCTTTTCCGGTATAGAGCCCCTATGACGGAACTCTATGCCGGAAAAGAAAAACGCAAGTGTGAAAGTACCCTTATCCAAGCCATTCTGAGATTGTTTTCTCGTGAGATATTGTACTTCAAGATAATGGTAAATTTCAGTCAATATTTTTCATTTTTATAAAAAAAAAATACCAAATTTACCAAAATTATTTTAAAATTCGCAAGTTTCCAAATTTCAATTTCTCTACTTTTACAACAGATAGCGATACCTCATATAATAGCTATTACTTTACATTTCCCATATGTCTACTTTGTTTGGATCATTTTGTAAATGCAATTTTATTTTTTGAGGACATCAGAAGGCTTTAAAGTTTAGAAGCAAATCTTGAAATTATTCTGAAAATTTCCAATACCCACTTTTTAAGGACCAGTTCAGGTCTGAAGTCAATTTGTGAGGCTTACATAATAAAAACCACCCAAAAATGACCCAATTTTGGAAACTACACCCCTCAAGGTATTCAAAACTGATTTTACAAACTTTGTTAACCCTTTAGGTGTTCCACAAGAATGAAAGGAATATGTAGATGACATTTCTGAATTTCACTTTATTGGCAGATTTTCCATTTTAATCCATTTTTTCCAATAACAAAGCAAGGATTAACAGCCAAACGAAACTCAATATATATTACCCTGATTCTGTCGTTTACAGAAACACCCCATTTGTGATTGTAAACTGCTGTATGGGCATAAGGGCACAGAGGGAATGGAGCACCATATGGTTTTTGGAGGGCAGATTTCACTGGGATAATTTTAAGTTGCCATGTCACATCTGAAGACCCCCTGATGCACTTCTAGAGTAGAAACTCCAAAAAAGTGACCCTATTTTGGAACATACACACCTCAAGGTATTCAAAACTGATTTAACAAATTTTGGTAACCCTTTAGGTGTTCCACAAGAACTAAAGAAAAATGTAGATTACATTTCAGAATTTCACTTTATTGGCAGATTTTCCATTTTAATCCATTTTTTCCAGTAACAAAGCAAGGGTTAACAGCCAAACAAAACTCAATATTTATTACCCTGATTGTGTAGTTTACAGAATCACCCCATTTGTAATTGTAAACTGCTGTATGGGCACACGGCAGGGCGCAGAAGGAAAGGAGCACCATGTGGTTTTTGGAGGGCAGATTTCACTGGGATAATTTGAAGTTGCTATCTCACATTTAAAGACCCCCTGATGCAACCCTAGAGTAGAAACTCCAAAAAAGGGACCGCATTTTGGAAACTACGGGATAAGGTGGCAGTTTTGTTGGTACTATTTTAGGGTACATGATTTTTGGTTGCTCTATATTACACTTTTTGTGAGGCAAGGTAACAAAAAATAGCTGTTTTGGCACAGTTTTTTTATTTTTTTATATTTATAATGTTCATCTGACAGGTTAGATCATGTGCAATTTTTATAGAACAGGTTGTTACGGATGCGACAATACAGAATATGGCAACTTTTCTTGGTTGTTTTTTCAGTTTTACATAATAAAGCATTTTAAAAAAAATGATTTTTTTGGTGTCTCCATATTCTGAAAGCCGTAGTTTTTTTCTAGTTTTTGGGCGACTGTCTTATGTAGGGGCTCATTTTTTCAGGAAAAATTGCTTTTTCAACACAGTTTTTATTTTATTGTTTTTACGGTGTCCACCTGAGAGGTTAGTTCGTGTGATATTTTTATACAGCAGGTTGTTACGAACGTGGCAATACCTAATATGTATACTTTTATATTTATTTCAGTTTTACATAATAAAGCATTTTTGAAAAAAAAAAATTTTTTGTGTCTCCATATTGTGAGAGCCATAGTTTTTTTAATTTTTTGGATAATTGTCTTAGGTAGGGTATCATTCTTGTGGGATGAGATGATGGTTTGATTGGCACTATTTTGGGGTGCATATGATTTTTTGATCTCTTGCTATTACACTTTTTGTGATGTAAGCTGACAAAAAGTTGCATTTTTTACACGTTTTTATCTTATTTGTTTTACGGTGTTCATCTGTGGGGTTTGGTCAAAAGATATTTTTATACAGCACGTTGTTATGGATCTAGCAATATCTAATATGTATACTTAGTGTCTCCACTTTAGTGTCTCCATAGTCTATAGAGCTATAGTTTTTTTTTCTTTTTTTAGGCGATTGTCTTAGGTAGGGTATAATTTTTTGCAGGATGAGGTGATGGTTAGATTGGGGTGCTTATGACTTTTTGATCACTTGCTATTACACTTTTTGGATGTAAGGGGACAATTGTGTGTTTTATTTTTGGAAAGGGGCGGGTTTTTTTTGTTTTTTTTTACTTGAAACTTTATTTATTTTATACTATTTGTGGTATGTGACCGGCCAGAACCGCAGCGGCGACACGTGAGGTGCACGGTGGGCCGATGAGGGGACAGCAATGATATAGTTCATCGGTTTACTTACAGTTGGGCCGGTTGCACAGTGCTGAGGAAGACAGCACGAAATCCTCCGGGGCACGCTCTGAAATAGGGAAAACGCCAGCCAAGATGGTGGTTGAGGTGCCCTTGATGACAGGGGTGCTTAGGGTGCTTATGGCGGCTGGGTCCCTTGATGGTATTTGTCGTGACGCCAGTACCGTTAATGGTGGTACAACCAATTGTAGTATTGAAGAATGAGGTAGACAGTGGTAGGATGCAACTTATAACTTTTACTGTGACTGGTTTTGGTTGCAGCATACAGAATACAGTCTCTGATGAAATTAGAGGAATTCTGTTGATCCACTGTTAATAGATTTAGTTAGGTCCTGACTCAGGCTGTGGTTATGTAGTACCTTATCCTTTCTGGTATGCTCAGTCCTATATCTTTCCTGTTTCTTCCAAGCTTTTAGGACAGGTAGCTAGTCTGTCCTCTGTTCTTTATGGTGAGGCTGCCTGAAGCTAGATTGTCCTCCACCATGCGCAAAGGTGCCCATCAGCCTTAGGTATTGGCTGTTATCACCAATGAATTTCCTTTCTCTGCTTGGTTCTTTTCCAGGGAGGAAAACACTCTCCTCTGGTCAGGATGTAAGGATACAGTCCGGCAACAGGAGGAAACCGCTCTCCTGAGCCTCATACCTTGGCACTACTACATAGTTGAATTTGGCTCCACTCACTACTCTGCGGTGTGAAGTCTTCACTCTGAACTCTCACTAACCAACTGAACTAAACTACACTAGGGCTGACTAAGGTATTTATATAGGCTAAGTGCTATCCCCCTCTAGTGGTGGGATGTATACATTTCCCCTGACCAGCCTATGAACAGGGATTCAACAGGTATAAATGCAAAATGACATACAACACTATAACGCAGTTTACAGTGATTTGGCAGTGCCTACGTGTCTTGGAGTGGGACACTGCATATGGAAAACACTGTTTTGTTTGCTTTTTATTTTTGTCACACTCAGAGACTTCAACTTCTGGGGGTCTGATCCCCTCTGCATGCATTACAATATATTGTGTATTGTAATGCGTTACAATATAAGCTGACAGCCTGCTTGTGAGACCCAGCCTAAGGGCTGGATCTCCCAGGCTTCCGCAGAAGGCAAGCCCCGATGCCTATGGAAGGCATCTGGCTGCCTTCTCTGCCATCGGGCCCCCGTCACTGCAGCTCGGGGACCCGATGGGAAAGCGGAGGGCACCCGTACCCTCCACAAACCCCGTACATGCTGCAATCAGCTTTGACAGCATACAAGTGACTACCGGACCCCTGCCGCTGATCGGGTGGGCGCAGCACCTGCACCAGCCCGATCAGCCCGCCGTACATGTACGGGGTTGGTACTTGAGTCACGTCCACCAGCTCCGTACATGTATGGTGCAGGTCCTTAAGGGGTTAATGATGTACTCTGAGGATAGATCATCAATTTCAGGATCTAGAAAACCTCTTTAAGTACCCCAAGACTGCCAGCCATTGACTGTTGAAGATTAGGGCACGCACTGGCCCTTTACGATCATGCACATGCGCTATTGGCGGAGATGGGGAGACCTTACCGAAAAGCAGACCTCAGCCTGTGAGGAGTGACAGAGCAGACCAGGCAGCCAGGCTCATCCATAGTATGGTGCTGGATGTTGGTCTTGACCGCTGGGTAAGTTTACCTGACAATGGCTAACAGCCACCACTGTAATAGTCTCTAGAAGAAGTACACAACCTTGATGGATGGTTTCTCTGACACTTGGTGAGTGACTTGCGTGGCCCGTCTGGAGGATGGGAGTAGGAGGTGGGTCCTGACCGGCTGGTGGATGGTTGGTTTCTCTCACACTTGGTCCGTGACTTAAACTTGAGCAGAAGAAAAGTAGAACAATTGTAGAAATGCATAGTCTCGTACTGAACCTCAAGAACAGTGTGTCACACTACATATCCTCCAAGATTCAGGTTCCATCTTAAGACGACTTCCAGATTTTGCCCCAAATTCCATGCCAGTATGGATTTATTGGAGTCCAGGCCTAGAAGTTACTAGCATTGTGTACTAGTCTCTTGAACACAATGCCCCTTGGGTTCTCTGTCATAATTTAGCAACTACCTGTGTCCAGAATCACCTTGCACAACCCTAGGCTTTATGCAGGTGACAATATTGTACTCATGTACCCATGTTTAACAGTTTGTAACACATAGACCCCCACACATTTCTACTGAACCAAACTTATAGCGCCCAGCATATGAAAGCTGGTTTCCCCAACTGTGGGAGTGAAACATGATAGAAGTGTAAGTGGTCATTATTTTTACATGATTATAAGCCTATACAATGGGCCAGTCATCTTTTCTGGCAGTCTCAGCACCACGAGCCAAGCGTAGGAATATCTGACACTTGGTGTATGTAGTTGAGTTAAAATTGATCTGTTGACACCACATCAATTTATGGATTGATTGATTGTAGAATGTTCTGCGAATAACAAGACATCACAGTTAATTATAATCCACATTTGCTTCCAAGGAAAATATCTGACAGTGATCTAATTTGCACAAATTGCTAAACCTGGGTATTAAAGTTTTGCATTGGAATTATAGCTTCATAGCTGATCGCAGAATCTGACATTGATATTAGAGTGTAACATACTAATAAAAAAATCATACTTACCTCATCCATTTGATCGCAAAGAGCCAGCCTTCGCCATCTTGATTGAAGATATAGTGCAAAATCTTACACAACCTGTCATACAGAGATCTTCAATTAAGATGGAGGTGGTCGGCTCTTCGAATTCAAAAAGATGAGCTAAGTATGATTTTTTTACATTGTTTACCGCCAATCAGGGAAAATCGATTCGCTAACATGATACACAAGGAAATTCAGCTTTGCAGTGAATCGAATTTTCCCTGAAAGTCAGATCGAATTCTACTTTGTATCAATTCGCTCAATGAAAGATATTGGGGAATATATTTATAAATAAAGTAATTAAGTATTTTCAGTAATTTTATTTTATTATTTCCTGAAGTTATATGTGGTTTGACCGATTTTCAACTGAGAAAGGATGAAGGTCCCCTTAGACCCCCATCTAATGAAGACCCAGGGGTGTAGCTACCATGGAATCAAGACAAATAGGTTTATTTTCAGGGCCCAGTGAGCTGTGGGTATTATGCTCTTAGTCCTAGCACTGGTATTACTGCTCCCTGTTCTTCTTCTCTGGGCGCCTGCACTGGCGGCGTAGTGTGCGTAGGAGCGCACTATGACCTGACGCTGTGTGATGTAAGGTCACAGTGAAGTGCTGTACAAAGAGCAGAAGAGCCTGAAGGAGAAGAGAGATGAGTATTTTTTTTTTATCTGGTCTGCATTAAGGGGACAAAAGGATGGGGAGGCCTTCAAAAATGTGCTGTGGGGCCCAGCCAGTTCTACTTTACACCAATTTGATAAATGATCCCATTGATTTTTAATAATTTTTGCCTTTATTGATTTAAAGTGTTTTTTCCCTTTTCACCTGTTGGATCAGCTATTTGATTGTAGAGGATTCTTTCAGGAATCCTCCTCTGGTTTTAGCAGATAGTGATGAGCAGCATAGGCAATATTCATTTTTGCGATATTTTGCAAATGTTTTGCATAATATTTACAATAAATTTGCAAATTCTAGAATACATGATCTCCATTCATTATTTTTGCGATTGCCCAAATAGGCACTAATGATGCACATATTTTTTCCGCAATACATGCAACTTTACATTTTATCAGGTCTGAATAGATATTACTAATTGGTGCACTAAGTATTGTTGAGACATCACAGCACTGTGTCTAACAGAGACACTAATCCCTATCACAGCACAGTAATTCCTAGCACACTACCTAACACCCTGCACTGGAACCTATTAGCTACACTATATCACTATCTAACCTACACTGACTATCTCCCACTAACTATCTGTATTATATATATGAGCAAACTAACTAACTATCTAATGTAATTGGATAAGTAATAGGATCCAGATGAAAGTACAGAGCACAGCAATGACACTGCTCTCTCTCTCTCTCTCTCTCTCTCTCTCTCTCAGAACTGCAAAAAAAAAAAAAATGCATAAAATGACTGCTGGGGAGTTTCTTATATAGTAAAGGGGTAGGCAACTTTCCTATTGGTTGCTAGGGATGTTGCTAAGCACAGGCAAAGATATTATAGCCTTCTCATTGGCCCACAAGCAAGAAGGGAGGTTACTGATGAAGAAAAAAAATCTAGAATATTCGTGATTACAAATATATAGCACTATATTCCCCATCTTAGCGAATTCTCGAAGTGCCGATATTCGCGATAAAAATTCACGATTAGAATATTACCGATCAACACTAGTGGCAGACACTCAAGTGGCATAAATTAAATAATTATTTTGGAGGGATCTATTATTTAATTATTTATTTATGGCTCTCATTTATACAAATAGTATCACTGATTTTTTTTGTATTGTGGACTCTCATGACTGTTGACTTATCCTCAGTATAAGGGCCCATGCACATGAATGTATTTTCCTTCCATGTCTGTTTTTTTTTTTTTTTTTGCGGTTCGTATACGGAACCATTCATTTCAATGAGTCCGCAAAAAATGGAAGTTAGTCTGTGTGCATTCCGCTTCCAAATGTCCATTCCACAAAAAATAGAACATGTCCTATTATTGTCCGGATTACGGACAAGGATAGTACTGTTCTATTAGGGGCCAGCTGTTCCGTTCCGCAAAATACGGAATGCACACAGGCATCATATGCATCCGTTTTTGCGCTAAATGCATACGGTCGTGTGCATGAGCCCTAAGGGATAAGTCATCAATATCTGGAGAGTGGGTTTTCGACGAGGCCACAGTTAGTGTTGAGCGAAGTTCTATAAAATTTGATTCGGCTGCTTCACTGAATTTTACAAAAAAATTAGCTTTGTGACTAATTACTTAGTCACGAAGCACATTTCTTGTAAATAGCGGGTGAAATTGTAATGACCAGAGTGCCATTACCACCTCCTTCTGTACCCCCACTATCTGTAATGTGTGATCCTGTGTCATCTCATATTTATTGTCATATCCTGCATAGTGTATGCATTCTTTTTATTGCAAATGTAATGTTTAAGTCTTATGTGCCTGGTCAAGCAGATGGCGGCATTGATGGCAGAGCTAGTTTCTCTGGAGAGGAACCTTCTAGTTCCTTTCCAGCTATCTTTAGAGGGGGAGGAGTTTAGTCAGCGTTGGTCAGTCTAGCCTACCCCCTCCTGGGGAAAGGCTGTGTGTGGGCTAGCAGAGCACTGCCTGCGCTGCCCAGAGGCCCTGGGACTCACAGCCTTCTCCCTCCTCCCATTGTATGTGTGATTTTACCCTGGAAGTAACTGGGAGCTGCTGGCTGTGTGTCAGACTTTATGCACCTATCATAAACTGTCCATACGGCATAGGTGGGTTAGGGTTAGGTCCCGTGCCACATTGAGAGACCTTGACGGGGTTCGCGGGCTCCGGTACGTTCTTGATATAAGAATATATTGGCGAACTGTCTCATTTTTAATATCAGTGTGAGGGTTTAGCCATATATTATTGCATTTACCATTGTAGTACACCATTTTCAGTGATTTTCTTTTAGACCCTATTATCCCAATTAATATAAACAGTTTTCCTGCATAAGAAGGTATAAAATGAATACCACATTATGTAATGCAATCAGTGTCAGGAAACAGCATTGCTCTGGAGCCGTCTCCTTGCTTATTCTCTACTTTCTGGTCACAGATGACAAAATTGCTAATTAAAAATAGATTGTAAACTTAAGCCTGACATCAACAATCATTTTGTAGCTAAATAGGTCACTACCCTGGAGACTTTATGAATCTAATTCCTTCTTAATTTTTTTGATTATCCTCACACTCACCCTCTGGAATATCTTTGTCACTTCTTTCTTTTCTGTTTTGTCTTTTATAACCTTCCCCCTCTTTATCTTTCTTTTTCTGCCAAATAATGATTTAGCTAGGCTTCCATAAATCAATAATTATGTCTGCCGTAATACTATCAGCTTCATAGCAGCAACTCAAAAGGAAGGCCTAACTCTCTGAACAGGTCTGATGAGTCTGCATTTCAATAACATGGGCCAAGCTGTGGTAACTGTGTAATGTAATATGGAAATGCTCCTGGGGCAGGCACTTTTCTTTACAAACAGGGGTCCTAGGTAGAATTCAAATTGCCCTTCCCTCCATTCTTCAATGACTACCAGTGTATTGAACCATGTGTAAGGGGAAAAGACTTTACCCTGGGTCTTCTTGGCCGGTAAGTGGTGTATGTGGCAGGATGCAGGCGTTTTATTGAACTCATGTGAGACTACAAGCTTGACAGTTACAAGAGTATCATAAGAGGCAACTGGCTTAGTGGTCACAAGTAGAGATACGCAAATTTCTCAAAAATTCGATTCGGTCTGTTTGCTGAATTTTGCGAAAAGATTTAATTCAATCCAAATTAATTTGTGGCGAATTGCATTAAAAAACAGCTATTTTCTGGCTGCAGTGATCCTGTATAGTAGTGTAGAACACTGTGCCTTGCAGCAGCACGCATAGTGAGTCTGCTGTGGTAGTGGAACAATATTGCGAGTCAGTATGACAAGCAGATGACAGGTGTCGCTCTTAAAATCACTGCACACTTCACCTCTTTGGGCAGTTACGGGGCCAAAACTGACCAAATAACTCAAGTGTGAACTCATTCTTACAGGTCGATGTTAGCGTCAGGTATAAAGAACCGTGCAGAGGCCCAAGATCCTACTATAGCATGAAAGAGCACACTTCTTTTACACCGTCGTCAGCTGATTCCACATAGACGTCTACAGAACCTGTTCTATTAAACGCTTATACAGGTAGAGTCCCCTGACAGAATGGAGATGGTGTCAGCAGTAAGTTTGTGTTGACATCACTGATTATTTTGCCCTTCCTTTGATCCGTAAGAACAATAACCCCCCAAAAACAGATCCTGTCTGTTGAGCATCCGCCTTCACTCGGTCAGCATTTGGTCAATAATCCATCAGTATTGCTAATGCCAAAAAAAAACAGAAGTGGGTCCAAAACAGAGAGGCAACCTGAATGGAATATTTGCATGTCTTACAGCTGCTACACAGACAGGAGTTGTTGTGTGTTTAATTTTTCCTTCCTTCTGACAGATCAGAAGAAGGGTCAAATAAATGATGATATCAACCAGGCCAAAAAGGCAAAAAAAGGCATGAAGTGTGAGGGTGGGAACATCTTGAGAAGTCCACATAGTGGCACAATGACATAGTGTGGAGGTGGTAGCAGCATCAGGAGACCACAGAGTGGCACAATAACAGACTGTGGAGTTGGCAGTATGAGGAGACTACAGAGTGGCAAGGTGACATAGTGTTGAGATACTGTAGCAGCAGCATCCGCAGACCACAGAGTAGCAAGGTGACATAGTGTGGAGGTAGCATGAGGAGACCACAGAGTGGCACAATGACAGAGTGTGGAGGTGGTAGCAGCATCAGGAGACCACAGAGTGGCACAATAACAGACTGTGGAGTTGGCAGCATGAGGAGGCTACAGAGTGGCAAGGTGACATAGTGTTGAGATACTGTAGCAGCAGCATCCTCAGACCACAAAGTAGCAAGGTGACATAGTGTGGAGGTAGCATGAGGAGACCACAGAGTGGCACAATGACAGAGTGTGGAGGTGGAAGCAGCAGCATGAGGCGGCCACAGAGTGGCAAGGTGACAGTTTTGAGGTAGCAGCAGCAACAGGAGACCACAGAGTGGCAAGGTGACATAGTGTGGTGGTAGCAGCAGCATCAGGAGACCACATAGTGGCACAATAACAGAGCGTGGAGGTGGAAGCAGCAGCATGAGGCGGTCACAGAGTGGCAAAGTGACAGTGTTGAGGTAGCAGCAGCAACAGGAGACCACAGAGTGGCAAGGTGACATAGTGTGGAGGTAGCAGCATAATCATGAGACCACATAGTGGCACAATAACAGAGTGTGGAGGTGGAAGCAGCAGAATGAGGAGGCCACAGAGTGGAAAGGTGACAGTGTTGAGGTAGCAGCAGCATTAGGAGACCACAGAGTAGCAAGGTGACATAGTGTTGAGGTAGCTGCAGCATCAGGAGACCACAGAGTGGCAAGGTGACAGTGTGGAGGAGGAAGCAGAATCAGGAGACCACAGAGTGGCAAGGTGACATAGTGTGTAGGTGGCATCAGGGTCAGGAGACAACAGAGTGGCAAGGTGACATAGTGTGTAGGTGGCAGCAGCATCAGGAGAACGCAGAGTGGCAAGGTGACATGGTGTGGAAGTGGCAGTAGCAACAGGAAATCACAGAGTGACCCGGTGACAGAGTGGGAAGGTGGGTGGCACTAACAATACCCACTGATGATAGTGGGTATAAGAAGGAGCACTTGGAATCAGATGTGTGGCCTCAGGCGAGTGGCAGAATCAGAATAGTAGCTGAGGCAGGTAGCAAGAAGAAACCGGTCTCTTTTGTCAAGGTTTAGGTGAGGCAGCATGGATGATCTAATCTGATGCATCAGGCACTGGTGGGTGGAAATCCTTGCTGATCCATGCCTGATTCATCTTGACAAAGGTCAGTCTCTTCACATTTTGGGTGGACAGGCGAGTTCTCCATGGGGTAATTATGGCCCTCGCCGCACTAAACACCTGCTCTGATACCACACTACTGGCCTGGCAGGACAGCTTTTCCAGGGCAAACTCGGCCAGTTGCGACCACAAATCCAGTTTGGTTGCCCAGTAGTCCAACGGATCTTCAATGACGGCCGGCAGGGTGCACTCCAAGTATACCACCACCTGCTGGCTCAGGTTCTGCTCTATATCCAACTGGTGGTGAGTAGTGATGAGCGGGAGTTGCCATATTCGATTTCGATTTCGCGATATTTGACGAATATTTGATTGAATATTCGTCATATATTCGTCATTATTCTATTTATCGTGAATAATATGCGATTTAAAGGAATTTTGAACTTTGAACGGGGTATAAATGCAACTTTACTATTGGTTTGCTTGCTAGAATTAACGAATATAGAGAATATAGCACTATATTCGTTATCTTCGCTAATTCTAGCAAGCCAATAGGAAAGTTGCCTATAGACAGCTCTAAGTTGGATGCGCAATGCGAAAATATTAGTTTCACCTATTTATTTTCAATAAATAGAATACTGACTCATTGTTCTATTTATTGCCAAAAATAGGCAAGGTAATATTTTCGCATTGCACATCTAACTTAGAGCTGTTTACAGTCAACTTTGCTATTGGGTTGGCTTGCTAGAATTAGAGAATATAGAGAATATAGGGCTATATGCGTATTCGTCATATTCGTTAATTCTACCCTGCCAAACAATAGTAAAGTAAGTTGCATATACCCCTCTCTAAGTTAGATGCGCAATGCTACTAATATTACTTAATATTCTCGCATTGCGCATCCAACTTAGAGCTGTGTATAGGCAAGTTTACTTGTATTGCTAGAATTAGAAAAGATAAAAAATACGAATATAGCATTATATTCTCTACCTTCGTTAATTCTAGCAAGCCAGCCAATAGGAAAGTTATACCCTGTTCAAAGTTTAATTCGCAGTACGTGAATATTACATAATGTAAATGTACTGCGAATTACACTTTGAACAGGCTATGACTTTCCTATTGGTTGTTGCCTTGTGCTAGAATTAACAAAGATAGAGAACATAGCGCTATATTCTCTATCTTCGTTAACGGTATCTTATTCTTGGGTTCTGATTGAAAAAAGAAAGAAAATAAATTAATATTCGTTTTTTACGAATATATAGCACTATATTCTAAATATTCGCAAATTAGCGAAGTGTCAATATTCGTAAAAAATATTCACTATTCGAATATTCGCGCTTAACACTAGTGTTGAGTAGAGTTGAGCGAACCTGAACTGTATAGTTCGGATTCGTACTGAACTTTACGGTTTTCCGCACCCGGACCCAAACATTTCCGTAAAGGTTCGGGTTCGTTGTTCAGCGATTTCTTCCCGCTTTTTGAAAGGCTGCAGTGCAGCCAATCAATAAGTGTTTCACTATTTTGTCCTAAGAAGCCTTCATAGCCATGCCTACTATTGGCATAGTTGTGATTGGCTAAGTGCAGCATGTGACCCAGCCTCTATATAAGCTTGAGGCAAGTAGCACCGCCTGTCACTCTGCTGCTCTTAGTGTAGGGACAGGTTGCTGCTGCTGCTGTGAGGGATAGATTAGGGAAGAAATCTGTTGAACTTGGTGGAGTTAAATCTTCAAACTACAGCAATTATTGAGGGTGCTATGCTACATATTTGTACCCAGCCCTGAGCCCAGTGATACTGCAAAATGATTTTAAATCCATCTGTTACTGAGGTGGGGGTCAGCGGCCATTTTAGCAACTGCAGTGTCCTTGGAACTGCATGTGACCTGCATGTGTGCCAGCCTGCCAGGGACATCAGTCTAATTATTTTTTGGTAGCTCAGTGGAGGAAAAATTCCTTTTTTATGGCAGGTCAAGTCCCCCTACATTACCTATTTTATAATTTAGGGGTGACATAGTGCATTTCTGTAGTTGGTGAATAAACCCGTACTGTCGTTCCACAGAGAACGTTTGCATACAACGCTGAAAAAAACTGTTTTATAATTTTGCTGCGACATACTGCATTTCTGTATTTGGGGGAATAAACCCGTACTGTTGTGCCACAGAGCACTTTTGCATAGAACGCTGAAAAAACTGTTTTAAAATTTTGCGGTGAAAAACAGCATTTCTGTAGTTGGGTGAATAAACCTGTACTGTTGTGCCACAGAGCATGTTTGCATACAACGCTGAAAAACCTGTTTTATAATTTTTGGGGTGACATACTGCATTTCTGTATTCGGGGGAATAAACCCGTACTGTTGTGCCACAGATCACGTTTGCATAGAACGCTGAAAAACCTGTTTTATAATTTTTGGGGTGACATACTGCATTTCTGTAGTTTGTTGCAATAAACACTGGTTTTGTGCTACTTAGCAGATCTGAGGCCTACTCTGTAATTCAGTCATTTTAAGTAACCTTTTGAACTCTGCATTTACATAGTTGGTTGCAAACACACTGGTTTTGTGGTAGATAGCACATTTGGGGTGTACGCTGCATTTCTGACAGTTAAATTTAACCGTTAAATTCTGCAGTAATTGTTTTGAATTGCTCCGTTACACTGTTGTGTGACCTAAAGAAATTTATTCTGTTTATGACATGGGCACTGCCTTACTTTTAGTGAACTTAATTGTTGACTTTTGGCAGTTAAACTGACACCTGAGATAAACCATCTGTTAGTTTGTTAACGGGGGTTAACGCAAATAATGAGGAGGAAATTGTCGTGGTGGTGTTGGTGAATAGTGTTGATCAAGAATTTTAGAATTGCGAATTTTAATCATATTTTTTTAGGCCAGGAATTACCTTTGCGGCCTGCGCTGCATATGTGCCAGGGACAATAATATAGTTAATCCGTCTGGGAGTTTAGGGGTTGACATATTACAATTTTTTGCTGTCAAGTAATCCTGCACTGCATAGGTGACAGGGACCGAACATTTTAAAAATCTGCTTTTAAATTGTTGGGTGCAATATTAAATTTTTTGCCGGGTACAAACCCCTGCTCTGCATAGGTGATGGTGACCGAAAAGGCGGAAAATCGTGTTTTAAATTTTTGGGTGAAATATTACCATTTTTGCTAAGTACAAAGCCCTGATCTGCATAGGTATTAGGGACCGAAAATGTGAAAAATCTTCTTTTAAATTGTTGTGTGCAATATTACAATTTTTGCCGTGCATATACCCCTGCTCTGCCTGAATGCCAGCGGCCTACATTTTTAAAAATCGCCTGTTCCATTGGTGGGTGACATGAACCCTGTTTTGCCGTGAATAAACCCCTGCTTTACCTGGATGCCAGGGGCCTACATTTAAAAAAATCGTCGGTTTCATTGGTGGGTGACATTAACCCAGTTTTGCCAGTGAAAAACCCCTGCCGTGCACTGCTGACAAGGAACCACGCTGGTAGATGCGCTGCTGATGGCATTCCCACCTGATGCCTCCTCAACCTCCTACTCCACATCCATTTCCTCCTCCTAGATCAAGATTTTTAATTTTTATTTATTTTATTTTAAGTCATTTCCCTATCCACATTTGTTTGAAGGGCACATTTTGCTGCCTTTTGCAGCCCTCTAGCCCTTTCCAGGACTTTTTAAAAGCAATTTTAGTGCCCAAAAGTTCGGGTCCCCATTGACTTCAATGGGGATCGGGGAAAAGTTCGGGTCAAGTTTGGATCCCGAACACAAACTTTTTTGTGAAGTTCCGGCAAACCCGTAGACCCGAACTTCCAGTTGTCTGCTCAACTCTACTGTTTTTGTCTGGAAAAACTGCTGTGTCATTGCCATTGAGTATTATTGAAGCGCTAATGCAAGTCTATTTAAAATGAAAGTTGTAACATTGCATTGTTTCTGCTGAGTTTCTCCACTCCATCCCTACCACTAGAAGGCTCTAGTTTAGCCAGAAACTGAATATAAGGAGAGCAGTCAGAGCCGCTAGTGTTTTGCAGTTAGAAAACAGTGTTTAGAAGAGGAAACTCTGCCAGACTATTGAGTGACCAGAAAACTCTGAGACAGGGGTACTCTGCCAAAGACCCAGGATCACCAGCCTTTGGACAGGGTACCAGCCTTCTGAGAGAGAAAAAGAGAGAGGGATGGCTAGCTCGAACCTTTCCTCAGCATGAACTCTTCTGCCAGGGTGGAAACTGGAGAATCCAGCCCTATGCCTTGCCTGTATTGTTTTGCACCTGAATGTCTCCAGTAAAGAAGCACACTGGTTTACTGCAGACCCCGACTCCCTGGACTTATTTCCCTTTGGGGTGCACCACGCCTTACCATACCTACAGAAGTTACAGTGTTCTTTACAATAACAAGAACTAGGGCTTGAGTGGCTTGATTTTTGTGAAGCAAGGCATACTTTTGGTTGAAGTCATATCTTCCTTGACATTTATTGTTTTGGGACATTTTAAATTTTAGTTTCATTTTGATCATTTTGTATAATTTTGGTTGGTTACATTAGTATTTGTAGATTCTTTGAATGATTTTGAACAGAAGCTTGTCTAATAATACTCCATCATTGCCACATCTGAAAATCACCAGTGGTGGCCAAACGTTGTATCACAATCCACTGGTAGACCCTAGAGTGAAATCACGAGTTCCCACTGTTAGGCTCCGGGGCATATGAAAGAGGGGCATGCAAAAAATTACAGTGGGATTCTCCATTCTATAAAACTCTACTCTGTCTAGTGCATAAGATGGTAGATGTCAAAACTTATAGACTTATAGACTATAAAAGTCAACTGTAGGAAAACAGAACAGGATAACAAATTACTGTATATTTTCAGACAATTCCTCCTTTGTCTTAATTCTGTGGTTTATTGTGAATTAATTACTCTAAAATGTAATTCAATAAATGCCTCTTAATATCAGATAAAAGCTGTAGGTAAGATAGAGTGACACTAAAAGTATTAAGAACTTCCATTTTCTCTTAGGATATTATGATCACACAAATCTACAGACTGTTATTGTCCTCCTAGAAATGTCATATGTCCTTACTGCTGTCACACTGCTGGAGAATGGGTGCAGTGAAAAGGGGAACATAGGAGGACAATTATTCTAATGCCATTAAAAGTTGCCGTAAATTTTCTCCCAAGATCACATCTAATCCTCTCCAGAATTTTACAGCTCCATAAAGAAGAGATTTGCAGTCACAGTCAACAAGCATGCTCGCTCCTTCCTAAATTAAACCCTTCCAGTCTGTGCCGGATGTCTACATAAAAAAGCTGTTTCAAGGGACAGGGCAGATGTGATCAGATGCTTACAACAACTGGAGTCTATCCTTTCTATCTTTGTTGCCACAGAGTAATGCCAGGATGGGCTGAGTTAACCAAATGTCTCTAAGGCTTATGATAAATTGGTGAAAACAAGAACAGATAAACATAATTCTAAAATATATGACTTTTATACCCTACCCCACGGAGAAATCTGTAATTTTTTATTAAAGATTAATATCAGTTTATGTCTGATATGGACAAGTGGATAATTTTCCCAGGGTGGACTCCAGGCCTGAGGTTACAGAGTTATAGTCAGGAACAGAGCCAAAGGTTGTCACCAGGAGAGCAGACAGGATGCAACAGGATAATGGATGAGATGGAAGCAAAGTCAGGAATGGAGCCAACAGTCAGAGCAACCAGTAGAGCAACAGAACTAATAGTAATATCCAGGGATAAGGCCATCAGAAGTTAGGATGAGGATTAGTAGTACAAGAACAAGAGCCAAGTAATGGTATAAACCTCATTCCATAGGCAAGGCATGATAGATAGATTCTCTATTACATAGGTTGTAAGGCCACATCAGCAGGTGCTCCCACAATTAAACACTGTCATCAGTGGTGAGAAGGTGAGCCAGTCAGAATCAGCAAAGCTGCCCACCAGTAGAGATGTTGCGAACATAAAATTTTCCGTTCGCGAACGGTGAACACGATCTTCCGCTAATGTTCGCGAACCCCCATAGACCAATTGGCAGACGAATTTTAAGACCCACAGGGACTTTTTCTAGCCACAGTAGTGATGAAAAAGTTGTTTCAAGGGAACTAACACATGGACTGTGGCATGCCGGAGAGGGATCCATGGTAAAACTTCCATGGAAAATTATGTAGTTGACGCAGAGTCGGGTTTTAATCCATAAAGGGCATAAATCACCTAACATTCCTAAATTGTTTGGAATAACGTGCTTTAAAACATCCAGTGTGTGTATACGATCAGGTATGATGTTGTATCGATCAGGTAGTGTAAGGGTTACGCCCGATTCACAGTGACAGGCCAAACTCTGACAGACCAAACTCCCCGTTTAACGCACCGCAAACAACCGCAAACAGTCCATTTGCACAACCGCAAACTCACCATTTGCACAAGGTTGGATACCAAGCTAGCCATGTCCCGTTCCTTGTCCTCACTGACGTAATTTAAGGTCTCTTCCTCCACCCAGCCAAGTACAACACCAAGGGTCCCCGAAAGGTGACAACAAGCCCCCTGGGACGCCGGCTGTTGTTGGTCTTCCACCTCCTCAAAGCCACCTTCTTACAGCCATTGTGCATGACCGTTTAGTAACGCGGCCAAAAAATACCCAGCTCCGCAGAGGCTGTCCTCCTTTTTTTTAATTAAAAAAAAAATAAAAAATAAATATGTTCGTACCAGTTTAATCTCTGTTTTGTCCCCTATCAGGGGCCGGGGTATGGAATAGATTTTAGGAACCGGAGATGAAAAAAGATGGTTGGTCGGTCCTCTTCCTTCCAATTTGGGGCACTATGCGTGCGCCGTACAATGTACTGTGCCAACCTATATGAGTGGTGTGTTAAGTAGTACTATTCCTATCAGGGGACGTGTATCGAATAGATTTTAGGAATCGGGAGATGGAAAAAGACGATTCGTCGGTCGTCTTACTTCCAATTTGGAGCACTGCGAGTGCGCCACACAATGTACTGTGACACCCTATATGAGTGGTGTGTTAAGTAGTACTATTCCTATCAGGGGACGTGTATCGAATAGATTTTAGACAACCGCAAACAGTTGTCAATAGTTGACACACTTATGACATAAATTTTATTCCTTTATGCGTCAATCTTTGTGTAGTGATGACTGTGCTCGTGCGCACGTTTGGGAGAGTGCAGGCGAGGGCGGTTTTTCAAAGCCTATGGTCGTGCTGAGGTAGTTCAGTGACAGTTAAGTGACCCAGAAAACAATGATTCTGCAGTGTGGGCCCATTGTTGGCGTAGTAGGCTTTAATGATCACCTTAGATGATCACAAAGAAAATTAATGTTTTTCTATGAAAAAATATCCAGCCGATCACTTTAGGTCTGTTCACAATGAAGCAACAAACTTATCATCTGGGGTGTGCCAACATTGCCAACACACTTAAAAAGGTGATCGCTTCATTGTGATACGCAAGCCCCTTCCAAGGTTACGATCACGAAGGGGAATTGACACTTGTATGTGCCTTTTTTTTTTGTTTTGTTTTGCAGCCACAGTGCAGCACCAGAGGCCAGAAAAATTAGGCATGTACACATGCCTGAAAAATTAGGTATTGTTGCAGCCGCTGCTGTAGGAGCAGCCGGAAAAATTGATGTTTTCCAGGCAGAAAGTGTACTAAAACATTGCGGCTTGAACCCTAGTTGGTGGCGGAGAAGTCGCGCAAGTCATCCTGCATGCAGAGATTAAATACAGCAGCGTGGGGACTATTTTTAGCCCAAGACATCTCATCAGGCCTTTTTTAGTCAAATGTATCCCCCACTGTCAGTCCCTTTGGTATCCTCACTTAATTCATCTTAATAAAAGTGAGGTAATCTAGACATTTTTGACCTAGGCGACTTCTCTTGTCAGTGACAATACCTCCTGCTGTGCTGAAGGTCCTTTCTGACAGGACACTTGAAGCAGGGCAGGCCAGAAGTTCTATCGCAAATTGGGATAGCTCAGGCCACAGGTCAAGCTTGCACACCCAGTAGTCAAGGGGTTAATCGCTCCTCAGAGTGTCGATATCTGCAGTTAAGGTGAGGTAGTCTGCTACC
The DNA here is from genome assembly GCA_033119425.1 of Bufotes viridis. Lineage (NCBI taxonomy): Eukaryota > Metazoa > Chordata > Amphibia > Anura > Bufonidae > Bufotes > Bufotes viridis. The sequence goes on along the minus strand of CM065592.1, from coordinate 48,948,320 downwards.
TGTCGGTCGAGTCATTCTCTGAGGGTGGACCCTGAAGGGCTGTGGCGATGTGTAGGACTTAAAAAGCTCCGCATTTCCTCCATCAACAACACATCTTTAAAGCGTCCTGTCCTTGCCGGCGTGGTTGTGGTAGGAAGAGGATTACTTTCACCTGTTCCCCTGTTAAATTCCCGTTGTGCTCTGACATCACTCTTATATGCTGTGTAAAGCATACTTTTTAACTTGTTTTGGAACTGCTGCATCCTTTTCAACTTCCGGTAATTCGGTAATATTTGAGCCACTTTCTGCTTATACCGGGAGTCTAATAGTGTGGCCACCCAGTGCAGGTCGTTCTCCTTCAATCTTTTTATACGAGGGTCCCTCAGCAGGCATAACAGCATTAAAGACCCCATTTTCACAAGGTTAGATGCCGAGCTACTCATCTCCCGTTCCTCGTCCTCACTGATCTCATTGAAGGTCTGTTCTTCCCCCCATCCACGTACAACACCACGGGTCCCAGATAGGTGACAACAACGAGCACCCTGGGATGCCTGCTGTGATTGTTCTTCCTCCTCCTCAAAGCCACATTCCTCCTCTGACTTCTCTTCCTCAGACTCCTCTTCCAGCGTTGCCTCTGGTCCAGCAAGCGATGATGATAAGGCTGTTTCTGGTGGTGACCACAACTCTTTCTCTTCAGGCTCATCTATGGCCTGATCCAGCACTCTTTGCAGGGCATGCTCCAGGAAGAAAATAAATGGGATGAGGTCGCTGATGGTGCCTTCGGTGCGACTGACTACGTTTGTCACCTCCTCAAAGGGACGCATGAGCCTACAGGCATTGAGCATGAACGTCCAGTAACGTGGCAAAAAAATACCCAGCTCCGCAGAGGCTGTCCTAGCACCCCGGTCATACTAATACTCGTTGACGGCTTTTTCATGTTGGAGCAGGCAGTCGAACATTAGGAGTGCTGTCGCAAATCAAGCGCCTCACTGGCATGTTGTTTCGCTGCTGAATATCAGAAAAGTGCACCATGGCAGTGTAGGAACGCCTGAAATGGCCACACTACTTCCTGGCCTGCTTGAGGACGTCCTGTAAGCCTGGGTACTTATACACAAAGCGTTGTACAATCAGATTCAACACATGTGCCATTCACGGCACATGTGTCAACTTGCCCAAATTCAATGCCGCCAACAGATTGCTTCCGTTGTCACACACCACTTTGCCGATCTCCAGTTGGTGCGGGGTCAGCCACTGATCCACCTGTGCGTTCAGGGTGGACAGGAGTGCTGGTCCGGTGTGACTCTCTGCTTTCAGGCAAGTCAACCCCAAGACGGCGTGACACTGTCGTATCCGGGATGTGGAATAGCCCCCGGGGAGCTGGGGGGGTGCAATTGATGTGGAGCAAGACGAAGCAGCAGAAGAGGACTCAGCCGAGGAGGTTAGCGAAGAGGATGGAGTAGGAGGAGTAGAGGAGGTGGCAGCAGGCCTGCCTGCAAGTCGTGGCGGTGTCACCAACTCCGCTGCAGAGCCACGCATTCCATGCTTGGCAGCCGTCAACAGGTTTACCTAATGCGCAGTGTACGTGATATACCTGCCCTGACCGTGCTTTGCAGACCAGATATCAGTGGTCAGATGGACCCTTGCCCCAATACTGTGTGCCAGACATGCCATGACTTCCTTTTCCACAATAGAGTACAGGTTGGGGATTGCCTTTTGTGAAAAAATTTTCGGCCGGGTACCTTCCACTGCGGTGTCCCAATAGCTACAAATTTTTTGAATGCCTCAGACTCCACCAGCTTGTAAGGTAAAAGCTGACGGGCTAAGAGTTCCGACAAGCCAGCTGTCAGACGCCGGGCAAGGGGGTGACTCTGTGGCATTGGCTTCTTACACTCAAACATTTCCATGACAGACACCTTACTGTGGGCAGATGAGCAGGAACTGCTGAAGGTGAGAGGCGGAGTGGCTGGTGGTTGAGAAGGGGCAAGCAGGACAGCAGTGGTTGACATGGCTGAAGATGCTGGACCAGGAGGAGGATGGTGGCTTTGAGTTTGTGTGCTGATGGTACTCATGTTTTGATCCCATGGGCGTTTGTGATGTGAGATCATGAGCCTTCGCAAAGCAGTTGTACATAGGTGGGTGTTGGACTTCCCATGACTCAGTTTCTTTTGGCACAGGTTGCAAATGGCATGGCTGTTATCAGAGGCAGACACACAAAGAAATGTCACACTGCTGAGCTTTGCAATGACTGCATTCTGGTGGTGGCAACAGCATGCGTTGATTGGCGTGCTGTCTGGCTGACCCCAGGTGCCGATACATGCTGTCTGACTATGACTGGGGCTGCCACACGGGAAGAGTGTGCTTCTGGTATTTAGGGCACTCAGATGCTGTGGTCAGGTTCTGAGAGGTTAAAGGTACACGATCGGCGTTACCGTGTGACGTTAGCCACGGGTGCCTGCTGTATGAATGAAAAGGCACCCGGTTGCTATAGTGCCCGCTCTTTAAAGCCCTGACATGTGACGTAATAGTGCATCATATGTCGGTAAAGGGTTAAGATATAGACCCTAGTGACTAGTGATTGGCTCCAAAGTCTGCTTTTCTGCTCCATATAGGATTATCCTCTGACGGAACTCAAGGGCCCAATATTACATCAGAGGCAGAAATTGGCTCCACCAGAGAAAACTCCCGTTCTGGGCCTGATTTTTCGAGTCTGAAAATAAAAAAATCCAGATCTTATCTGTCTTTTTTTCTAACACGTTCAATACAATGTCCCGCTTTCCTTAGCCCTTGTCACATCTAATTAGATAACCACGAAAAAGTCACAAAAAAGAAATTTCATTTTAATTCCGTTCCAAGGGAAAATTTATTTTTTAAAGTTCCAGCTCATTCTCCCTTCCTGGAACTACTTGCCCTCCAGATATCAAGCCGCCATGTGGCACATTTACAGCTGTCATTATATCAGGCTTTGCAGCGAGTGAATTATAAGGCATAGCAGAGTGTGACACTAGCAGGTGTGTGGTACAATAGGAGTGGCAGCCACAAGGAGGGGGCTTGGGTTTAAATGCTGCTTAATGTTTTCCAACAGCTGCCAGTGTGTTTCAGATGTGCCACTGCTATATAAATCAACCCATAATTCTGCTTTTACTGTCTTTCTCTGAGAAAATTAAACAAGCGCGGATACCATAAAACAGTTCATGTAGCTGTAGTCACAGCATTTGGAGTTTGGGGGGTAAAAGCAATCATATTTTCATCAGAATGGTTCTATGCGGTGGATCTGTATCGATATTACTTCCTGCACCATAAATGTGAGCAGTAACTGTGAAATAATGCCTTGGGTTGCACGGAGTTTAATGTTTCATCCCAGATATCCTAGAAACCTTTCTCTAGGTTCTTCACTTGGCTCTTTGTGTTGTTTTTTTATGGTATCCTTCCCTGTTGAAACTATAAAGCTGAATTTTACAAAGACCTACAGCAGTCGTGAAATCTAATGAAACAAATCAAAATATAATGCAAAAGAGAGACATTTTTCAAATGGTGTCGTTCATTGAGAGTTGCCGTTTTACCCTAAATATGTCCAAAACTGATTCATTGATAAACCATTTCATAACATACTTTGGGGCACATTTATTAAGACTGGCGTTTTAGACGCCGGTCTTAATAAAACCCTAAGCTGGCGGTGGCGCTGGCCTCTTCATAACTTGCGCCAGTTCCAAATGTAAGTCGGCTTCCTCACTGTCTTACATTTAGACCTTTTTCTATGCCAGTCCTGCCAGCCCGTACCCTTCCCTGCCCACGCCACTCTCACTTTTTTAGACCTGGCGTGAGCAGGGAGAAGTCGCAGAATGTGTCGCGATCTGCACCTGGGATATGCCTAATATATAGACTTATTTCAGCTTAATAAATGGCCCCCTTTATCTCCAGGGGTGTACATAGATCTCATAGGGCCCCATAGCAAAACTTGGAATGGGCCCCACTGCGTCACCCAGTATCACGGTGTTGGTCCATCCAGTAATCATAGGCAACCTGGAATGCAAAGCGACTCTCAGATTTCTAATACATTTTAGTTTTTTTTATTAATTTAAAGTTAATTTAAATAGAAAAAATAGCATCAAAAAAATCACTCTCACCCACTAATCCGATGTCAGAAAAAGTGGGGCAGGTGCTTCGTAAATATGGATCTCATGCCGACCACCATATTTCTCAATATAGTCCTACCAGGCAATTGCCATAAATACACTGATGTCTCCAACTACAATCTGTCTGCAGCCACCACTTAGGGGCTCAGTGGATAGGAATTTATTTCACCATATGTCTACCTTATATTGGAATCATTTTGTAATATTTTTTTTTTTTAAGTTAAAAGGGTTTGAATTTTGGAACCAATTTTTAAAAATTTCAAGAACATTTTGAAAATCGTCTTTTTTACGGACCAATTGCGTTCTGATGTCACTTTCAAAGTAATTTCATAGTAGAAACTCATAAATGACCCCATTTTAGAAACTACACCCCTCAAATTATTCAGAACTACTTGTTAAAACTTTGTTAACCCTTTAGGTGTTCCACAGAAATTAAAGAAAAAAAGAGGTAAAATTTTAAAATTTCATTTTTGTGCAGATTTTCCTTTTTAATCCATTTTATATGTAAAAACAAACCCAAATATGTATTACCCTGATTCCGCAGCTTGTAGAAACACCCCAGATATGGATGTAAATCTCTTCATGGGCAGGGCGCAGAAGGAAAGGAGTGCAATATTGTTTTTGGAGGGCAGATTTTGCTGGAATGGTTTTCAGGTGCCATGTAATATTTGAAGAGACCCTGAGGTACCCCTAGGCAGGAAACCCCTAAAATGCGACCACATTTTGGAAACTAAACCCCTCAAGAAATTGATCAAAGGGTAAAGTGAATGTCTTGACCCAACAAGTGTTTCATAGAATTTAGAAACACTTGGCTGTGAAAATGAAAAATTAAATTTTAATTCCAATTAAATTAATAACAATTAATACCAATTGTTTTAGCCCCAAATTCTTTATTTTACACAAGGGGTAAAAGGAGAAAATGAACCGCACAATTTGTTATGCATTTTTTCTTGACTACAGCAACACCCTATACGGTATGTAGTTGTAAACTGCTGTTTGGGGACTTGGCGGCGATGAGAAAGAAAAGAATGGCATCAGGATTTTCTAACATGGAATTTACTGAAATAGTTTTTAGGGGTGATCACATTTTTATTTTTTTGTTGACCGAGCTGTGTGGGAGCTTGTTTGTTGAGTGATGGGCTGTAGTTTTTTAGGTTCCATATTAGGGTACAAATAACTTTTTCATCTCCTTTTATACCATTTTTTTAGGAGGTGAGGTGGGCAAAAATTTCAATTCTGCCAGTGTGTTTTATTTTTATTTTTTATGGGATTCTGCATGCAGTATATATGATAATTTAATTATGTGGGTCGATATGGTTATGGCGATACCAGATTTATTCAGTTTTTTCATATTTTTACACCAACTTAGCTGTCTGAGGGCTTTTTGGTGGGATTGGCTGTACTACTTTCATTCTTGTACTTATACTTTTTTAATCAATTATAAATGAGCGGATGTGGGAAAAAGCTATTCATTTTTTTATTGAATTTTTTTGACATTTTTTTAAGCTTTTTTCTTTACACTTTTTTTATCAAGTCGAAGTACTGACCTCAGCCTGTAAGGGGTTAAACAGCTAGCACTAATCGTGAGCGTTGAAACAGAGTGCCAGCTATATGTTACCGGCTACTGGTGGCTCAGTTCCTGATCTGCTGCCATCTTCATACAGTAATGGTGCACTGAGTGCCATGTGGCGGGCATTAGGGGCACAGTGGGGGTGTCAGGGGCACAACGGGGGCATTGAGAGCATACCTGCCTACAGTCTCTGATCTCCATAGTCACAACCTGTGGAGATCAGAGCCTGAAACCGGAACTATTAGGGCAACTATGCTCTGACTGGTTAGTCTGTACATACTAACCGATTAGAGAGATCACTGACAAGGGATCACTCTGAATGGACCCTCACCGGCTGCTCCAGTGTCTCTGCTGTCCATGACAGAGGAAACTCTGGGCTGTTACACTTTATAGTGTCACAGCCCCGGTTAACAGTTCGGAGTTAACTGTACGCCCAATTGCAGTAAGTTGCATGCAATTTGGATGTACACTTACGTCCATTCACAGCAAGGGGTTAACTTTTCACTGGCAGAAAAAATATTAGGTGACACATTCACTTTAACTCTATGGCTATGGGAAGAAAAACTGCAGATTGGAGCTTTGAGTAAGAAAGAGAGAATTCTGTCTTAGAAAGATAAATTCTAAAAGCAAATAAATCATGTAAAAGTTACATTCGTAGCATCTCCTTTTCAGGAAAGTGAGAGGTTATCACTTGCTCCATTTCTCCTGTACCTGTGGTCTGTTGTTTCATCCCAGCTTAGTAAAATCCATACATACTGAGGTCTTTCATGATAGACAGCTGCATCCTATGATCTCAGTCTGACCAGCAGTTTAGAGGCGAGCATGCTCTTCTGCAGGGTTCAGAAACCTCTGGCAATCCATCTTTTCAGAAACTGCAACTCCCAGAATGCTTCATTCACTTCTAGGGAAGTTAAAAGAACAACCAACATGTTTGCTTGCTGGGAGTTGTAGTTTCACAGCAGCTGGAGTGCTTTACTGTGTAAATAAGAGGTCACTCCCCACCTCTCTGGTTAACTTCTTGTGAACTACAGGATTGCATCTTCAACTATCAAATCCCTCGTGGGAACTACACCTCCCTTCTCCACAAAATGCTCCTTTCCTAGTTTCTCTGCACTGAACCCTATGCATAGAGTACCGCTGAAAATATTATATATGAGGAGAACAGTAATAAATTAGCTCATTTAGTGATTAACTGCAGTCAGTGTTGGACTGAAGTCCCTTGGGCCCACCAGAGAAAATGATTCTGAGGGCCCACCATCCATGTGTATAAGACTTTAAGGGCGCTGTTTTATGAGGGGTCCGGTATTGTCAAAACTTGGGCCCTCTAGAGAGTACTCTGGTTCGACCTATACAACACTGCTGACTCACACTGCCTGTCTACAAAATCTGTGTCATGCAGTTGCACACTGATCTCCCGTACCTACTGTTTGTTAGAACTGGCAAGGAGAAACCTATCACAAGCAGGAGGCAAGAGAAGCAAGCTGAAGCTGCATCACAAAGGAATATACAGAGAATCTAAAATGTGAGTTAGGGGAAAGCAGTTCTATGTGACTGACCTTGCTGCCCCAGGAGAGCACTCCAAAAATCTAAAGGCCAGAAATCAAATATAGGCTGAGTAAAGGGAACAATATGAGAGGGAAAGAAGGAGCTAAATTCGCAGACAACCCATAAACAGAACATCAAATAAAACAAGTATACAAAGGGCATACACAACAGCCTCTACATTATCAATTAATTATGCAATTATTATGATGCATTATATAAACAAAAAAACAACTGGAGTATTACTTTAATAAAATTGCCTAACACTGTCGTAAAATTCCACATTATATTGCATTTCTGAGCTGTTCTGTCTTCTGAAGAGTCTTTCTTCAATGTACACATGATGTGTGAGACACCATAAGACAACTGTTTGGCCTAAGTATTTAGAAGGGTTTTCATTTTTTGGGGGCCATTTCTGGGTGGACCTTCAGAGGGAATCATACTTACCTGGTCTTTGCCACCAGGTTCTGGCTCCATGTCCTTACCTGCCACTGCTGCAGTGCTCTGATCCCAGCATGTAAAGATCCAATTTAAGGGCTGCTGAAGCCAATCGCTGGCCACAGCGGTGATGCATGTTGACATGCGTGGAAAGGAGTGTTGCAGTGGAACATAGAACCCAGACCCAGAACCAGCGGGCAGCAGGTAAGTATGCTTCCCTTCATAGGTCTGGCCACCTGGGAGGGAGGTCTGCCTGAAAGTTCCCAAAGACAGAAAACCCCTTTAAAGAGGTTTGCAATAAGGCTAGTTGGACCACAGGAGACACTTGAAATGACCAGCTTATTATAATATAGAACTGCCTGATAAGAAGGATTAAATCTAACTCCTTTATTACCAATTTTTCTAACATTTTATGGTCATTTATTGACCTCTTGGGCTCATTGAAGAGTAGATTAGTAGAACAAGAAAGGGAGAATATTTTTTCTCAGCCTCACTGACCATCTCCCCACACTCCAATTCACTTCCTATCTATCCTGCATTAATCCTAAAAGGATAATGTGCAGAATTATTATTAGTGTGCATCCTCAGGGGTTAGCATTCGTCCTGCGGGCATTCACATTTAGTTACACCTAGGGGTGCACCATCAATGAGGCCAGGTGAGGTATAGGCAGCACCAGGTAGAGGCAAGAGGGGACATCAGTAGAGCCATGGGTAATGAATGCTTTCATTGTGGCAAAAGGGGTTCGTTTAAGAAATAGGGAGGGGGGGGCGCCGTTTCAGTTTTGCCTGAGGCAGCAGAAGGCTAGGTGCACCCCTGGACACCATAGGGTTCAATTTAAACAAGGTGAGGTGGTCAGTGAGGTGGACCACCTCACTGATGCATGGCAATGTTTGCCCACATGACTCAGCCCAGTGTAAAGACGTACTTCTCCATCTCCCGTGATGCATGCCATACAAGCGGCCAATCCAATCCACACTATTGCAGGTGGGTGTCAGCTCTGTAAAAGAGTTGGCACCCTCTGTATATTTAGCATGCTCAGCTCTAAAACCTGCTCCAAACACTCCTCCTGCTCCAGTAATTGCATGTACAATAAGGTGCAAACCTCAGGAGTAAATAATAACTATCAATTAAAATCATCTACATGTAGCAGGGTTAACACACAAACTCTTAACTCAAATTTCTTAACTCATCGCGATATCTTGAAACAAAAGGCATTGAAAAGAAATTGAAGGCGTTTGCTCAAAGGGGTATTCCCATCTCACCACTGGGACCAGCACCCACAACGAAAGTGAAGCGGGGAGCACTGTGGCTGGAGGACCCCCGGATTTCCCAGGGTCCACATACCACCAAGCGATGCTCCCATAGAAGTGAATGGGAGCGCACTGTGCATGCGTGGCCCATGCTCCCATTCATTTCTATAGGGCAGACAGAAATAGCCGAGCCAGCGCTCAGCTATTTTCGGCGGACCCATAGAAATGAATGGAGGGCGGCTGTGCATGCGCAGTGCACTCTTCGTTCATTTCCCTGCTCCGTTCTCATTGTAGGTGTGGGTCCCAGCGGTGGGTCCCAGCGCACCTATCAGACAATGGGGGCATATCCTAGCGATATGCCCCCATTGTCTGAGATGGGAAAACCCCTTAAATGCATTTAGTTTAGATAACACGTCTCATAAAGCATGTGTGTTAACTCTACTACATGTGTATGAGTCACAGAAACTTCTGATGCCGCCCATACGCACACGACTGTCACACATATAAAATGCCTCTTTTAAAACATGATACAGTTCACAGTTTGGATCTCCATCATGTTAAGAAGGTGCATACACAGATCTCATAGGCCCCCCCAATCTAAGTAATGGCCCCCTGCCACACCCAGCATACAAGTACACGTGCATCAAACCCTCACGGGCAACATGGAACACAAAACATGACTCCTCAGATTTCAGATTAATTTATGTGTTTTTTTTATTATTAAGTGAAAGACATTTTTAATTAAAAAACTGTAATAAAAATAAAAGTCATCCTCTGCCTCACCCACCTTATCTAATATCACCTTTTTCCCAATGTATTTGCACAAAAAACCTGGTATAAATGCATTGCTAAATCTCTTGCTTCTACCGACACAGTATAAAACCGATTTCCTGCATCCACCACTAGGAGGCACTCTGTGCATAGGAATTTATACTGTTACCACTGATATCAATGGTAGCTGTACATAAGATCTTTGCACTGAGCTACTGTATCCCTAGTGGTGGCTGCCAGAAAATGCCCCATAGAAGTCAAGTGGTCTGGCTCCATGGTAGTTACCAAAATGATGTTAAAGGGGTTATCCAAATGCTCCCCCATATGCACGGGCCCCTCACACACAATATAATTACTGTACCTGGCTCTCCGGCACTCGCATCGCTTCTAAAGCCCGCATGCATGGCCACCGCTGCATCTTCCTGACTAGTCTCCCTAGTGTCAACCGCGATGGTAGGGAGACTCGTCCTTGTCACTGTCTGCCATTGGCTGCCCCCTCATGCCAGATATTTTCATTCGCGCGACAGGGAGACACAGCAGCGGCCGTGCAGGCTTGAGGGGAGCCAGGTAAGTACATTGTGTGTGAGGGGCCCGATCATGAGGGGGGGGGGCATTTCATGGGTTGGATAACCCCTTTAGGAATAGAAATACTTTGCCTAAAGGGGTTTTATGGCTTGGAAAGCCCTTCTAAAACGACCTATTATGGAATTCTGATATATCAGCCTACATGCCGAAATTCAAAATGGCTGTCTCTCTGTATAGGAAATGGATCCACTCAAAGTATTAATCATTTCAACGCATACATATAGAATATGAACATAAGCAATGTTTCCTGTTGATTTGCCATGCATAGTAATGCGGCATCTCAGAAAATTAAACTGCAAACGAACTCAACTAAATAAATACAGAGATTAATTCAGCTCTCCAACACTTCTCAATGAACCACATCCCTTTATTCTCACTCTTGTGCTCCTTTCTCCCTCCCTCTCTCCTTCACTCACTGGGTTTTCTTTCTTTGGCTCTGTCTTTGCAACATTTCAAGGTTAAAAACGCGTTGGCTACACAATAGTGGATGTGTAAGATTAGCTAGTAAAAATATGTTAGGAGGAGAAAAGCTAAATGTATTAAGAACAAACAAAATATATAAAAAAGAAAGAAGTTAGAGTCTTTTCTTAAATCTGAGAACAGAAGCAAAACCTCCCTTGATCCTTTATCTCACTGTAACCACATAAATAACTAAAGAAATATATATATTTTTGAATTCACAGAGGGCCTACATTTTATAAAGCTGTTTTTTTTATTATTATTTTTCTTTGCCTTTCATCAGATTTCTCTTTTCTTTCTCTCTCTTTTTGTATTTCAAAGCTGGCAGTTCAGTAAATGAAGGAGACAGCATCATCTCTGTTCTTGGTAAAGGAATCAATGCTAATCCTATTTATGGAGACTTATCACCTCTGCCAGAAACTGCAGGGAAAAAAAAAATGGCAATGGAGGGAAGGGAAAAAAAATAAAAAAAATGAAACGGAGTTGTCAAAATCAGAGAAATAGGGTGTGAGCAAGGAGAGAGGAGGAAGGAAGAATTGGAATAGAGGAAAAAGACTAATTTGTATTATGAATACTCTGAATAGAGCCAAATTATTCACGAAAAGGCATTTAGGAAAGTTGTCGCGGACCATGACAATATAATTCTCTGTTTAGAAATCAGTTGAGCAATAGAAAACAATTTTAAGAATGTATCAAGATTTCGTAAGAGTTTATACAAGGGGTGTTTCGATTATTTAGCCATGTAATTGAGCTAAGCCTTTGGTTTTGCAGTGCACTGCGTTGGAGAGACTTTGGTGCATGAATATATTTACTGAGCAGTAAAGATACATAAGGAGCTCAAGTACAGCAAGAGATATTATAAAACAGACAACATAAGACTTGGCCTTAATCTCTTCAAAAATGACATATAATGTATAAAAAGTATAAACCATGCTCACCCCCAACCAGGAACCTGCCCAGATCTGCAGGGGGTCCTTTTTGAAAGAAGGCTGAGAAAAGGCATCATTTTTATTTTTTTTCTGCCTTATATCAGTGTAACAGCGGCTGCTGTGCGCCGCTGTTCCCCTGCTTACCGCTGCGGTCCCAGGTGCCCTGTCCAGCGGTGATCTGTGGCTGGTGCTTTCCATTCACCTCTGCAGTCCTGGGCTCTGTCTGTGTGGGTGATGCTGTTCTGGGATCCATTACACCGTTTCCTTTCAGATCTGGCCACAGCATGCTTGCTGCTTGTTTCCTGCAGAACTTCCTTAAGGGCCGGCGCGCGTCACTTCCTGGGTTTTATGGTTTAGGTCATGTGACCTATCCTATCCATCCTGTGCATATATAAGTGTTTCAGCCCCCTTCCCAGATGCCTCAGTGTCAAGGTCCTTGTGTACTGCTAAGGTTCCTGGTTTCCACTGGTGTTCTTGTATCTGTATTGCAGGACTCTGCTACCTGTCAGATCGCTATCTGCTTGCCTTGACTCTCCTGTTGCCAACCCAGATTGCCTGACCTGATCTTTTGCCTGTCTGACTACGCCTCTGCCTCATCCTTCAGTCCTGCACCTCTGGTACCTTTCTCAGGTACCTTCTGGTCTGCCTGGACCAGCTGCCTCGTGTGCCTATCCTACTCAAGAGGTAGGGACCACCTGGTGTCGATCCCCACCATCAGGGGTACTGTGAAGATCCAGGGATTTACTTAGACAACACCCTTAGAGGAGGTAGGACACGTGGCACAGTGGGTTCACACCCACTGGTTCGTAACAATCAGTTTACAACAAGTCGATCTCCACATACAGTACCCTCACATACTGGAGGATGTACTGTGGTGAACACCCTGCTAAATACACTAGCCTACTGGAAATCTCCAAGAAAATTGGATATACTCAGTTAACACTCAGAGCTGAACCCAGACATATCTCCATTTTTACCCAGTCAGCCCCCTCCTGATTTGAGCATCAGAGCATTTCATGCTGCGATGCTCTCCTTTGCCCTGTGCTGAATCATGCAAGGCAAAGGCCTTTTCTGGACATCCGGTAACATACCGGCTCTCCATGGGGAAAGCTAGGCGGAGGCTTCCATCTAAGGCCTCATGCAAATGTCCATTGTTCAGCGTGGCCGTGGCCGTGTTGCGGCCCGCATAGAGCGGGTCCACAATACACGGGCTCCAGCCGTGTGCAACCCATTCACTTGATGTGTTCTATTTTTTACGGTGCGGATGGATCACGGACCCATTCAAGTTGAATGGGTCTCGATCTGTCCCTGTTGCCGCGCAGATGTTGCCCGTTTATTGGGGACCGCAATTTGCAGTCCACACAACGGCTGTGTGCATGAGGCCTAAGAGTGAGCCTGGTGATGTCAGAGGCACTAATGGCGGGTTTTAGCACTGCCCTAGCCTGTAAAATCAGTGCTATACAGCACAGGGCAAGTGAGAACATAAGAGCATGAAATGCTCCGATGCTCATGTCAGAGGGGCCGGAGGGGTGAAATTGGGGATATGTTCAGGTTCAGCTCTCAACCTAGACAACCCCTTTAAGCTTAGTCCACAGCCTGAGGAGGTGGTGTCTGACACACAAATTTAAAGAATGCTAAAAGGAAACCCTGCACTCATGCTCTGCACTAGGCACATAATAATGTATTCGTTTGGCCAAATGTTCCTTTAAAGAGGCTTTCCTTAAGGCTACATTTACACGACTGCAATGTTTAGCAGATCCGCAAATTGCAGTTGCGCAAAAAACAGATACTGACATGTGTGTGTTCTGCAATTTGCGGACTGCAAATGCCACCGCTATCATAGAAAATGCCTATTGTTGTCCACAATTGTGGACAAGAATAGGACATGATCTATTTTTTTTGCATGGTTCGGAACTAAACTACGGATACCGACACCACACAGTGTGCTGTCCGCATCTTTTGTGGCTCCATTAATATGAATGGGTCCGCACCTGTTCCGTAAAATTCCGGTATGGATGTGGACTCATTCATACGGTCGTGTGAGGGTTTTTTTTCCATCAACATCCTTTATAGTAATCATTTATTAAGGTAGCTATAATGTTGTAATTTTTTTCTTTTATCTTTATTGCTCCTATCTTCCGTTCTGGGCTGTGGTCACATGACCGTGTCCATGCAGCTCCTTCTTATTTACTGTAATGTTATGTCCATAGATGTGTCAGTGATAGGGGAGTGTCTATGTAAGTAGCTGGTGGAAGGAGCTATAAACTAGCTGGGTGTTGTTAGGGGCAGTGATAGGGGAGTGTCTATTTAACTAGCTGGTGGGGGAGCTATACACTAGCTGGGCGTTGTTAGGGGCAATGATAGGGGAGTGTCTATGTAACTAGCTGGTGGGAGGAGATATTACCTATATGGGTGTTGTAAGGGGCAGTGATAGGGGAGTGTCTATGTAATTAGCTGGTGGGAGGAGCTATAAACTAGCTGGGTGTTGTTAGGCGCAGTGATAGGGGAGTGTCTATGTAATTTGCTGGGTGGGAGGAGCTATAAACTAGCCGTTGTTAGGGGCGTTGCTGGAGCTGTGACAGAGAAAGGAGAAGTGCATCATGGGTTTGGTTGGATACAGCAACAGGAAGTGCTACATACAGGATGGAAACAACCAGAGGGATTGGTTTACATGTTGAAACCTGGGTCAGCAAAGTCCAAATTGAAAAAAAAAAGAAAAGAACAAAGGTAAGCAGCTACAGCATATGAACATATATGAGGATATGTTAGGCTGAGGATAAGATAGGCTATCTGTCTATCAGCAGTTTGATGGATGTCATTCATCGTTTTCCAGACACATCTCTGTGATACAAGCTGAAAATGTGAATGGGAGTGAGCTGCAATTCCAGGCACAGTTGCTACTACAAGTATGGAGCTGTACCATATGGAGCAGTGTAAATAATGACGGGGACACAACACTCAACAGATTGCAGCTGCCCCTTCAAACAGCTGATCAATGGGGGTGTCAAGAGTTGGACCTCCACCAATCTTAAATTGATGCCCTATCCTAAGGAATCAAATCAAAATAACATATCACCCCCTAAAAATTCTACTGATTTGTCTGGCCTACAAATGGCACATACAAATATAGTTCCAGACAGTTTTTTTTTTAATTACTGAACAGTCCTGCTTTTTGAACTGTCGACCCCCACCCTAAATGATACTCACCTGTTCCCCACTGCTCCATTCTGGCTGCTTCTGTTCTGTTTTTCATTATTGATCTTGTAAACTTCTGGAATGATGGGGACACGCCTGCTGCAGCCAATGAGCAGCCTTAGCAGTTGCATGTCCTTAGCAGTAGCAAAAATATTTAACCCCTTCGGAATAGTAGTTTGTAAAGCCTTTACATCTAATAACAACTGGAAGCGCGGTATGTGGGGATGAGTTTCTTCCAGCTTTGTACAGCTTTGTTGTTTAGAGTTGAGAGCTAAGGCCTTCATACACATTAGTGAACCACGGTCAGCTTGACACTCAAACCCAATCTGCTTTATTTCACCAACACTTGTTGACTTGTTAATACACCAGCTATTCCACCTATCCAGGAAAAAGATGGCAAACACAGGACTAACCAAAGACATTGTAAACATCAAGGCTTTTCTGATTTATAAGGACGCACTATTTTTAATATGATTTACTGGTGGTGACATTTAACATTTTTAGAGCATACTTATTATTTCTGTGAAGGCTGCAGGTTCAAAAGGTCCACTTTTAAGGGAAACTGTGAAAAACGGGGCTTCCCATTGAAATGATAGAAAAGGGAGCGTAACAGATTTCCTTACCCAAAACAGTTTAAGGATTTTTTTATCTATGCATGAACAAGGGCATAGCTAGAAAAGTGTTCCCCTGAATATAAGCGAAGTCCCTCTGTGGTGTAAATACAGTAAGAATATTATTGTATGTATTATTATTATGTACTCACCTAGACCCGTTCTCCTGATGAATGGAGCGCACCCCGCTCTCCCCAGCGGTAGCCATGCAGTGAAGTAATTGTACTTGCTGGGAAGAGCAGACGAGGATGATCCTCAGCCCCTACGCCCTTCTTCTCCATCCAGCAGGCAATGTTACTGAATCGTGTCTGCTGCAGAGAGCGGGGCCGGGAATCACAGACATCCATTACGACCTTGGCCTTGTCTGGGCGCACACACAGTAGTCATTATTACCATGTGTGTGTACTGGCAGTAGGGAGGCCACGTCCACAACCCTAAAAATAAATGATAAATTATAGTATAGATTATACTCGAAATTATACTATACTAGAACTTACAAGGAAGAGGTATAAGGGGAGAAAACTACAACTCCCAGCATGTCCAGGCTGATATTATGTGACATCAGAGGACATTACAGGAATGCAGAATAAGAGCAGAGGACTAAAACTACCATCATGTCTGGACTGATATTATGTCACGTGATATCAGAGGAGACACTTATTCTGAGGGCCCTCCCTCTGTGTGTACAGGACATGTGAACATCCACAGTAATTTTTGTTATCATTGCACTTTCAGGATGTATCATCAATAAGATATGATAAGATATCCGGTTCAGGAACAAATTGTGAAGGCTCCTTGTACAAGGAATGTATGTGGGCCCCTTATACTGCAGCAGTAAAATCTATGACAATAGTTAACAGTACTTTACATGCCGTGAAGTAAACAGTAGGAAGCATTGGTGCTTTCTAGATTAGATAGTGTTGGGCCCTTTTTCCTACTTACTAGTTACTGACAGGGGCCCACTACAGCTTTTGGAACCATGTTTTACTAGGGGTCCATTATTGTGTCCAGCCCACCAGAGGATCTTCTGGTACTCTGGTGGGCCAGACTGCAAGGAGATATGAGGAGAAAAGTACAACTCCCAGCGTATCCAGGCTATTATGTGATATCAGAGGACATTACAGGAGGGGGTATAAAAGGAGAGAACTACAACTTCCAGCATGTCTAGGCTATTATGTGATATTTGAGGACATTACAGGAGGTGGTATGAGAAGGGAACTACAACTTCCAGCATGTCCAGGCCATTATCATACATCAGAGGACATTACAGGGAGGAGACATAAGAGGAGACAACTACAGCTCCCAACATTTCCCTGGTTCTTACATTGAATACATACTTCTTCACTTTCTTCTCCTCCACACAAAGCTGGGTCCCCTCATGTCACATGACATCATTACATGTCCTTCAACTCCTCTTTGCCTCTCCACTGCTGAGCTCCACCCCCTCTGCACTGATCCCATGATGGTGATGTCATCACAGGTCCTTCACCACTTCTTCACCTCTCCACTGCTGAGTTCTGCCCCCTCTGCACTGATCCCATGATGGTGATGTCATCACAGGTCCTTCACCACTTCTTCACCTCTCCACTGCTGAGTTCTGCCCCCTCTGCACTGATCACATGATGGTGACGTCATCACAGGTCCTTCACCACTTCTTCACCTCCCCACTGCTGAGTTCTGCCCCCTCTGCACTGATCCCATGATGGTGATGTTATCACAGGTACTTCACGTCTTGCAGAGCACTCTTCCTACATATATATGTCTGGCACGGGTGACCCTCTGTGTGCCCCATATGTCACTACCACTGCTATCACAGTAATTCCGCCCATCTCACCCCACTGATCCCCTTCTGCAGCTGTTATGCTGCTGTGCCAATACATACTTCTCTCCACTTTCTGTTCCCCACACAGGATATTACTGGAAATACTCAAGATGCATCGATTATGCATTTAGGGTCCATTCGTGGTCCGTGGTGTGTTGCAGATCCGCAACACACCCTGCCGGCACCCCCCCCCATGGAAATGCCTATTCTTGTCTGCTGCTGCGGACAAGAATAAGACATGTTTTATCTTTTGCGGCGCCATGGACTGGAGGTTTGGGGCCAAGTTCGGGGCAAATGTGGAAGTGGAGAGCTTCTGGCCCCATAGAGGATGAATGAGTCCGCACCCGTTTAACAGAATTGCGGAACGGATGAGGACCCTTTTGCGGACGTGTGAATGGGGCCTTAGGGTATTGCCTTCCAAAATTGCACGTAGAAACCTGACCGTGTGACCGTACCCTTACATATATTCCCTGTGGACGGGATACATATAGATCCCTTTTCCCTATATTAATCTACAGTCAAGCATATATATTGTAAAGTGTAATTGTGTGCAGGCACAACATCCCGAACTCTGCACAGAATATGCAGAAATGTGCCTGCAATCAGCATAAAGTACACCGGATGTGCATTTGTATACCTATCAGACAGTTTACAGCACTGCTCTGTTCCAGATTAATACTAAATGGTCCATGCTGGAAAATGCAATTTTTTTTTAGTTTTTTTTTTTCCCCCTAGAAGCGTTAGGATCCAGAAAGGACATACACGGCCCCCCTCTATGTTTATCAGGTTGAGGGCACTGTATTTTGATGTCAATAAGCAATTTTTCTAGCTCGTCTCCGGTCTGACCCTTTTAATCCATCAATATATTATTAGAGATAAAATTGCCGGAGACCCCTGCTGCACTAGCAAGATAAATGGCGCCTCTGAAGTCAGGCATTAAAGAGCAGATTAAGGCCTTGTGATGCTTCTTTCTCTGCTCTTCTGTCCAAGCTATCACACAGAGTGACAAGAAAGAAAAATAATGAACTCTGGCCGGGGGAAGACAGAAAAGGGGGGAAGGAAAAGAAAAAAATAACAGAGAGAGAGAAAGATTGTATTCAGTGTCTTCCCTTCTTTCCCCTGACGCTGCCAGAATGACATTCGCTCTCTGCAAGAGCGGAGCTGTGACTCCTAGGCAGTAAGCATTTATGTATAGGCACCTATATAGTCACTTGCACTCAGCCTGTGCACAGTTTCATGGACTATAATATATAATAGCAAAAACTAATACAATGCTACAGCAATCTGCAAACACAAATAATCAAGTAAATAAAACAGTGCCATACTCACTATAGAAAATATACTAATGCTAAGGCTACGTTATGAATGTAAGATTCTTGACAAATACATTTTGTACAAAATTATTTGTGCCTGTCCGCCAGCGTCAAGGCGATCTCTTTAGGACAGGAACCAACACTAAATACTACCTCTGCTGGTGCTATACTGGCCTCCAGTAAATTCGGGTAATGCAGGTTCCACATGCATGCTGAGCCTACTCTGGATTTTACCTCTCCTGTATAAAGAAAACTGGGCCAAAACAGATCAGTTTTGTCCATATTCATTGTCAATGGGGACAAAACTGATCAGATGCATTCCGTTTTGTTGCATTTTTTGACCAGACACAAATCTGCCGAGAGATACAGTTTTTTGCCCCATCTGCGCAACGGAACAAAATGGATCCGGCATGAAAATCAATGTAAGTCAATGGTGCCAGATCCGTTTTTTTTTTTGTTAGCTAAAAAAACGGATCCGACACCCATTGACTTAGAATGATTGTTATACCGGATCCAGTTTGCCCAGTTTTGATTTCATACAACCTTGTCCTGCCGAAATGGATGCATCCGGATGTATTCATTGGCACGGATCCATTTAATTCCAGCTTTGAGATCCTCTGCCGGATCTCAAAACTGGAATGCCACAACGCAAGTGTGAACCAGGCCTAATTTAGACACAGGGTACTGTGTCACATCAGATATTTATAGAACATGTAATATTACGTGCACATCACAGTAGGACTATAGCTAAATAAATATACATGATCAAGAAAAACTCCTTAAAAGCAATATCCAGTGTGGTAAGGTGCAAGGTACCGTGGTCGATGGCAGGTACGTGTCACCGAGGTTCCTGGCCTCGGTGAGGTAAGAGCCGGGTTTTCTTGCGTGTCAGCAGCAGCTAGTGCTGTTTTGACACATTGCTATTTAGTTTGGCTGCAAAGCCAATCCGGGCCGGCTCTTACTGGGAGTAGGCAAAGAGTTGGGTGGGTGCCTACTCCCCACGGTCCAGGCCGGGTTTTCCCGGGCCTTTATAACACAGCCAGCAGCTGGGTGTGTGGGTGGTGATTGTCCTGGAGCTGCTGTTAGGCTGTGGAGTCATTTGAGTTTGGGAGTTCTGATCCATTCTGTGCTATGTGGAGTTCCCTGGGCTGGAAGCCAGAGCCCAACAAGGAGGAGTGCAGACGGCCCGGAAACCTGACGTCGACTGTCTTGCGGCTGGACTGACAGCCAGGTGCGAACCTGCACCTAAAACCTCCCAGATGACTGAAACCTGTACGGGACTGTTTTGTTTTGCCTTAATGCTTCTGATGTGTGTGAATTAACACCAAGAGACTGTTTGTCGTTTATTTTGTGCAAGTGTGAATAAAACACTGTTGATTGCACGTTCTGGACTCCTTGTTTTGCCTCGGTACTGCACCCGCACCGCTATCTACCAGAGCGACTCCCCACACCAGCCAAGAACTGAAGACTCTGGTCCAGTCTGTGCAGGTAAGGAAGTCGTCTAGACTATATAAAAAGTACATAACGTGGGTATCAAGATCACACCTCCCCTGTGCCAGACTTTGAGTACCCAAAAAAATAGATGCAATCAGCTCACGGCCTTTGTCTGTTCATGGTGCATGGATCCTTAGGAGAAGCAAATCCACTGTAAAAAGAAAGTAGCGGATCCAGCATCAGGTCTAGAATAAAACCATGAATATTTTATTTCAAATATTTAAAAAAAGTCTAAAATAGCACCCAGCGGGACATCTCCCCACCACAGTCAACGCATGAGACGAGTAAGCACTGAGCACATTCTGAAATGCGTTGATTGCTTTGTGCTATTTTGTATACAAAACAACTGAAAGGTGGCATGAAGCAGGATGTTCTGAACCCTAGATGCAGTTGTGCATATATATATACAGGGGAGCAGATCCTGCACTTGTAGCCCGTTGCTAATGGTGATCCCCAGCAAAAATGCATACGGTGGAGGATACCCGCAGCGGACCACAAGTACCACAATAGACATCGTACACAAGATGGCAATTGTGTGGATGTGAACAATATAACAGTATAGCAATAACAAATGACAAACAAGACAGGTGCACACTGCGATCTTACTAAGCCCTCAAACCTTTTTTGGAGGTGTATAAACTCCTATGTAAATGTAACCTGTTTTCCATCCACATGCAACATTTAGGTGCACCTGTGAGGCCTGGGCCGTATCAGCCAGTCTTGGGTGGGGCTCACAGCCTATTCCCTCCTCCTCCCATTGTAGGCATGGCTACATGCTGGAGGTAACTGGGGAGTTTGCTGCGAGTCCGCCTTTACACTCCTGTAATTTAGCCCACTGGCCCCTGGTATTGCCCATACAGCACAGGTAGGTGAGTGTTAGGTCCCAAGCTACTTGAGAAACCTTGGCGTGGTGCTCGTGCTTAGACATGTCCTCCACAGCAGGATATGTTGACCAATCTCTCAATTTTAACATCAGTTTGAGGGCTTAGTAAGACCGCAGTGTGCCCCTGTCTTGTCATTTGTTTGTGCTATTTTGGACTTTTTCTTTAAATATTTTAAATAATAGATTCATGGTTTTATTAAAATCTTTTGTTACTATTTCACTATGTACAAAGTAGGACATGTGGTTATGGAACCTAGGCTGGGAAAGCAACACTAATTTGGGATTCATTGAACTTCATCGACTTCATAGACCAGACCAGCATCATCTATCCCATGTGAGCAACAGGTAATCTGATGAAAGAGACTTCTGTGGGTTTACAAGGTGAATATAGTAAAGAGTAGAGATTAGCAAATTTTTTGAGAATTGTTAGCGGTCCTATTTTCACAAATCGGTTGTCAGAATTGATTCAGGTTCAAATAAACTCAGCCAGAATCCAAAGTTCCCCAACTGTCCTGAAAAGTCATGTATGGCACTCTGAAGTCTCCTAGGATTGTATTTGACACCTTTCAAGCATTTTATCACCAAAACATCAATAGTCAGGGGCAGACTGAGTGGTCGGGCACTTCGGAAGGGGGCCCGCGGCGGCAAGTCACAGTGAGATAAACTCTCCCATTGTGGAAGCGTTCATCTCCATAGTCATCTGTATCGCCGCCTGAGCCATACAGTGCGGGACTAAAGCCGGAAGGCCTATACTGGACTATCTGTTACTGGCACATGGGGGGGAGAGAGGCACTTGCTACTGGCACATGGGGTCGGGGGAAGAGGCACTTGTTACTGGTACATGGGGAGGCTCTTGTTACTGGCATATGGGGGGGAGAGTCACTTGTTAATGGCATATGCGGGGGCACTTGTTACTGGCACATGGGGGGGAGGCACTTGTTTCTGGCACATGGGAGGGGGTGAGAGAGGCACTTGTTATGGGCACATGGGGGGGGGGGAGAGGGCCTTTCTATTTTGGAATGCCATAACACTCGTGGGCCCATGTTGTTCCACTATACCCTTTAATGCCTCTCTGGTGTAATTTACAAATCTCTGCTGATTATAGTAGATATAGTTGATCCAATCCATATTTTAGTTTACAGTCACTATTGGGATTAAAGACTCAAACCCTGCTGCCACTTGGCTTCTGGCTTTAAATTAATCTGGGACCCCCCCTGGGCACCCCTATAGCATCTATGTACACATGGGAATCGAGGCTACCTCCTGGGCTGGTGTCCCACTTTCTCCTTACCACCACTCACTGTTGGGCATAACCAAATCCTGACCCAGGATTCCTTAACTTCTCAATGGTTTCCTTCCAGTCAAGGGGATTAAATACATGGAAGGGCATCAACACTAGGGCTAAGGCACATTGTCCGTTCCAGACAATTGTCAACTTTGTCCTCAGTTTCATATCTGCACACAACCAAATCACATCCCCTAATGCTCATGTCTGGTTCATCAAATGACTTTGGTAGGGCTTACCAGTGGTATTTACCACAATTTCACAATAACCTTCTGAAACCTGCCCATGTCTTTGCCTTTGTTGGCCTCTATTTCAAAACAGGTGTAATTCCCTTTGTATATGGTTATTCCTCCTACAGGTTCAGGGGCTTCTCTCAAGATTGGGAACTTCATATTGGCAGTTTGGTTCACATACATGGTTGTAAAACATGAATATTGACTAGGACTTAGGTGAAGGGGCCCAGTTCCAAAGTGTGGTTTGGCTGTGGCACAGGTGATACACCCAGATCTATTCACCTGTGATGCCGTATATTTCATCCATTCCAACCAGAAGTTATGGTCAGAAAATCCTGTTTCCACTGCCAATGTCTCCTCTACAGTAAAGAGGGGTCTGGCTACTTTCCCTGGTAACAAGGGGTTGGGTTCTTTTGGCAGTGAATTAGGGGTTGGATTTGGGACAGGCCTGTCGGCAATGTCCTTAAGGTGGAACTGCCCCCAGGGCCCATATTCATCAGACGGATATTTCCTCAAAATATATATTCCCAAATCAGTTGGTTGGGGGGTTTGGTACAATTGGAGTTTCCAGGACAGTGGCCTCATTCACAGCCCTAAGATCATGAAACATCCTGTAGGTGTCAAGTTGTCCTTTTTTACCTCGCTTCCTCACTGGAAAAAGGGGCGTGTTACATGGTGAGGTGGTGGGAATTATGGCACCAGCCTTTAGGAAGGCCTGTAACTGTTGAGTGACAGCATCTATCTGTGCCACAGACAGGGGATACTGTGGTTTGATAGGGAGAACCGCGCCTGGTTTCAAGTGCACCATCACAGTCTGCACCCGGAGCCTGCCAACATCCTGTGGTCCTTTTGCCCACAGTGTCTCAGGTATGACAGACAGAACAGCAGCTGGAAGTGAACCTTCAGGAGGACAGTCCTCTAGGGACATAAGAGCAGCCAGTAAGTAAGCCCTTTTAGGGCATTTATGACCTGGCCATTAATTATTGTGGACATAAGACATATTGATGGACTAACTATCTTCGGGCAATACTGTCAATAGATCACTGGGCTAGAACTATCAGACCGTAGCAACTTTGTTTTTCCTTTTGCACAACTTTTCCGCGGTCCAAAAATCTTTTTTTACAATCTCGATTAGGATCCATATGCAGTTACACAAGGGGGAACAAGAAATATCATTCTTTCAAGTCCGCTGACTCATCACTTTCTTGAAATGACTCGAATTAAGCTTTTCTTCGACCTTCACTGATGTGCTTGTGGTCAACAACACTTTGAATGGACACAAGTGGGTGGGTTCCTGGTACTTTATCAAGATCTGGAAGTGAAGCAAAAACTCAAGAATATATTTTAGTCAAATGCTTGTGCAAACTGATCATATAATTTGTCAGACAACCATGTTGTATCTGGAGCCACTGTGGGAAATACAATCCTTTCT
This sequence comes from Bufotes viridis, assembly GCA_033119425.1. Taxonomy (NCBI): domain Eukaryota; kingdom Metazoa; phylum Chordata; class Amphibia; order Anura; family Bufonidae; genus Bufotes; species Bufotes viridis. The sequence goes on along the minus strand of CM065592.1, from coordinate 48,924,395 downwards.
TAGGGACTGACCTACTAAGGACCTCATAGGGACTAAGCATGGCATGGCTTTTTAAATCTTTAACTTTAGTGTCCCGTTCAGTTCCTTTTTCCCTACTGCTGCTTTGTGGATGTTACGAAGCATGTTATGCCTGTTTAGCACCCAAAACCTTCATCATCTCCTGCATCATTTCCCCTGTGAATTGAACACCTCTGTTGTTTTCAATGGTCTCAGGTACCCCATTACCTGCATACAACTTTGGCCATAATCTTCTTTGCTTCTTTGGGTATGCTTTTGGCCATCCTGCAAACAAGTCATCACACATCAATATATACTCATACATGCCCACCTTTGGCAGTTGAATGTAGTCTGCAAACATTGAGACAGATACGAAGGGCAAGACATGTATTTCTGGGTTACCTTAACTACCTTACACACTTTGTTCTGGGCAAAAATCATACATCCTTAAGTACATCTGACTGTTACAGGGCTGAACCCTGGGGCCAGGGGCGGATTAAGTGCATGATAGGCCCGGGGCTGTCTACCCAACTCGGGCCCCTCCCTCCATTTTAAGTTTACGTTTTCTGTATGAAGAGGCTGCGGTGCTTCGTGAGCGCTACAGTCTCTTCCTATGCCATAGGACATCACATTCATTGTTCACATGGCCTAGCTGCAGGCGCAGCTCTGTCTCATCTGAGTGATTGGGGCTGAGCTGCAATACCAAGCGCAGTGCTATCAAATGGACAGCGCTGAGCAAAGAGGCTGCGGCGCTCACTGGCACATCGCGGTCTCCTCAAACAGCGGATTGGCAGGGGTGCCAGGAGTCTGAGCCACACCATCTCATAACTCTCTGAGTACAGATGTTATAGATGTTACCTGCAGTCCTATGTAACACCCCACATAACACAATAGTTCACTGTGTTATGTGGGGTGTTACATAGGGAACATCTACTACATTATCTGCACACAGAAAGTTATCACTGTTATCTGGGCTGTTACATAGGACTGCAGGTGACAAATTACAATATGATTATAATAAAAAAGACTTAGGGGAGAAGATGAGATGTAGGTCACAGCAGTGAGAATACAGCACCACATAACTCTTACATCCAGGGATATCTCCTGTCATGTAGAACTTCTCTTTCCTCTTCTTCTCCGTCTGACCCAGACCGCCATGACAAATTCTTTCAGCCGCATCTCGTCTCTACAGGGTTTGTTACACAGACATGTTAGGTTTCTCATAATTGGGGTCATTTATCAAACTGCTGTAAAGTAGAACTGGCTTAGTTGCCCATAGCAACCAATCAGATTCCTCCTTTCATTTTTCAGAGGAGCTGCGAAAAATGAAAGGTGGAATCTGTTTCTATGGACAACTAAGCCAGTTCTACTACAACAGTTAGATAAATTATCCTGAAAGGTCCCTATAGTGTCTACAGCAGTTTTAATGTCCCCTAGAGTGCCCCCAGCAATAATAACAGCACCCTATATTGTGCTCCAGGTAATAATCCCTGTATAGTGTCCCCAAAAATAATGTCCCCTAATAGCAACACCCCCACACTGCCCCCATATAGTAATTTCCCCCACACTGCCCCCATATAGTAATTTCCCCCACACTACCCCCATATAGCAATTTCCCCCACACTGCCCCCATATAGCAATTTCCACCACACTGCCCCCATACAGTAATTTCCCCCACACTGCCCCCATATAGCAATTTCCCCCACACTGCCCCATACAGTAATTTCCCCCACACTGCCCACATATAGTAATTTCCCTTCACACTCCCCCCATATAGTAATTTCCCCCACACTGCCCCCATATAGTAATTTCCCCCACACTGCCCTCCCATAAAGTAATTCGCCTCCACACTGCCCTCCCATGAAAATATTTGCCCCCACACTGCCCCCATGTCCTCCTCTGGCCCCCAAAGGCACACACAGAAAAAAAAACAACCACTAAAAGCTAATACTTACCTGGGTTCAGGATGGTGAGGCAGGCCGCAGGCGCGCAATCCTCATTGTCCTGCGTCCCGGCGCAGGCACGTGATGATGTCATCACGCACGCCTGCATCGGGAATATACTACCACATAGGCCTCAGGCCTACTAGGCCTGAAGCCTATGGTGTTGATCTGCGGCGGGGCAGGGAACTATGCGCTCCTGTGCCCCGCCGCAGTATGTGGGTGCTCGGGTCGGCATTGGGCCCCCCAGTGATGCCGGGCCCGGGGCTGCCGACCCGAACTCCCCTATGTTAATCCGCCACTGCCTGGGGCATACCATGCGTATACCATGGGCTCTCTGTGTCATTGTGAGGTAGAGGTACCTGGAAAGGCAGAGTTTCTCTTGGAACTGTACTAGGCCTTCCTCATTTGTAGTCCCCCACTTTTTCATCCACCATTCCCTTTCCTCCTTCCCCCACCTGGTTTTGTAAGGTCTTAAGAACTTCCAGTGAGACAGGAGGAGTTATTTCAGGGACTTAAACTGTGGCCACTAAGGCAGAGGTCTGCCTAGTCAATTTGGCAGCCATTTTGCCGCCTCTGAGTCTGTTTTACAGTGACCTTTATGTTGTCATCACCACTCAAGTTAGCGACATGAGAGCTTCCATCAGAGACCTTACTGCCTCCCCATTTGTAAAGGTTTACCTGAAGCAGTCAGGAAATCTCTGGCTTTCCAACTAGGTCCATAATCATGGGCTATCCCAAAGGCATACCTGGAATCAGTGTAATGTTGGCTGTTTTCACATCTGCATATCTGTAAGCCATATTTGGAGTCTTTAGCTCCACTTCTTGAGCAGACATGGGTGGTGGTGTGAACTATGCTTTTTTAAGAAAGCCATGTTTAATCACCACTGACCCACCGGTGTAGTACCTGCCATCCTGGCCATACCTCGATCCATTCACAAAGAGCACATGATCTGGATTACCTAATGTCTGATTTACCACATCCCGCTGTCTCTTGTGACATCATCTGCAAACACTCTGGATCTGGAAGAAAAGTTTAAGTGCCCTAACTCTTCCCTCCCCCCTTGCTCCAGAGGCAACAGGGTGGCCGGATCCAAAATATTACATCTGTAGACGTTTCAGGCATTATATGAATACTCTCTGTCAATAAAAGCACATTACATTAATCAAAATAAAGTGGATGATCATACATCAACACAATATTATCCCTGATAGGCACAGAATTTTAATGAATAGATTGATGGGAAAAATTACAATAGCTGGACTTCTGCGATAGAAAAGCAATTCTATAAAGATAATCTTATCTAGGATCAGTTATTAACTGTTAATCTAGTAACTTTTTGGTGTATTAAAACACATATATACTGTTGAGAAACACACATTTGTGTACCAGTCTTTGTCTCTCTCATGTCTTTTTGAGAAATTTGGACTTGTCAGGAGAAACATGAACATTCAAATTAGTAAACAGAGATAATGTTGAGCGAACAAAAAAGTTCGGGTTCGGGTTCGTTGTTCGTCGATTACTTCCCGCTTTCTGAAGGGCTGCACAGCAGCCAATCAGCTAGCGTTTTACTTCTTGCCCTAAGAGCCCATCACAGCCATGCCTACTAATGGCATGGCTGTGATTGGCCAAGTGCAGCATGTGACCCAGCCTCTATTTAGGCTGAAGTCACGTAGCGCCGCACGTCACACTGCTCTGATTAGTGTAGGGAGAGGACGCAGCTTCTGTCAGGGCGAGATTAGGCAGGGTAAAGTCAGCAACAGCACCTAATGAACGGATCGATCTACAGCTGTGAATGATTGAACTTCTGCTAGTTACTTGCTCACTGGTTTTTAGGCTGCACAGAGCGTTTTTCTGTCACTTATTTTCTGCGTTGATCGGCGGACATTTTGTGACTTGTGGTGCACCAGAACAAGCTGCCACCAAGTCCATCATTCCATCAATACTAGTTTTTTTTCGCAATATCCTACATCAGGGGCTTGGCTGTGCTAATTGTCACCCCTAGAAACTCAGGATAGCAATTTCTATATTTTATTAAGGGGTTAAATACAATTGCCCAAATACCAATCCCCTAAATCTGGTGTTCCAGCTTTGGCTAGACAAGTATAATACTGTCTGCTGTCTGGCAAAGGATAGATTATTTTCTGTGGTGAAATTCAATTGCCAAAATAGCAATACCATAAATAAGTGGTTTCGGCTGTGGCTGGCAAACTATAATAGTGTCCGCCAAAACATATATTTTGTTCTGGGGTGACATTCAATTGCCAAAATAGCAATACCCTGAATCTGGTGTCCCAGCTGTTGCAGGCCAGGTTTCATAGTGTCCGACAAAACATATATTTTGTTCTGGGGTGAAATTAATCTGCCAAAATAGCAATACCCTGAATCTGGTGTCCCAGCTGTTGCAGGCCAGGTTTCATAGTGTCCGCCAAAACATATATTTTGTTCTGGGGTGAAATTAATTTGCCAAAATAGCAATACCCTGAATCTGGTGTCCCAGCTGTTGCAGGCCAGGTTTCATAGTGTCCGCCAAAACATATATTTTGTTCTGGGGTGTAATTCACTTGCCAAAATAGCAATACCCTGAATCTGGTGTCCCAGCTGTTGCAGGCCAGGTTTCATAGTGTCCGCCAAAACATATATTTTGTTCTGGGGTGTAATTCACTTGCCAAAATAGCAATACCCTGAATCTGGTGTCCCAGCTGTTGCAGGCCAGGTTTCATAGTGTCCGCCAAAACATATATTTTGTTCTGGGGTGAAATTAATTTGCCAAAATAGCAATACCCTGAATCTGGTGTCCCAGCTGTTGCAGGCCAGGTTTCATAGTGTCCGCCAAAACATATATTTTGTTCTGGGGTGTAATTCACTTGCCAAAATAGCAATACCCTGAATCTGGTGTCCCAGCTGTTGCAGGCCAGGTTTCATAGTGTCCGCCAAAACATATATTTTGTTCTGGGGTGAAATTAATCTGCCAAAATAGCAATACCCTGAATCTGGTCTCCCAGCTGTTGCAGGCCAGGTTTCATAGTGTCCGCCAAAACATATATTTTGTTCTGGGGTGTAATTCACTTGCCAAAATAGCAATACCCTGAATCTGGTGTCCCAGCTGTTGCAGGCCAGGTTTCATAGTGTCTGCCAAAACATATATTTTGTTCTGGGGTGAAATTAATTTGCCAAAATAGCAATACCCTGAATCTGGTGTCCCAGCTGTTGCAGGCCAGGTTTCATAGTGTCCGCCAAAACATATATTTTGTTCTGGGGTGTAATTCACTTGCCAAAATAGCAATACCCTGAATCTGGTGTCCCAGCTGTTGCAGGCCAGGTTTCATAGTGTCCGCCAAAACGTATATTTTGTTCTGGGGTAAAATTAATTTGCCAAAATAGCAATAACCTGAATCTGGTGTCCCAGCTGTTGCAGGCCTGGTTTCATAGTGTCCGCCAAAACATATATTTTGTTCTGGGGTGAAATTAATCTGCCAAAATAGCAATACCCTGAATCTGGTGTCCCAGCTGTTGCAGGCCAGGTTTCATAGTGTCCGCCAAAACGTATATTTTGTTCTGGGGTGAAATTAATTTGCCAAAATAGCAATACCCTGAATCTGGTGTCCCAGCTGTTGCAGACCAAGTGTAAATCTGTCCATAAAAGGATACCTTTCATCCAGGGCCTAAATACTAGCCCTAAAGGAGATATTCCCCTAAATCAGTGGTTACTGCTGTGCCTGGATTAGTGTAATACGCTACATAATCAAATAGGCAGATAGTGTTAGGTGCCTGTAAAAAAAGGCCTGAATTTGAAATCAATACATTGGGCCAAATATTTTTTCCTGATTGTTGTGCTTGGTGAACGGTAACAATGAGGAAAACATCTAGTAGCGGACGCGTTCGTGGTGGTGTTAGTGTACCCTCTGGTGCTGGGAGAGGATGTGGCCATTCTGCCACAGCCACACGTCCTAGTGAACCAACTAACTCAGGTTCCAGTACCCGCCAGAATTTACAGCGATATTTGGTGGGGCCCAATGCCGTTCTAAGGATGGTAAGGCCTGAGCAGGTATAGGCCGCTAGTCAATTGGGTGGCCGACAGTGGATCCAGCATGTTCACAACATTATCTCCCACCCAGTCTTCTGCTGAAAGCGCACAGGTGGCACCTGAAAACCAAGCCCATCAGTCTGTCACATCACCCCCATGCATATCAGGGAAACTGTCAGAGCCTCAAGTTATGCAGCAGTCTCTTATGCTGTTTGAAGACTCTGCTGGCAGGGTTTCCCAAGGGAATCCACCTAGCCCTTCCCCAGTGGTGGAAGACATAGAATGCACTGATGCACAACCACTGATGTTTCCTGATGATGAGGACATGGGAATACCACCTCATCGGAGTCCGCACGTCTCTGATGACGAAACACAGGTGCCAACTGCTGCGTCTTTCTGCAGTGTGCAGACCGAACAGGAGGTCAGGGAGGAAGACTGTGTGGAAGACGATGCAGGGGACGATGAGGTCCTAAACCCCACATGGAATGAAGGTCGTGCCACTGACTTTCATAGTTCAGAGGAAGAGGCAGTGGTGAGACTGAGCCAACAGCGTAGCAAAAGAGGGAGCAGGGGGCAAAAGCAGACCAGCCGCCGCCAAGAGAGTTCGCCTGCTATTGGCCACCGCCACCAGGGACCGAGCACCCCATAGACAGCTTCAAGGAGTTCCCTGGCATGGCACTTTTTTAAGTGCTGACGACAAGACCCGAGTGGTTTTCACGTTGTGCCATCAGATCCTGAAGCGAGGCATTAACGTTCTAAACCTTAGCACAACCTGCATGACCAGGCATCTACATGCAAAGCATGAACTTCAGTGGAGTAAACATCTTAAAAGCAAGGAACTCACTCTGGCTCCCCCTGCTCCCTCTTCTGCTGCTGCCTCGGCCTCTTCCTCCGCCTCGGGAGGAACATTGGCACCTGCCGCCCACCAGAGGATGTGCCACCGACACCACCACCTGCGTCACCAAGCATCTCCACCATGTCACACGGCAGCGTTCAGCTCTCCATCTCACAAACCTTGGAGAGAAAGTGTAAATTCCCACCTAGCCACCCTCGAGCCCTGGGCCTGAATGCCAGCATTTCTAAACTACTGGCCTTTGAAATGCTGTCATTCAGGCAGGTGGACACAGACAGCTTCAAACAGCTGATGTCCATGGCTGTCCCACAGTATGTTCTTCCCAGCCGCCACTACTTCTCCAAGACAGCCGTGCCTTCCCTGCACAACCAAGTATCCGATAAAATCAAGTGTGCACTGCGCAACGCCATCTGTGGCAAGGTCCACCTAACCACAGATACGTGGACCAGTAAGCACGGCCAGGGACGCTATATCTCCTTAACTGCACACTGGGTAAATGTAGTGGCGGCTGGGCCGCAGGCGGAGAGTTCCTTCCGCCGCCAAGGATCGCAGGGCATCATTCTTTGCCTCCTGTAGCCTCCTCCTCCTACTCGGCTTCCTCCTCCTCTGCTTCCACCAGCTCATCCTGTCAGCCACACACCTTCACCACCAACTTCAGCACAGCCCGGGGTAAACGTCAGCAGGCCATTCTGAAACTCATATGTTTGGGGGACAGGCCCCACACCGCGCAGGAGTTGTGGCGGGGTATTGAACAACAGACCGACAAGTGGTTTCTGCCGGTGGGCCTCAAGCCCGGCCTGGTGGTGTGCGATACTGGGTGAAATCTCGTCGCAGCTCTGGGACTAGCCGGTTTGACGCACATCCCTTGCCTGGCACATGTGCTGAATTTGGTGGTGCAGAAGTTCATTCACCACTACCCCGACATGTCAGAGCTGCTGCATAAAGTGAGGGCCGTCTGTGCACGCTTCCGGCGTTCACATCCTGCCGCTGCTCGCCTGTCTGCGCTACAGCGGAACTTTGGCCTTCCCGCTCACCGCCTCATATGCGACGTGCCCACCAGGTGGAACTCCACCTTGTGGTGGTGAAGGCTGGAGAGACTGTGCGAGCAGCAGCAGGCCATAGTGGAGTTTCAGCTGCAGCACGCACGCGTCAGTCGCACTGCGGAACAGCACCACTTCACCACCAATCATTGGGCTTCCATGCGAGACCTGTGTGCCCTGTTGCGCTGTTTCGAGTACTCCACCAACATGGCCAGTGGCAATGACACCGTTATCAGCATTACAATACCACTTCTATGTCTCCTTGAGAAAACGCTTAGGGCGATGATGGAAGAGGAGGTGGCCCAGGAGGAGGAGGATGAGGGGTCATTTTTAGCACTTTCAGGCCAGTCTGTTAGAAGTGGCTCAGAGGGAGGTTTTTTGCAACAGCAGAGGCCAGGTACAAATGTGGCGAGCCAGGGCCCACTACTGGAGGATGAGGAGGATGAGGAGGAGGTGGAGGAGGATGAGGATGAAGCAGGTTCACAGCGGGGTGGCACCCGACACAGCTCAGGCACATCACTGGTGCGTGGCTGGGGGGATACGGAGGACGATGACGATACGCCTCCCACAGAGGACAGCTTGTCCTTACCTCTGAGGAGCCTGGCACACATGAGCGACTACATGCTGCAGTGCTTGCCCAACGACAGCAGAGTTGCCCACATTTTAACGTGTGCGGACTACTGGGTTGCCACCCTGCTGGATCCCCGGTACAAAGACAATGTGCCCACCTTACTTCCTGCACTGGAGCGTGATAGGAAGATGCGCGAGTACAAGCGCACGCTGGTAGAGGCGCTCCTGAGAGCATTCCCAAATGTCACAGGGGAACAGGTGGAAGCCCAAGGCGAAGGCAGAGGAGGAGCAAGAGGTCGCCAACGCAGCTGTGTCACGGCCAGCTCCTCTGAGGGCAGGGTTAGCATGGCAGAAATGTGGAAAAGTTTTGTCACCACGCCACAGCTAACTGCACCACCACCTGATACGGAACGTGTTAGCAGGAGACAGCATTTCACTAACATGGTTGAACAGTACGCCTGCACACCCCTCCACGTACTGACTGATGGTTCGGCCCCATTCAACTTCTGGGTCTCCAAATTGTCCACGTGGCCAGAGTTAGCATTTTATGCCTTGGAGGTGCTGGCCTGCCCGGCGGCCAGCGTTTTGTCTGAACGTGTATTCAGCACGGCAGGGGGCGTCATTACTGACAAACGCAGCCGCCTGTCCACAGCCAACGTGGACAAGCTGACGTTCATAAAAATTAACCAGGCATGGATCCCACAGGACCTGTCCCTCCCTTGTGCAGAATAGACATTTATAACTGCCTCCCCCTCAACCATGTATTCTTGTACTCCGGGGCACTTCTGTATTGAATCCTCATTTTTTTAACTTTACCATGATCTTGCGGTGCAACCCAAAGTTGAATGAACCTCTCCTCTGTCTGGGTTGTGGGGCCAAACTAACTGAGAGTGGCCTTCTCCGGTGGTGATTGATATGACCCATGATTCCTTGCTGTGGGACCTCTCTCCTCTGTCTGGGTGCTGGGCCGAAATAACTGAGAGTGGCTTTCTCCGGTGGTGGTTGATATGACGCATGATTCCTTGCTGTGGGACCTCTCTCCTCTGTCTGGGTGCTGGGGCCGAAATAACTGAACGTGGCCTTCTCCAGTAGTGGGTGATATAACGCATGATTCCTTGCTGTGGGACCTCTCTCCTCTGTCTGGGTGCTGGGCCGAAATAACTGAGAGTGGCCTTCTCCGGTGGTGGCTGATATGACGCATGATTCCTTGCTGTGGGACCTCTCTCCTCTGTCTGGGTGCTGGGGCCGAAATAACTGAGAGTGGCCTTCTCCAGTGGTGGTTGATATGACGCATGATTCCTTGCTGTGGGACCTCTCTCCTCTGTCTGGGTGGTGGGGCCGAAATAACTGAACGTGGCCTTCTCCAGTAGTGGGTGATACAACGCATGATTCCTTGCTTTGGGACCTCTCTCCTCTGTCTGGGTGCTGGGCCGAAATAACTGAGAGTGGCCTTCTCCGGTGGTGGCTGATATGACGCATGATTCCTTGCTGTGGGACCTCTCTCCTCTGTCTGGGTGGTGGGGCCGAAATAACTAAGAGTGGCCTTCTCCGGTGGTGGGTGATATGACGCATGATTCCTTGTTGTGGGACCTCTCTCCTCTGTCTGGGTACTGGGCCGAAATAACTGAGAGTGGCCTTCTCAGGTGGTGGTTGATATGACGCATGATTCCTGGCTGTGGGACCTCTCTCGTCTGTCTGGGTGCTGGGCCGAAATAACTGAGAGTGGCCTTCTCCGGTGGTGGTTGATATGACACATGATTCCTTGCTGTGGGACCTCTCTCCTCTGTCTGGGTGCTGGGGCCGAAATAACTGAGAGTGGCTTTCTCCGGTGGTGGTTGATATGACGCATGATTCCTTGCTGTGGGACCTCTCTCCTCTGTCTGGGTGCTGGGGCCGAAATAACTGAACGTGGCCTTCTCCAGTAGTGGGTGATATAACGCATGATTCCTTGCTGTGGGACCTCTCTCCTCTGTCTGGGTGCTGGGCCGAAATAACTGAGAGTGGCCTTCTCCGGTGGTGGCTGATATGACGCATGATTCCTTGCTGTGGGACCTCTCTCCTCTGTCTGGGTGCTGGGGCCGAAATAACTGAGAGTGGCCTTCTCCAGTGGTGGTTGATATGACGCATGATTCCTTGCTGTGGGACCTCTCTCCTCTGTCTGGGTGGTGGGGCCGAAATAACTGAACGTGGCCTTCTCCAGTAGTGGGTGATATAACGCATGATTCCTTGCTGTGGGACCTCTCTCTCTGTCTGGGTGCTGGGCCGAAATAACTGAGAGTGGCCTTCTCCGGTGGTGGCTGATATGACGCATGATTCCTTGCTGTGGGACCTCTCTCCTCTGTCTGGGTGGTGGGGCCGAAATAACTAAGAGTGGCCTTCTCCGGTGGTGGGTGATATGACGCATGATTCCTTGCTGTGGGACCTCTCTCCTCTGTCTGGGTACTGGGCCGAAATAACTGAGAGTGGCCTTCTCAGGTGGTGGTTGATATGACGCATGATTCCTGGCTGTGGGACCTCTCTCGTCTGTCTGGGTGCTGGGCCGAAATAACTGAGAGTGGCCTTCTCCGGTGGTGGTTGATATGACACATGATTCCTTGCTGTGGGACCTCTCTCCTCTGTCTGGGTGCTGGGGCCGAAATAACTGAAAGTGGCCTTCTCCAGTGTTGAGTGATGTGACGCATGATTCCTTGCAGTGGGACCTCTCTCCAATTGATATTGGTTAAATTTTATTTATTTTATTTTAATTAATTTCCCTATCCACATTTGTTTGCAGGTGATTTACCTACATTTTGCTGCCTTTGGCAGCCCTCTAGCCCGTTCCTGGACTATTTTAAAGTTCGGGTTCCCATTGACTTCAATGGGGTTCGGGTTCGGGATAAAGTTCGGGTCGAGTTCGGATCCTGAACCCGAACATTTTCAGGAAGTTCGGCCAAACTTCTCGAACCCGAACATCCAGGTGTTCGCTCATCTCTAAACAGAGATATACCGAGGTTCAGTTCTAACTGGACTGTGGCCTTCTTCCGGCACATAAGGATTTAGCAGAGTTAAACCACACACTTCGTAAGTTATCACAGCTAACTTTGCGGGCAACAAAAAGGTTCTTGAGTTGTACTTTTACGAGGATAGATGTAATATCAAAGTCCCTTTGTGGGTCAGGACTAGCTCGGAGCTTCTATCAGGCATGGCTTGTACAACTACTACAGCTCAGATGGGGGCCACTTCTGGCCACAGGGTCAAATCTGGCTGAATAATAAGCCACAAGACTTTGTTGCTGGCCATGCAGTTGAGTGAGGACAGCTGAGGCATGGCCATTCACTTCTGTACAATACAATCTAAATGTGATAATCTAATAGGCCCAGTGCGGGGAGCACAAAATTGTCAGGCTTGGGCATAAAAGGCATCCACCACCTCATCTGTAAGGTAGAAGGGGCTAAAAACAAACAATCATCAAACGTGCGTATCCAAGGTCTGCAATAAGAAACAGGGCCTAAACATGTCCTCAGTGCATTCATGTTTCTGGGCAAAGGAATGTCTTTTCCTCTCTCTTGCAGCCATGATCAGCGAAAAGGACAGGAGTTACAAGGCTGGATTATACATACAAGGTGAGTTCTAGGCTCCCTGTGGCAGTACCACGCAGGTATACTGCTTACCCTCATGTGTGGAGGTGAACAAATACCAACTGTCTGGATATAGTGGTGTTGAAAAGAAAACATTTGTCAAATCAATCACAGTGGAGTGGGTAGAGGTAACAGGAACCTGAGCCAACAAGGTGTGTGGGTTGGGGTGTTAAAACTTGAGGCTTCACTGACAGAACATAGGTCATGTACCATCCAATACTGGGTGGGTTTGTTCTCACTTTTCTTTCTCACAGGGATACAATCTCCATTTTTTTCCCCAGAAAGTCTCAGACCATTTGAGATATGGCATCTGACTGTGCCATACTCAAGAGATACTTCCAGGGAAGTGCACCAGTTTTCATTTCCACTTCCACTGGAAGCTTGCTAAAATCCATGGGTTGCTTAGCCCACAAATGTCCCAGCATTCCTGCAACCAGGCCTTCCTTCTCATCTTCTTGGAGTACTAACACAAACATGGACTAGGGAGTTTCATCACTAACAGCCAATAAACAAAGTTCCTGGTCATTGAGGTCACCTGTGAGTTTCACAGCACCATCCTTCTGATATGAGATGCTGGCATCTACTTTTGTAAACAAGTCTGCACCTTAGAGGCAACAGGGGAGTTACAAATGACCAGCAACCGGGCAAGCACTTCTTGGGTAAGGGCAAATCTAACACAGATGGGTTCTGTCAAAAGGGGTGTACTACTTTCCCATCCACTTCTATCCAAGGACTGGGGTCTTTGGGGATTAAGTCAAGGGAGGACATATTCATCTTGACTGCTCCAGTATCAATAAAAACGGACTACTTCTTCATCACCCAGAGTGAGGGATATCATTGGGGCTGGACTGGAATCTGCTAAATGTTTAAAGCGCAGCCGATACTGGAGGTACTGGATTGCCTGTTTCCTAATCTTGGTCTAACTTCCCCCTCATCTGTGTCATCCTTATGACAAAAAAACATGGGTGTCAGCGGGGATGGACAGTGATCCAGGCATAGTTGGGTGCTGGGGCCAAAATAACTGAGTGGCCTTCTCCGGTGGTGAGTTGATATGACACATGATTCCTTGCTGTGGGACCTCTCTCCTCTGTCTGGGTGCTGGGGCCAGAAATAACTGAGAGTGGCTTTCTCCGGTGGTGGTTGATATGACGCATGATTCCTTGCTGTGGGACCTCTCTCCTCTGTCTGGGTGCTGAGGCCGAAATAACTGAACGTGGCCTTCTCCAGTAGTGGGTGATATAACGCATGATTCCTTGCTGTGGGACCTCTCTCCTCTGTCTGGGTGCTGGGCCGAAATAACTGAAGTGGCCTTCTCCGGTGGTGGCTGATATGACGATGATTCCTTGCTGTGGGACCTCTCTCCTCTGTCTGGGTGCTGGGGCCGAAATAACTGAGAGTGGCCTTCTCCAGTGGTGGTTGATATGACGCATGATTCCTTGCTGTGGGACCTCTCTCCTCTGTCTGGGTGGTGGGGCCGAAATAACTGAACGTGGCCTTCTCCAGTAGTGGATGATATAATGCATGATTCCTTGCTGTGGGACCTCTCTCCTCTGTCTGGGTGCTGGGCCGAAATAACTGAGAGTGGCCTTCTCCGGTGGTGGCTGATATGACGCATGATTCCTTGCTGTGGGACCTCTCTCCTCTGTCTGGGTGGTGGGGCCGAAATAACTAAGAGTGGCCTTCTCCGGTGGTGGGTGATATGACGCATGATTCCTTGCTGTGGGACCTCTCTCCTCTGTCTGGGTACTGGGCCGAAATAACTGAGAGTGGCCTTCTCAGGTGGTGGTTGATATGACGCATGATTCCTGGCTGTGGGACCTCTCTCGTCTGTCTGGGTGCTGGGCCGAAATAACTGAGAGTGGCCTTCTCCGGTGGTGGTTGATATGACACATGATTCCTTGCTGTGGGACCTCTCTCTCTGTCTGGGTGCTGGGGCCGAAATAACTGAAAGTGGCTTTCTCCAGTGTTGAGTGATGTGACGCATGATTCCTTGCAGTGGGACCTCTCTCCAATTGATATTGGTTAAATTTTATTTATTTTATTTTAATTAATTTCCCTATCCACATTTGTTTGCAGGTGATTTACCTACATTTTGCTGCCTTTGGCAGCCCTCTAGCCCGTTCCTGGACTATTTTACAGCCTTTTTAGTGCCTAAAAGTTCGGGTTCCCATTGACTTCAATGGGGTTCGGGTTCGGGATAAAGTTCGGGTCGAGTTCGGATCCCGAACCCGAACATTTTCAGGAAGTTCGGCCAAACTTCTCGAACCCGAACATCCAGGTGTTCGCTCATCTCTAAACAGAGATATACCAAGGTTCAGTTCTAACTGGACTGTGGCCTTCTTCCGGCACATAAGGATTTAGCAGAGTTAAACCACACACTTCGTAAGTTATCACAGCTAACTCTGCGGGCAACAAAAAGGTTCTTGAGTTGTACTTTCACGAGGATAGATCTAATATCAAAGTCCCTTTGTGGGTCAGGACTAGCTCGGAGCTTCTATCAGGCATGGCTTGTACAACTACTACAGCTCAGATGCATGGGGGCCACTTCTGGCCACAGGGTCAAATCTGGCTGAATAATAAGCCACAAGACTTTGTTGCTGGCCATGCAGTTGAGTGAGGACAGCTGAGGCATGGCCATTCACTTCTGTACAATACAATCTAAATGTGATAATCTAATAGGCCCAGTGCGGGGAGCACAAAATTGTCAGGCTTGGGCATAAAAGGCATCCATCACCTCATCTGTAAGGTAGAAGGGGCTAAAAACAAACAATAATCAAACGTGCGTATCCAAGGTCTGCAATAAGAAACAGGGTCTAAAAATGTCCTCAGTGCATTCATGTTTCTGGGCAAAGGAATGTCTTTTCCTCTCTCTTGCAGCCATGATCAGCGAAAAGGACAGGAGTTACAAGGCTGGATTATACATACAAGGTGAGTTCTAGGCTCCCTGTGGCAGTACCACGCAGGTATACTGCTTACCCTCATGTGTGGAGGTGAACAAATACCAACTGTCTGGATATAGTGGTGTTGAAAAGAAAACATTTGTCAAATCAATCACAGTGGAGTGGGTAGAGGTAACAGGAACCTGAGCCAACAAGGTGTGTGGGTTGGGGTGTTAAAACTTGAGGCTTCACTGACAGAACATAGGTCATGTACCATCCAATACTGGGTGGGTTTGTTCTCACTTTTCTTTCTCACAGGGATACAATCTCCATTTTTTTTCCCCAGAAAGTCTCAGACCATTTGAGATATGGCATCTGACTGTGCCATACTCAAGAGATACTTCCAGGGAAGTGCACCAGTTTTCATTTCCACTTCCACTGGAAGCTTGCTAAAATCCATGGGTTGCTTAGCCCACAAATGTCCCAGCATTCCTGCAACCAGGCCTTCCTTCTCATTTTCTTGGAGTACTAACACAAACATGGACTAGGGAGTTTCATCACTAACAGCCAATAAACAAAGTTCCTGGTCATTGAGGTCACCTGTGAGTTTCACAGCACCATCCTTCTGATATGAGATGCTGGCATCTACTTTTGTAAACAAGTCTGCACCTTAGAGGCAACAGGGGGAGTTACAAATGACCAGCAACCGGGCAAGCACTTCTTGGGTAAGGGCAAATCTAACACAGATGGGTTCTGTCAAAAGGGGGTGTACTACTTTCCCATCCACTTCTATCCAAGGACTGGGGTCTTTGGGGATTAAGTCAAGGGAGGACATATTCATCTTGACTGCTCCAGTATCAATAAAAACGGACTACTTCTTCATCACCCAGAGTGAGGGATATCATTGGGGCTGGACTGGAATCTGCTAAATGTTTAAAAGCGCAGCCGATACTGGAGGTACTGGATTGCCTGTTTCCTAATCTTGGTCTAACTTCCCCCCTCATCTGTGTCATCCTTATGACAAAAAAACATGGGTGTCAGCGGGGATGGACAGTGATCCAGGCATAGTCAACACAGAATAGAATCCTCTCGGGTGGTGCGGACGAGGAGTACCACACACAGCACAACTCTCTCTCCGATCTGGGTTCTGGGTCCCGCAGACTCTGCAGGTCCATCTCCCAGGACCATTATAGGGTGGCAGACTTACTTGTTTCCTTTCTCTGTTGCGGAGGTGGTTTAACCATATCATAATATCACTCATACCGATACTTTCCACTTTCTCTGTCTTTCTACACCTCCTCTTTGCACTTTCTTCACTACTCACAGACTTCTACATGTCCTGTGAGCTTGTTATCTTTCAGCACCCTTTATTTTCCCTACATGCTTTTTTTCCCCCCACTACTCTGCATTCAGTTTATTATTGGAGATCAGGGGGGCATATCTACACCTTTCATTAGCTCGCTGATGTTTTTTTTTTTTCTCTGCCTGTCTATATTTTTTACTACTTCTGCAGCAGCTTATCTCAAGGTCAGCATTCTTCGGCAACAATGAAAGACAGAAAGAACAGAATCTGTCCGGGCTTAAAGCTACAGTTCATCACAATCCCCTCCTTTTGCGATTCTAGCAAATGGGCAGGAGGCGGGCTTCACTTGACTTTACTTGAAAAACAAAATACATGTCAGTTAAGGAATCTCTTCTGAATAAAACAATTAAACAATACTACTGGTCATAACTAATCATAGGTATATATGTATCCTTCGCTCACTCACTCGAGTAAGTACTCCTTGTGGTGCTACTTGGACTACTGGTATTTATGGGTATTGTTTTGTGCACAGTAGCCGTATCAGGAAAAATACCAGTAACTAAGATGGCGGCTGAAAAGGGAAATTCCCTCAATTAAAATGGCCGCCGTGCCAGAAGTTACAGGAGTTAGGATGGCTGCCCAACTGGACTCTGGATTAGTTAAAATGGCCACCAGAGCGGAAATCAAGACGTAGAGGGTGCCATCTTGTGTGATAACCGGATACAAAGAGTTGGGCCTAGCATGTGGTTTTGGCACTGATGTACTTAACAGATCCTCCCCTCTGGACTGGAGGGGGCTGATGTGGTGGGGGATGTGTCTCCGCAACTTAACTCTTACTTCGTAGAACTGACTTCGCTCACCGTAAACTTGGCTGCGTGACCTTCCTCTATTAGTCAGTTTTCTAGTTGGCAACACACAAGGTCAGATTCCTGGTCCACACATATAACATTCAATGTCGGACAGACATATAGAACACTTTCTCATACTTTTACACACAAAAGTCTTTGAACTTATTAACAAACCACATACCAATAGCACACACACACGCTCAGTACCTCAGTACCTCACATACCTGGACTTTTGATTACACTTCGGCTGGCAGACATCGTCCTCGCTTCTCGTTATCACATATTCCAAAGTCACTTCCCCTGCATAATATACAGCCCTCGGTTTCTCCCTCTGGACTCAGGCATATTCACTGGGCAACAGAGACACGCAGGGCACTCATATACACAGATAGACAAGATATAATACTGCATTGTCACTCAACTATCCACAATGCTTCACATGCTTACTACTTGAATTTACATTAATTTACTCATTTGAACACAACCAAGACAGAAGCAGGCACCTCCTTTGTCTAGTCGTCCCCAGGATTCGGATCTGGCTCAAAGGCACGTTACCACCCCAACTCCAACCTTCTTCTCAATCCCAAGCAGGCTCACCCCTGTGCAGGTTATTAACTGTAAATTCCCTGGCTACCACGTCTGGTCCGCCAGTTTAGGACTAACCCTCCGCCACTCCAGGCAGATAATTTATAGTCCTACCGGGACTCCCCAGGGCCACACCCTCCCTCCTGGGATAAATCAGTGGCCCGTAATTTGAGTCCCCCCCAGGGCTACCGGGGGTTACACCCTCTGTCACTTGGACAGATAAATCAGTAACCCCTAAATCAAGCCCTGTCCCGGAGCACCCCAGAGCTACACCCTCCTTTTTGGAATAAATCAGTAGCTCCTAATGCGGCTCCGCCCACCTACCAGGGGAAATCTCTTGCTCAGCTTAACCGTTAACTGTGGAGGTGCCTGACACGAACTACACACAGACAAAACAAAAAACCACAGTAGAGCAAACTGAAACTTTCCTTCTAAAAGGGTCTAGGGCCAAACAGGATTTACTGTCTTTTTATTTTTTTTTATCTTTATTTACTTTTTCTTTATATCAATTACAATATCATAGTAACAAAAGAAATTAACAACAGGATTTACTGTCAACCGAAGTTGCTACCCACAATGCAATGATGCAACACCAATAGCAGAACAGATTACCACAGCAGAGTAGAGCGCAGCAAGAGGCAAATTATATAAAACTGATTTTCTCACCTGAATTTAGTCTGTAGGCCTCCTCCTCAAGCACTGTCCACCATGCTCTGGGAACCCCCAAACTTCAGCTACTGCTGCTACTTCTCCTGTGGCCCCACATTGGGCGCCAAATATTAACCACTTCAGCCCCCCTAGCTTAAACACCCTTAATGACCAGGCCACTTTTTACAATTCTGCACTACGCTACTTTCACCGTTTATTGCTCCGTCATACAACTTACCACCCAAATGAATTTTACCTCCTTTTCTTCTCACTAATAGAGCTTTCATTTGGTGGTATTTCATTGCTGCTGACATTTTTAATTTTTTTGCTATTAATCAAAAATGACCGAATTTTTTGCAAAAAAATGAAATTTTTCACTTTCTGTTGTAATTTTTTTTTTAAAAAACTACATTTCTAGATAAATTCTTCTATAAATTTATTGTTCTACATGTCTTTGATAAAAAAAATCCAATAAGTGTAAATTTATTGGTTTGGGTAAAAGCTATAGCGTTTACAAACTATGGTGCAAAAAAGTGAATTTCTGCATTTTGAAGCAGCTCTGACTTTCTGAGCACCTGTCATTTTTCTTCAGGTGCTAGAATGCCAGGATAGTATAAATACCCCCCAAATGACACCATTTTAGAAAGAAGACACCCCAAAGTATTCGCGGAGGGGCATGATGAGTTCATGTATCATTTCATTTTTTTTCACAAGTTAGCGGAAAATCACATTTTCTAAAGAAAAAAGAAATAATAAAGTTTCCATTTCTGCTAACTTCTGGCAAAAAAAAACTGTTCTGGCATTTTGGGCGGGGCTAAATTGTGAGCAACCTTGTAAAACCTTAAGGTACTCATTGGAATTTGGGCCCCTTTGTGCACCCAGGCTGCAAAAACGTGTCACTCATGTGGTATCGCCATACTCAGGAGAAGTAGGGCAATGTGGCTTGGGGTGTATTTTTACATATACCCTTGTTGAGTGAGAGAAATATCTCTGTAAACTGACAACTTTGTATAAAATTTTTTAAAAAGTTGTCATTTACAGAGATATTTCTTACACCCAGCATGGGTATATGTAAAAATGCACCATAAAACACATTGCCCTACTTCTCCTGAGTACGGCGATACCACATGTGTGACACTTTTTTGCAGCCTGGGTGCGCAAAGGGGCCCAAATTCCAATGAGTACCTTTAGGATTTCACAGGGCATTTTTACGCATTTAGATTCTAGACTTTATCTCACGCTTTAGCAGCCCCTAAAATGCCAGGACAGTATAAATACCCCACATGTGACCCCATTTTAGAAAGAAGACACCCCAAGGTATTCCGTGAGGGGTATGGTGAGTTCATGTAAAATTTAATTTTTTGTCACAAGTTAGTGGAATATGAGACTTTGTAAAAAAAAAAAAAAAAAAACAATTTCCGCTAACTTGTGCCAAAATTTTTTTTTTCTGTGAACTCGACATGCCCCTCACGGAATACCTTGGGGTGTCTTCTTTCAAAATGGGGTCACTTGTGGGTATTTATACTGCCCTGGCATTTAGAGGCCCTAAAGCGTGAGAAGAAAAATGCGTAAAAATGCCCTGTGAAATCCTAAAGGTACTCATTGGATTTGGGCCCCTTGCGCATCTTGGCTGCAAAAGTGTCACACATGTGGTATCGCCGTACTCAGGAGAAGTAGGGCAATGTGTTTTAGGGTGTATTTTTACATATACCCATACTGTGTGTGAGAAATATCTCTGTAAATGACAACTTTTAAAAAAAATTTATACAAAGTTGTCAATTTACAGAGATATTTCTCTCACCCAGCATGGGTATATGTAAAAATACACACCAAAACACATTGCCCTATTTCTCCTGAGTACGGCGATACCACATGTGTGACACTTTTTTGCAGGCAAAATGCGCAAAGGGGCCCAAATTCCAATGAGTACCTTTTAGGAGTGCATTTTTACGCATTTTTCTTCTCACGCTTTAGGGCCCCTAAAATGCCAGGGCAGTATAAATACCCCCCATGTGACCCCATTTTGGAAATAAGACACCCCAAGGTATTCCGTGAGGGCCATGGCGATTTCATAGAAAATCTTTTTTGGCACAAGTTAGCGGAAATTGATTTTTTATAGTTTTTTCTCACAAAGTCTCCCTTTCCGCTAGCTTGTAACAAAAAGTTAAATTTTTCATGGTCTCACTATGCCCCTCAGCGAATACCTTTGGGTGTCTTCTTTCCAAAATGGGGTCATTTGTGGGGTGTTTGTACTGTTCTGGCATTTTGGGTGGGGCTAAATTGTGAGCAGCCCTGTAAAACCTAAAGGTACTCATTGGAATTTGGGCCCCTTTGCGCACCCAGGCTGCAAAAAAGTGTCACTCATGTGGTATCGCCGTACTAAGGAGAAGTAGGGCAATGTGTTTTGGGGTGTATTTTTACATATACCCATGTTCGGTGAGAGAAATATGTCTGTAAATTGACAACTTTTTATAAAAAAAATTAAAAAGTTGTCGTTTACAGCGATATTTCTCACACAAAGTATGGGTATATATAAAAATACACCCCAAAACTCATTGCCCTTCTTCTCCTGAGTACGGCGATACCACATGAGTGACACTTTTTTGCAGCCAAGATGCGCAAAGGGGCCCAAATTCTAATGAGTACCTTTAGGATTTCACAGGGCATTTTTACGCATTTGGATTCTCACGCTTTATGACCCCTAAAATGCCAGGGCAGTATAAATACCCCACAAGTGACCCCATTTTGGAAAGAAGACACCCCAAGGTATTCCGTGAGGGGCATGGCGAGTTCACAGAAAAAAAAAATTTGGCACAAGTTAGTGGAAATTGTTATTATTTTTATTTTTATTTTTTTATTTTTTTACAGGTCTACAAGTCTCATATTCCACTAACTTGTGACAAAAACTAAAATTTTACATGAACTCACCATACCCCTCATGGAATACCTTGGGGTGTCTTCTTTCTAAAATGGGGTCACATGTGGGGTGTTTGTACTGCCCTGGAATTTGAGGGTCTCCGCAATCATTACACGTATGGCCAGCATTAGGAGTTTCTGCTATTCTCCTTATATTGAGCATACGGGTAATGAGATTTTTTTTTTCCGTTAAGCCTCTGGGCTGAACAAAAAAAAAAATGAACGGCACAGATTTTTTCATTCGCATCGATCAATGTGGATGAAAAATTTTCTGCCAAAATCAGTGACTGCGGTGCGGTGGGCTGGGGGCTAACTACCTAACAAGTAGCTAACTAACTGGTGGTGATAAGGGACCCTTTTGCCCCATTCACACGTCCGCAATTCTGTTTGCGGAACGGAATTGCGGACCCATTCATTTCTATGGGGACAGACTTTGTCCCGCTCGGATCCGAAATCGCAGATCCGCACTTCCAGGTCTGCACTTCCGTTCCGCAAAAATATAGAATATGTCGTATTCTTGTCCGCAATTGCGGACAAGAAAAGGCATTTTCTATATAGTTCTGGCAATGTGCGGATCTGCAAAATGCGGAAAGCACATTGCCGGTGTCCGTGTTTTGTGGATCCGCAAAACACATATGGACATGTGAATGGAGTCTTACAGGGGGGTGATCACTCAGTGACAGGGGGGTGATCAGGGAGTCTAGATGGGGTGATCAGGGGTTAACAAGGGGTTAATAAGTGACAGGGAGGGGGGGTGTAGTGTGGTGCTTGGTGCTACTTTACATAGCTACCTGGTCCTCTGGTGGTCGATCCCAGCAAATGGCACCACCAGAAGACCAGGTAGCAGGTATATCAGACGCTGTTAACAAAACAGCGTCTAATATACCTGTTTGATGCCTTTTATTTTAGATCTTCAGCCTGCCAGCGATTGGTCATCGCTGGCAGGCTGTAGTATAACTTCTGAGACGTGATGTGATGTGAACGAGCACGCGCGTGCGCGCGCGTTCACAGCAAATCTCGCCTCTCGTGAGATGAAGCGCCGCCGCGTCAAAGAGGAACAAGCCTGCCGCCTGGACGCAGCCCTGCATTAGGCGGTCGGAAGTTGGTTAAAGATGCCCTCAATCAGGGGTGATTATGTTTGCTCTACTGCTCCAAATTAGTGGTAAGCCAAGGCTTTTTCGTGCATGGAGAAAATATCAGTGACACACATTGGGGTCAAAGTAATTTCTAATTTATTACAGGAAGTACAGCAGTTTATATAGACATCAGAGAGGCATTCCCTGTGATGCATGTGGCATTGTTAGATTGGCTGGAATATGAAAATATGAAAAGAGATAACACTTGGCATCTGCGCAGTGTGCATTGTTTTACTAACTCTGGTATGTAAACATCCAGCTATGTCAGCCATCTTGTAATGAAGTCTATACTAACAGCAGAAAAGCATATATGACGTAGTAAGGAGGCGTGGTTTCTTTGGTAGGATGGAACCTTTGTGCTCTGGAGGAGATAAGATTTTGTCTGAGAGCTGGAGTACATGGGAGCTTTCTTGGCTGAATCAAAGAATGATGTCCACATCTCTATCAATATCAGCCAGTCTTGGGTGGGGCTCACAACCTTCTCCCTCCTCCCATTGTAGGGGTGGCTACATGCTGGAGGTAACTGGGGAGTTTGCTGTGAGTCAGCCTTTACACTCCTGTACGGCATAGGTAGTTGAGTGTTAGGTCCCGAGCTACTTGAGAAACCTTGGCGTGGTGCTCAGGCTTAGACATGTCCTCCACAGCAGGATATGTTGACCAATCTCTCAATTTTAACATCAGTTTGAGGGCTTAGTAAGACCGCAGTGTGCCCCTGTCTTGTCATTTGTTTGTGCTATTTTGGAATTTTTTTTTAAATATTTTAAATAAAAGATTCATGGTTTTATTAAAAACTTTTGTGACTATTTCACTATGTACATAGCAGGACATGTGGTTATGGAACCTAGGCTGGGAGAGCAACACACTAAGTTGGGATTCATTGAACCGACTGCGTAGACCAGACCAGCATCATCGATCACATGTGAGCAACGGGTAATCTGATGAAAGAGACTTGTGTGGGTTTACAAGAGACTGTGGGTTTACAAGGTGAAGATAGTAAAGAGTAGAGATTAGCAAATGTTTTGAGAATTTGAGAATTGTTAGCGGTCCTATTTTTACAAATCGGCTGTCAGAATTGATTCAGGTTCAAATAAACTCAGCCAGTTCCCCAACTGCCCTGAAAAGTCATGTATGGCACTCTAAAGTCTCCTAGGATTGTGTTTGACACCTTTCAAGCTCTTTATCACCAGAACATCAATAGTCAGGGGCAGACTGAGCGGTCGGGCACTTCGGAAGGGGGCCTGCGGCGGCAGGTCACAGGGAGATGAACGCTTCCATTGTGGAAGTGTTCATCTCCATAGTTATCTGTATCGCCACCTGAGCCGCACAGCTCGGGACTAAGGCCGGAAGAGGCCTGCATCGCTGCCATGGAGGTAAGTAAAAGTTTTTTTTGTTTTTTTTTATATTGCACTATCTGTTCCTGGCACATGGTGGTGGGGGCGGGGGAAGAGGCACTTGTTAGTGGCATATGGGGGGGAGAGAGGCACTTGCTACTGGCACATGGGGGCGGGGGGGAAGAGGCACTTGTTACTGGCACATGGGGTGGAGAGAGGTACTTGTTACTTGCACATGGGGAGAGAGGCACTTGTTACTGGCATATGGGGAGGCGCTTGTTACTAGCATATGGGGGAAGAGAGGCACTTGTTACTGGCACATGGGGGGCATAGAGGGGCATTTGTTGCTTGCACATGCGGGGAAGAAAGGCACTTGTTACTGGCATATGGGGGGGAAATGCACTTGTTACTGGCACATGGGGGGAGAGAGGCACTTGTTTCTGGTACATGGGGGGAGAGGCACTTGTTACTGGCACATGGGGGGGGAAGAGGAACTTGTTACTGGAACATGGGGGGGGGGAGAGGCACTTGTTACTGGCACATGGGGGAGGGGATGCACTTATTACTGGCACATGTGGGGGGAAGAGATGCACTTTTTACTGGCACATGGGGGAAAAGAGAGACACTTGTTACTGGCACATGGGGGGAGAGAGGTATTTGTTACTGGCACATGTGGGGAAGAGAGGCACTTGTTACTGGCACATGGGTGGGAATAGAGGCATTTGTTTCTGGCACATGGGGGGAAGAGAGGCACTACTTACTGGAACATGGGGGGAGACAGGCACTTGTTACTGACATATGGGGGGAGGCACTTTTTACTGGCACATGGGGGGGGGGTGGAGAGGCACTTGTTACTGGCACATTATTGGGGGGCATCTATGGAGGGCACTTGTTACTGGCACATTATTATGGGGCTCTATGGGGGCTTCTACTAAGGCCACAAATAAGGGGTATTTTATATGGGGGCTCTGTGTTGTACTATCAGGGGTATTATCTGTTTCTGCAGTATAGTATTGGGGAGCACAGCGGCACAGTATTGGGGGTAGTAGGATGATTTGTCCAGAAGATGGGAGGATGAAGTAAACAAAGATTTCTTTTTTGTGTTGTCAAACTGCAGAGACGGAAAATGGTGGTCTGGTCTGAAGGTCTGAAAGGAGAAGACGAGGACAGAGAACATCTACATCAAAGGAGACGTCACTGGATGTAAGAGGTATGGGGCCCTGTATTTCTGTAGTGATGGGATCAGAGGCGTAGCGATTTATTTTGCCGGGAGCCCTGAGGGTTCTCAGTCCGCCCCTGTCAATAGTAATGTCAAAGTGATAGCGACATATATGACTATGGGTAAACAGCTGGCAGTGGGTGGCAACAACCTGTCTAATAGCACACTGCACTGTCATCTGATTGTTGGGGCAGGATGATTGCAGGAGCTGTTGGGTCTTAGCAGACCCAGATCAGCTCTGCACAAAAGTTGTGAAAGCTTGTACAACCTCTCTGAGGGTTGTATTCCCCCTGCACCTAGAGCTGATATGTTAGCCTCACTTACAGGAGAAATCAGAAATAAAAAAGTAGTGTTAAATATATGACCTATCCTATATGAATATAAAAAAGCGAACAACCACTTTAAGCTATCAGGAATATATGGGTGCATTTTTACAGTCCTTTTGCAGGTACAAATGCTCATTTGCAGTGTACCTCTGCCCTTGCAGTAGGATGCTGCAGAACTCCCCAGGGGGAGATTTATCCCCCCCTTAATTCCCGTATCCTAAGGGAATTAAGTGATGTCCTAGCCAGACCCTTATTTTTGATATTCACGGACTCCATACTGACAGGGAATGTTCCACCAGACTGGCGTATAGCAAATGTGGTGCCAATATTCAAAAAGGGTCCAAAAACAGAGCCTGGAAATTATAGGCCGGTAAGTTTAACATCTGTTGTGGGTAAACTGTTTGAAGGTTTTGTAAGAGATGCTATCTTGGAGTATCTCAATGAAAATAAGCAAATTACACCATATCAGCATGGCTTCATGAGGGATCGGTCATGTCAAACTAATTTAATCAGTTTCTATGAGGAGGTAAGTTCTAGACTTGACAGCGGCGAATCAATGGATGTCGTATATCTGGACTTCTCCAAAGCATTTGACGCTGTACCACATAAAAGGTTAGTATATAAAATGAGAACACTTGGACTAGGAGAAAATATCTGTATGTGGGTAAGTAACTGGCTCAGTAATAGAAAACAGAGGGTGGTTATTAATGGTACACACTCAGATTGGGTCACGGTCACTAGTGGGGTACCTCAGGGTTCAGTATTGGGCCCTATTCTCTTCAATATATTTATTAATGATCTTGTAGAAGGCTTGCACAGTAATATATCAATTTTTGCAGATGACACTAAACTGTGTAAAGTAATTAACACTAAAGAGGACAGTTTTCTGCTACAGAGGGATCTGGATAGATTGGGGGCTTGGGCAGAGAAATGGCAGATGAGGTTTAACACTGACAAATGTAAAGTTATGCACATGGGAAGGAATAATGCAAGTCACCCGTACATACTAAATGGTAAAACACTCAGTAACACTGACATGGAAAAGGATCTAGGAATTTTAATAAATAACAAACTAAGCTGTAAAAACCAGTGTCAGGCAGCTGCTGCTAAGGCCAATAAGATAATGGGTTGCATCAAAAGGGGCATAGATGCCCGTGATGAAAATATAGTCCTACCACTTTACAAATCGCTAGTCAGATCACACATAGAGTACTGTGTACAGTTCTGGGCTCCCATGAACAAGGCAGACATAGCAGAGCTAGAGAGGGTTCAGAGGAGGGCAACTAAAGTAATAACTGGAATGGGGCAACTACAGTACCCCGAAAGGGTATCAAAATTAGGGTTATTCACTCTAGAAAAAAGACGACTGAGGGGAGATCTAATAACTATGTATAAATATATCAGGGGTCAGTACAAAGATCTCTCCCATCATCTATTTATCCCCAGGACTGTGACTGTGACGAGGGGACATCCTCTGCGTCTGGAGGAAAGAAGGTTTGTACACAAACATAGAAAAGGGTTCTTCACGGTAAGAGCAGTAAGACTATGGAACTCTCTGCCTGAGGAGGTGGTGATGGTGAGTACAATAAAGGAATTCAAGAGGGGCCTGGATGTATTTCTGGAGCGTAATAATATTTCAGGCTATAGCTACTAAAGATGGGTCGTTGATCCAGGGAGTTATTCTGACTGCCTGATTGGAGTCGGGAAGGAATTTTTTCCCCTTAAGTGGGGAAAATTGGCTCTACCTCACAGGTTTTTTTTTGCCTTCCTCTGGATCAACTTGCAGGAAACAGGTCGAACTGGATGGACAAATGTCTTTTTTCGGCCTTATATACTATGTTACTATGTTACTATGGTGTAAAGTAGAACTGGCTTAGTTTCCCATAGCAACAAATCACATTCCATCTTTCATTTTTCCAAAGGAGCTTTTAAAAAAATGAAAGATGAAATCTGATTGGTTGCTATGGGCAACTAAGCCAGTTCTACTTTACACCAGTTTGATAAATCTTTCCCAAAATCTTTCACAGTTTCCCCATACCATGTGCCTTTCATAATATTGGTGTCTTATGAGGCAGAGGTACTATTTTGTGTGTACAGGCACCAAGGTTGCTGTGCAAATCCTTCCTCTGCACCCCTTATCACCAGGCCCCCCCCCTCTATGTTTTCCCATATACTGTAGAGTGTAAGCTGTGGTTGTTACCTGAAATGCAGGGTTCATCAGGAGGGGATCATCTTTGATTATTTTCAATTACAATTCAACTATCCTCAATTGCAAATGATTACCACAGGTAACGTCAGGTTCATATCAGCGTTAGTAATGAGTGGCAGGGGCAATATTTGAATTCGCTATATTTTGTTAGAATATTCGTCATATATTCGCGAATATTCATATTTGAGTTTATTCTATTGATTGCGAAAAATCAGCAATGTAATATTTGGGTAATGCGAATATTCTAAAATAGTGCTATATATTAGTTTTTTAGAATATTCATCATTTTTTCCAACTTAATGAGAACTGTCACTGGCCCACAAGCAACTTAAGCAGGGAGGAATCAAGACTTCAGATGGAAAAAATGCGCATTAATTGAATTGTGTAAGGGCGTTAAGCAACTTTCCCATTGGGTTGGCTTGGTAGAATTGTCAAATATGTAGAATATAGCGCTATATTCAGTAAATTACGAACATAGCGCTATATTCTACATATTCGACAATTCTACCAAGCCAACCTAATAGGAAAGTTGCTTAACGCCCTTACGCAATTCAATTAATGCGCATATTTAATTACCGATTTTTCACATAACATAAACTATATTAAATAATGAAGAATATTCAAAATCACTATAGTGCTATATATTCGTGTTTTAGAATATTCACATTACTCGAATATTACATTGCCGATTTTTCGCAAGAATATTCTAATTTACTACAGACTACAATATTGCAGCCTTCTCACATTGGCCCACAAGCAAGAAGCAGGTAGGTGTACTCGGTAACGGGTTCAGATGAAAAAAAAAGACGAATATTAGTTTTTACGAATATAGATCACTACATTCAAAATATTCGCGAATTCTCAATTCTCGAAGTTCCGATATTCACGATAAAAATGCGCAATTTTAATATTTGCTCTCAACACTAATCAGTGTTAACAATTCCATTATTGCTTTCTGTTATAACATGGTTATACTGAAAAATAACCGAATTGTAAGATGGAATTCAAAACGGAACCACGTATTGATCCGTCATAATGGAGGTCTTTGTGCAAGAATAATGAATCCGTCTGGTTTCCGTTATGCAGAACAGAAAAAAAAAAGTCTTGGATAACTGTTCGAACTTCCCACAGCAGTAACCACTTCTTAGGCTAAAGACACCATGTTCATCAGTCACATGGCCTATGTGCAGCTTAGTCCCATTCAAGTGAATAGGCTTGACTGCCATACCAAGCACAGCCACAGTCTTTCCAAACAGCTGATCAACCAGAGTGGTGGATGTCGGACCCCCGCCAATCAGATAGTGATGATCTATCCTGTGGATAGACCATCAATAGTAGGCTCCTGGAAAACCCCTTTAAATGACTGGTGTTAGACAAGATACATATGAAACGTGGTTCGGACAATTTCAGCCATGTGAGGCCGAAACTGGTCTTTAATGGCAGAGCTCACATATTAGAATTGATATTTTTGGCATACTTGCAAACTAAATGTAGATTTGGGGTAAAACCATGTCAGATAAACTATACTATATCTGGAGGTAAACCATCAAAAAATGTGGTGATAAGAAAGCAGGATGCGCTCATACCCATATGCAGTTGTGCATTTCTATAGGGGAGCACATCCTGCACTTGTAGTCCGTTGCTAATGGCAATCACCAGCAAGAAATGCATACAATGGATGATGCCAGCAACGGACTACAAGTACCACAATGGACATCCTACATAAGATGAAATTTATGTGGATGTGGCAAGAATTCAGAACAAACACAGAACCAGAGATAGGTGCACATTGCCGTCACACTAAACCCTCACACTGATGTTAAAAATTGAGAGGTTAGTTCGACATATCCTACTAGGAGGACATGTCTTAAGCTCGAGCACCAGAGTCAAGGTCTCTCAAGTAGCCCGAGGCCCTAACACTCACCTACCTGCGCCATATGGGCGATATCAGGGGCCAGTGGGCAATTACAGGAGCATTAGGACGACTCACAAACATCTCCTCTGTTACCTCCAGCATGTAGCCATGCTTGCAATGGGAGGTGGGAGGTGTCTATGAGCCCTACCCAAGACTGACTGATATAGCCCAGAGCCTAGCAGGTGCACCCAAATGTGACCTGAAGATGAAAAACAGGCACATTTAAATTGGAGTTTATACACCTCCGTACATATATATAAACCATCAAAAAATGTGGTGTTAAAAAAGCAGGATGCGCTCATACCCATATGCAGTTGTGCATTTCTATAGGGGAGCACATCCTGCACTTGTAGTCCGTTGCTAATGGCAATCACCACCAATTTAAATGTGCCTGTTTTTCATCTTCAGGTCACATTTGGGTGCACCTGCTAGGCTCTGGGCTATATCAGTCAGTCTTGGGTAGGGCTCATAGACACCTCCCACCTCCCATTGCAAGCATGGTTACATGCTGGAGGTAACAGAGGAGATGTTTGTGAGTCGTCCTAATGCTCCTGTAATTGCCCACTGGCCCCTGATATCGCCCATATGGCGCAGGTAGGTGAGTGTTAGGGCCTCGGGCTACTTGAGAGACCTTGACGCTGGTGCCCGAACTTAAGACATGTCCTCCTAGTAGGATATGTCGAACTAACCTCTCAATTTTTAACATCAGTGTGAGGGTTTAGTGTGACGGCAGTGTGCACCTATCTCTGGTTCTGTGTTTGTTCTATATCTGGAGGTAGCCTAATAGCTCTGTAGAGGGCACTGCTCAGCTCAAGGAATCATACATTTGGAGAGCAGGCACAGGTTCTCCATTAGGGCTGGTGATCCAAAATGTACAGTTGCCAACTGTCCATAACTTCATGGATGTTTTTTATAGTGTCTGTAGGATGAACTGAAGAGTGGGAGATTTTTTATGAAGCCAAAGAAGTTTGTGCTGGTTATTGTGACGGTAGGTATCATCATCATTCCCGGTTGATAAACTGTGGTCCATAGCAGGGCCATTCGATCAATGATGTCTATGTGCCCCAGGACATATGGATGGCTTGTAGTCATGAGAGAATCTCTACTGACTTACATACAAGCTCCAAAATTCAAGTGCTTCACATGTAATATTATACAGTGAGATAAGTAACATTATTTACAAAGTATGAATTGTTAATTTCACATAAACTTTATTGAAGACCCAGGGACATCTAAATGAGACTAGGCCGTATGCATTTAAATATCCTGTGTCTCTCGTCAGGCCATGTACATAGTCTCTCTTTTGTGCAAGGAACCCTATAATTTAATAACAGACTTCCTCTTTCCATGAATGTAAAACAGCCATGCGTGACCATTCTTTATGCAAGCTTATAAGTGAAATTATTAATCGCAAGGAAAACGTACATAAGAACCCTTCTGATTCAATTTTGTGGAAATTCTTATTTCACAGGAATCATCTGATTTAATTAGTTTTATAAGTGAGTAGCATAAAAATGTTATATTGTCATAGGCTAAGCATAGTTAAGGCCTGATCATGATAGTCATGGACTAACATTTTTTACTCTGTCTTCACTGGATACATATTAAAATTGTATACTGTGCACACTGGTCCACATTTACTAATGTGATGCACCAAGACCTTTTTATAAGTTGTGCCAAAATTTGTTTATTAGGCACATCTGGGGTGCAATATGGCACATGTAGTTTTAGAAAAATCCAATGTCCCAAATGGCCATTAGAACATGACTTGGCTTGACAAAATTGTGCCACAATTCTGACGCACAATTATGTCGCAAAGTATGGCTAGTTTCATACAGATGGCAGAGCAATCCAGCAGGCTGTTCTCCGGATCCGGCCTAGCCAGATTTAGCCGCTCATTGACTCTAATGGTAATCGGCGGGAATCCGGCCACTCCCTGGCATTTATGTCGGTATTTGGCAGGACAAAAAGTGATATTTTTCTGGTTGAATACCAGCATAAAGGCCGGGAAGTGGCTGGATCCCAATATAGACTACAGGGTCAAGTGGACATGAAGCACTTTCTGGCTAGACCAGAACCAAAGAAGACCTCTGGCAAGTTGTTCCTCTGCCAGAAATAGTCTGCCGAATTACTCTGCTGCCTGTGTGAAAGGAGATTAATAATATATGGAGCAGGGGACTTAGGAGGTGAGATGAATTCAGTTAAGGATGCGTAGTCACTGGTTGGATACATAAGTACCTGATTCTCACAGTATTAATTACCACTGAGAGATTATTATGTGCCCAACCAGTGGCAGAGAGTAGAACTTGGGGGGGCCCCCTGGGCATCGGCCCACCAGGAAATTGTCATGAGGAATATGACCTGGGAATATTTAGAACTCTCTGTGCACTCACTCCAGACACATCTCATTCCAAAATGGTCTGTTGTGGTCTACAGTACCACTAGTGTGGGCGTAGCTATAGGGGGTGCAGAGGTAGCAGTCGCTACCGGGCCCAGGAGCCTGAGGGGGCCCAAAGACCCTTGTGCCGCATAAGAAGACACACAAAGCACTGAGGGAAGGGGGGCCCAAGCTGAACTCTTGCACCAGGGCCCATGAGCCGTTAGCTACGCCCCTGACCACTAGATGTATAAAAAAACATGTTTTCCTTTTCATAGGATGACTGTTTTCTCACTATCTAAAATTGGCCAGAGTTACAGCTGATGCAAAGATCTCAACTGTTTAGGCAGGTAACCCTGGCACCATGGTTAAGTTTTATTACCAAACATATTTATTGACATTTGCAGTATGCGAGTCCTCAGGGTAAGCGACCTGTCACGGAAATAGGCAGGCAGACCGAGGAGATGAGATTTGTACTCACAGTTATAAAGTCCCTGGGCAGGCGTGCAATCAGTGATGGAGAGGTCAGCACGTGGGTCCTCTGGGGCACTCTCTAGTTTAAGGGACACAGGCCAGGTGGTATGTGAGGTGCCTTTGATGTTAAGGTTTTACCTGCCTGTTGCAAGGTATCTTGCAATTCGTGACGCCAGTGCCATTTACGGTGGCACAACCGATTTGCAGCAGGAATAATAGAGGTACAATGGATTCCGTTGATCATCAACTTCTTTACTGAACGGCAAATTATATACAGTTCTTTATGTAATTCCGTTTTGAATACAAATGGTATAAATGCAGTGATTTTCCTGGTATGCAGGCTTGGTAAAGAATAGGCTAATCCTAGCAAGGTAGACAGAGGGTAAAATGCTTACTGGACAGGACTTGACTTGATCCCTGGTAACTCAGTAGCTGTGTTGGTGCGGTGATTAATGATCCGACTCCTGCACCTCGATTCTCCCAAGGCCAAAATGCAGAAAGGGTTGCTTTATTCTTGGGGAAGGCTCCTCTGAAATATATGTTCTCTTGCTGGATAAATGCTTCACATAAATTACGCCACTAGCAGCTGCAGGCTGGCTAGCCTCCTCACTTCAGGAGGTCCACACTTCAACTCCCCAACTAGACCCAGACCTGACTATATCTACAGGGCGGTCCCTAGCTCCCTCTAGTGGCTTGGGGGAATACTAACACCCTGACAGGCCTGTACCGAAGAAAGTCTCTGCCATTTATATGCAATTATGAAATGTTGAATACAATGACCATAACACCATTGTGTAGTGCCAACCCACCCATACGTAGTGGGACACTACACATTGACCTAGCTTTTCTAAGGAGTTTGATAAGGGGATTGTATGGTGAGTAAATATTTATTTTTTTTTTAAAAAAAGGATCAGAATGGCTTAAATAAAATTAAAATTCACCTCACCAATCCCCTGCCCCACCTGTCACGATGCTTCCCAGATCCCCAGCCAGGTCTCTACTTCCCTTCCCTTCTTGACACCTGAGATGTGACTGCTCAGCCAATCATTGGCAGCAACAGTGACCTACCACAACCAGTGACTGGGTGAGCGGTCTAATTTCCAAATAGAGGCACCTGAAAATAGAGACTAGAGGAGCATCGGGATCAGCGGAGGAAAAGCTATTCTGACCTTGTGTAAAAATTGTTTGCTGGCCTGACAACCCCTTTAAGAACTAAAGTCCTGCATTTCTACATTGTGCTAAAAGCTATAGTTTAATACTAACTGCATTTAATATTTTCTAGTCTGCATGTAAGGGGTTAACGGTCTTTATTATATGCCGGTAGAGCCTTTCCTGTTGGCTGACAATATCGCCTTGTGAATATATTTTGCCAGCGTGGCCCATTAGTTCACGGACGAATGACACACAGCTGTTAGTGAAGTGACATTATCTGGTGGCACAAGACAAATTTCAGACAATATTTCACCTAGACTCGTAAAGTCACTTTCTTACAAGCTCCTTGCTTGCATTTGAGTTACAGGCTTCAGACGCATCTGAGAGAAATAATTGTCATTTTAAACATATCACAGGTGGAACATTGAGCAACTGCCCTTTATCCTTTATAATTATTATCTTAAAGGGTACATGCAAGCAAAATATAATAGAAAACAAATGGTATTAAAAACGCACAACATATCATTTTTTATATCTTTAGTAAAGATGAGCGAATCGATTCTAAAGAAATCAGATTCATTATGAATTTCACAAGAAATTGTCTGCCAAACAAATCGGACGAATCACATAAAAGCAGCGCCTGGTGCCATTTTACTGTCAAAATTGTCTGGGAAAACAAGTGGAAGGAAGAACATGAAGGATCATACGACACTGAATGGAAGTAGGGAGGATGGCAGTATGCAGGCAGCTTCTTCTGCTCAGAAGAAACAAACCATTCTTTTTCTAGCTAGGCTTCTGAAACGTGTTAATAGGGACTCAATATGGACACTATAGGGAGAGTATTGGAGATATATTTTGATTAGATTTTATAGTTTTATCAAGCCTAGCATAGAGAGTGAGTGAGGTGGTCATATGTTTCTATATGAACAGCCAGCCAGCTTTTTTTCAGTTTTTTTTTGTAACAAGGTTTTTACAGTTCATAGGTTTATAGCTATTACCTCAATAGCATACATTCTGCAAAAACACAGAGGAACTGCCCCTTTTTTTTTCTAAAAAACAATTTCTAATTACAGTTTGTAATTGAGCATTACACCTATGCTATGGAATGCGTTATGTTCGGGTCCGCACCAAACTTTGTGAGTTCGGGTACCTGGACCCAAACCCGAACTTTGCCGCAAAACTTCGGGTTCGAATTTAGTGTTCAGGCATTTAATAAAGCTTGGTGAAAGGCTGCAGAACAGCCAATCAAAAAAGCCATAACAGCCATGCCTAGTAATGGCATGGCTGTGATTGGCCATTGCATCATGTGACCCAGCCTCTATACAAGCTAGATCACGTGTAGCACCGCCCATCAGATCTGAGTAGTGCAGGGACAGGAAGCAGGCAGCTGAAGTGAGGGAGAGTGTGAGGAATTTCATCTGGCTATTTATTCTGTGAGTGACCTATAGTAATTTTTTGTGGGTGCAATATAACAGCTTTGCACCCCTAACACAGAAATATAATATTGAATCTGGCTGTTAATTCTGTGGGTGACCTATAGCGATTTTTGTGGGTGCAATGCACCATCTTTGTACCCCTGACACAAAAATATAATAGTTATTCTATCTATTAGTTCGGTGGGTGACAGATACCCATTTTTGGTGTGAGATACACGTGCACTGCATATATGACAGGGAAATTAATATAGTTAATCTGTCTGTTAGTTCAGTGGGTGACATATACCCATTTTTGATGTGAGGTACACCTGCACTGCATATATGACAGGGAAATTAATATAGTTAATCTGTCTGTTAGTTTGGTGGGTGACATATACCCATTTTTGGTGTAAGGTACACCTGCACTGCATACGTGACAGTGAAATTAATATAGTTAATCTGTCTGTTAGTTTGGTGGGTGACATATACACATTATAGGTGCTGAGGTACACCTGCACTGCATATATGCTGAGTAGACAAGTATACCGGATGCACCCAGCCATTGTTATACTCCAGCTTACTTTCTCTTTGCGTTCTCTTTTCCATTTTCTAATGTTTTGGGGCTTCCCAAATTTATTTAAAAAAGCTAAAAAAATAAAGAAAGAAAGAAAAACAACAAAAACAGTGTTGGCTACCTCCTCCTCCTCCACCGCTGCTTCCACCTACACTGCCACATCCACCTTCTACTCCACTTTGATCTACGCCTCCTAGTTTAAGATTATTATTTTTTATTTTTTTTTCTATTCTGTTATTTTAAGTCATTTCCCTATCCACATTTGTTTGCAGGGCAATTGTCTTGCTCTTACCCCCATTTTGCTTTCTTTAGCAGCCCTCTAGCCCTTACTATGACTATTTTACAGCCATTTTAGTGCACCAAAGTTCGAGTCCCTATTGACTTCATATGGTATGTACCATATGGTAATTTTTCTCCACAAGACCAGCACACAAAACCACAGCCGTGTGCAAAATCTATAGGATTAAAATAAGCATGTGGGCATTCAAACACAAACATACTGTAAGTACCAGGGCTCTATTGCAGTACATGAGGTGGCCAGCATTCCAAATTGGAACGAGCCTGTCCTCCTTCTCCTGGTCTTCTTTGTGGCAGCTAGGCCCCTTCCCAAAGCAAAATAGTGTTTTTGTCATCATCATCATGGGCTGCTTCTCCTGCTCAGACCCCTCCTTGTACTCTGTTTCTTCTTGAGACATCGATACCGGAATGTGTGGCCTTGAGAAAACTATTCACGAACAGCAATTAGCTTGTGTGCAAGCTGAACTTCTACCTGGCCAAGTTGTTGTTGGTGCAATTGCTGCCATACCACTTAATCGGAAAATTGAATACTTCTGTATGTCATTAGCTGCAGTTTTTGCCATATCCCATTCATCAGACTTTTGACTAGGTGTCCCATGTGGAGCAGTTCCGCTCCTTCTCTAAAATTGAATTCTTTGGAAAAATTAAATTTCTTCTGTATTCCATCAGGCACAGTTTTTGCCATATCCCATCCTTCGGACTTTAGGCTAGGTTTCCATAGTGGCGTAGTTCCATGCCTTCCCCAAAATGTAATTTTGTTCAAAAATTAAATTCCTCTGTCTGCCATAAGGCTTTTTTTTGCCATATCAAATCTGTTGTAGTTCTGGCCAAGTGTCCATTGTGGAGCTACTCTGAGCCTTTAACAAAATGTAATTCTTTTAAAAAATTGGATTCTTCTGTATGCCATCAGCTGTGGTTCTTGCCATGCACTTCTCCTTTCTCTACCAAAGCTCCAGCACCTTCCTAATCACGCCCAGCTAGTGTTATCCCCTCCCACCCAGCTAGTTACATATACACTACCCTATTACATACACTCCCGTGGACATAAGAAGAGTTGCATGGACATGGTCATGTGACCACAGCCCAGAATGGGAGATAGGAGCAATAAAGGTAAAATAAATACATTACAACATTACAGATGTCTTCTTAAATGATTATATTAAAGGATGTTGCTGCAAACTGGGAAAACCTCTTTAAGGAAACATATTTATATAGAATATTCATACAGGATTTGACAGAAAAATCCTCCATATATCTCTATATGATAGTGAAGACATAGATACAGCAACGTTCCGTAAACCTATATGACACATATGGGTGCTATACTTTGTCTCCATATTTGGATATGGTATATAGTTATAAGAAGCTATAGAATATAACCATGCAGAATTGTGAATGCAGCTCTGAACTATAATACAGGCTAAAGGGATTGTGTGAGAAGGGGAGTTATTTTGGCAGGACCTGTAAAGGGAAGCTAACTTACCTGCTTTCTGGCACTGGCTCCCTGTTCCTTCTCCTCCTAGTATTAAAACTAAATTTAGAACAGTGTGAATTACGGACAATGCAGCAGTCCTGAAATACGGAGTAGGTCCTTTCTCCTTCAAAGTCACAGTATTCAAAAGTCAGGTATCAGGTCCGCGCTAATGGATCCACCATAAACACGTGCTCCAAACGCGCTGTACCATTTTTGATGACGTAAGGGGAGCCAGTCTCCACTGTGGCCAGTGACTGGCTGACAGGATTGTTGACAATGAGGAAGCACAGCTGAGCATCGTAGTCTAGGAGGAGAAGGAGTATTCAAAAGTCATGTATCAGGTCCGCACTAATGGATCCACCATAAACACGTGCTCCAAACGCGCTGTTCTCTTATTCAGGTCACTCGTAATTTCACTCGAACACCAACTGAAACTCTCCATATCCAGAATCCCTTTGAAAAACGTGAAACAGATAGCGCAATACCCCAAGTAAAAGGTTAAAATCAACTTTATTCTACTTACAGGTTTACACCTTGTAGTTAGCGTGACAGACAAACAGCACAAGCCCGACCCGGGTTTCGCCAGGTTGGCTTCGTCAGGGGCTAATCATTGACTGGCACCTGAGATCCTTTTATTACCTCCTTGCGTTCTGCTCAATTTCCGGCTATCTTGCTTCCTTAGGTCACGGGCCAAAGGCGCATCACACCAGAATTATATCGGGATTGTGAGAGTCTCACAATTCCGATATCTCACAATCCCGATATAATTCTGGTGTAATGCGCCTTTGGCCCGTGACCTAAGGAAGCAAGATAGCCGGAAATTGAACAGAATGCAAGGAGGTAATAAGAGGACCTCAGGTGCCAGTCACTGATTAGCCCCTGATGAAGCTCAGCGTGGCGAACCTGAGTCAGGCTTGTGCTGTTTGTCTGTCACGCTAACTACAAGGTGTAAACCTGTAAGTAGAATAAAGTTGTTTTTAACCTTTTACTTGTGGTATTGCGCTATAAAATTGTTTTTAACCTTTTACTTGTTGTTTCCGGTTTTTCAAAGGGATTCTGGATATGGAGAGTTTCAGTTGGTGTTCGGAGTGAAATTACGAGTGACCTGAATAAGAGAACAGCGCGTTTGGAGCACGTGTTTATGGTGGATCCATTAGTGCAGACCTGATACCTGACTTTTGAATACTCCGTCTCCTCCTAGACTACGATGCTCAGCTGTGCTTCCTCATTGTCAACAATCCTGTCAGCCAGTCACTGGCCACAGTGGAGACTGGCTCCCCTTACGTCATCAAAAATGGTCACATAATGCAAGGGGACCCAGTCTCTGCCATGGCTGTGGCGATGTCAAACAGGATGTTTTCCGTGAAGAGCATCGCAGGCCTGGAGGAGATAAGGTGAGGAGTCAGCGCTGGGAAGTAAGTTGGATTCTCTTTACCAGTCGTGTAAAGTGGGAAAGGGGACGGTTTGCCGAAACTCCCCATTTTTTGTGGCTTGCATGCGGACCCATTTATTTCTGTGGGGCCACAAAAAATCCAGACTTCATCAGTATACTGTCCATATCTGTGCGGCCATGTTGCAAATGATAAAACATGTCCTATTCTTGTCTGTTTTCGGACAATAATAGGCATTTTTCAGTGGGGCCCGCAAAAAGTGCAGGATCACATGCACTTTATGCGGATCCACAATTGGCATACCACAAAACAGAAACAGTTGTGTGAATGCCCCTAACACAAAGATAATTAACCTTTTAGCGACCAGCCTGATTTGGTCTTTACTGACCAAGCGTTTTTTCTTCCTTTTTTCCTTGTTGCGTTCCAAGAGCTATAACTTTTTTATTTTTCCATCTATATAGCTTTATGAGGGTTTGTTTTTTGCGGGACAACTTGTATTTTTTCATGGTGCCATTTTGGGGTACACAGAACTTTTTGATTAACTTTTATTAACTGTTTCTGGGAGGGAGATGGGAAAAACAGCAATACTGCCACTGCATTTTTGTTATAAATTTTACGGCGTTAATTTTTTTGTATAAATAACATAATATCTTGATTCTCTGGGTCAGTACGAGTACAGTGATACCAAATACATATAGTTTTTTTTAGGTTTTACTACTTTTTTGCAATAAACCCCCTTTTTTTTAAAAGAAAAAAAATGTTTTTACATGGCGTTTCCCAAGACCCACAATTTTTTTTTTTGCTATTGAGTTGCGTGAGGGCTTGATTTTTATGGGGCAACTTGTATTTTTCATTGGTATTATTTTGGAGTAAATGGCGCTTTTTGATCACTTGTTATTACGTTTTTTCGGTGGCAACTAAGAATTATCAATTGTCTTTTTTTTTTACTTTTTTTTTTTTTTACATTTTATGGCGTTCACTGTAGGTGATAATTTATGTGATATTTATTAGTTCGGGTCGTTATGGATGCGGCAATACCAAATATACGGGGGTAGATTTTTTTTTTTGCTATTTTTTTCATTGAAAAGCGTATTTTCAATGGAAAAAAAAATGTAATTTTTTATGGAATTTTTAATATTTAATAAATGTGTTTTCTTTTCTTTTTTTTACCACTTAATAGGGGACTATAACAGACATTATTTTGATTGCTTTTAAAATACAATGCATTATCCCTATAATGCATTGCATTTTAATAGCAACACTATTTTGACATTGACCAGCAGGCCTTAAAACACATTGGCACCCGCGATCGCATTGGGGGTCTGCTCCCTCTGTCACCACTTTACATGCGGCGGGCGCCATTGCCCGAAGTATTAAAGTATTAAACAGCCCGGATCAGCACTCCTGCCAGTCCGGGCTGTTAGAGCAGGGCCGCGGCCCTCATGTGAGTGCCGGGTCCCCGCTTCCCACAGCACGGGGACCCGTGCAGCGCTTTGACTGGGCCTCCGTAAAAAAGCGGCCGCCCAGCCTAAAGCCCCCACCGTAAAACACGTATGGGTGGTCACTAAGGGGTTAAAGGGGTTGTGCGATGATTAATTTTCATGACCTATCCTCTTCAAACAGCTCATTGGCTGGGGTCCTGGGTGTCAATCGCTGCACAAGTCCCTTAACAGTTATGTAGATTAATCCTATATATTCACCATATAATAGTGTTCAATAGTGGATACACTCATGTCTAACAGATTACAAAAATTATATGAGCAAATTAATTCTGCAATTAGGAACGAAAATATATTTAAAAAATTAATATTCAATAGTGTCAGAATTTTGTGTCATTTGATCAGGGAAAATCCAGGATAGGAGAGCGAAAAAAAGAGACACCTTTCCAAAATTTGAAAATTTTCCTTTTTTTTCCTTAAAATTGCATTTTAAGAATTTTGTTCCTCTCTATTTTAAACTAAATAGTAAATTCACTGTGTAACGTGCACATGGTAGTGGATGTGCCCCGTGCTAATCTTTCCTGGATGCCTACTGCACAAGCCTAACTTTTTTCTTCTAGTAAACACATTGCAGCGGTAAATTTTGTTTGTAATGTTTCTCTTGCAGACAAAGCTTCAGAAATTTCTTGGTGAGAGGAGCCGGTTAATGAAGCCACACTGAACAGGAGAGGAGCAGGCCATCACTTAGCTGTGGTTTTCAGATCTTTATAAATGATCTTCGAAGACTACAGCACAGATAAGCTAATGAATCATGATCTATATTAATTTAAGGCTGCTGATACGGGAAGATTAATTGAAACGCGCCGTTCTACACAAATGATGAAGTGGTAACAATTTAATAGGAGACAAGGAGAGTGCAGAAATTACACTTGAAGCTTCATGCATCATTACTATGGGTATTAATATTATCCACAGTAGCTCTAGCATTGATAATCATAATGAAAATCCATAACTACAGCACAGACATGATTAAATGAAACGCGCCGTACATTCCTGCTGAAAGTCAGAATAGCTCTATATTTCCACTCTTCCCACTTATGATTCTAGGGAAATAAAGGTGATTAAATTGGATGTCTTATAAACGCTGAGAAGCTTTTTTTTTGTACTACCAACACAAATTTTATTGATGTATAAATTACAAATTATTCTCATTTTTTAAACTTGCTTACTATTCTATTTTTCCAGTTCTCCTCCCCCTGCTGCAAAAAAAAGTCTATTAACATGAAGAGGATCTTTGAGATGATTCTGAATATTGATTTTGATTTTTTTTTTCAAAGTTCAAGTTGTTACAATTAAGGGTTATATTAGGTAAGTGGAACTTCCCATCTCATTATACCGTAACTTTAAATGGGTTTTTCCCAAGCATGGTAGATCAGCTAGATATGCCAAAAAAGTGTGATTAGGAGGATCCAACCATTAAATGTACAGAGGGAGGGCAAATTCCATAGTAATGGATGGGATATATAGAAACGACATAGTGTGTTAGAAATTTCAATAATGATTTTTATGACATGTCCGTTGGACTGAAAGATGGAGGTTCAGCAACAGTCCTGAGATGAACTGACTTACAATGTAAGGAACCCTGGCTTGCTTAATTGGTTGCAGTTCTTAGAACAAGCTGACCATCAATATGACGGAGTCCCGCAGTCACTTTCCTTTGTAGTAAATGTGACTGGTC
Source organism: Bufotes viridis (assembly GCA_033119425.1). NCBI lineage: Eukaryota > Metazoa > Chordata > Amphibia > Anura > Bufonidae > Bufotes > Bufotes viridis. The sequence goes on along the minus strand of CM065592.1, from coordinate 48,882,704 downwards.
CTTTATTTGGACTGGTTAGGGATTTCTATAACTTCCATCTAATTGATACTTATTAAAAGTCAGTTTGGTGCTATCCTTATGTTTATAGATTTAGGGGGTCATTTATGATGTCGAAATATGCAATCTGCGACTTCTCCCGCTCAAGCCAGGTCTAAAAAGTGGGCGTGGCATGGGCGGAGAATGGGATGGTCCATCTCATTTATCATTTTCTATGCCTATTTCAGGTGTACAAAAGGTCTAAATGTAAGACAGCAAGGAAGCTGCAGTTATGTAGAGTAAATAGTTACCAGCGTGCAGGAACGGAGAGGGAGTTGCTGGTAAGTGTGAAACTGTAAATAGGTGATGCAGGCTAGGAGCCATAAGTAAAATGAGTATAATTACTGGAGAACCCATTAAATGTTTATGTCCACATTTGCCATGGACACTTGTATTAGTTATTAAAATGGCTACAAGTTTAGGTAATGCACAGGGTTTGTTTGCAGTCAGTAAGCATGTAGCAGTAGCGACATCAACCCGATCTATCTAGGTCAGCAGCGGATCTGCATACACGAAATGATAGGAGGTATTTTAAGCAAATAAAGTTTTGGAGCAGAGGAAACATAGTTGCAAAAAATTGGTAAATACTGTAAATGCATGAGAAAATTCTGAAGTCATTTACTATAAGTTCCAGACATTCTGAGAAATTAACAGACCATAGCAGAGGTGGGGAAACATTTACAGGCAGAGTGCCTAAACTGCAACCCAAAGCCCACTTATTTATCACAAAGTGCCAACACGCCAAGTTAACCTGAATACTACAGTCCAATATAGTATATCTTCCATGTACTTTATCATTTAGCTAGAATAGCCTGCCTTCAGTCAGTGCACTGCCTGTGCCATTCATAGTGCCACCTGCGCCGATGAATGGCATATTGGTACGCCATAGACTTTGAGGGCTCTGAGATCTATAGATATGAATCAGCCAGATCTAGATGTGTTACATTCAGTAAAACAGAGAAAAACTAACACCATGATTTAATTGTATTCCCTATCCACAGGAGAGAGGATAAATGTTTGATCGGTGGAGATCTGACTCCTAGGGCTCCTACCAATCACGTCCAGTATGAATGTAGCGATGGTTGATCATGTATGCTGCCATTTTATTTGTCTCTATGGCACGAGTACTGGTCTTGCCTATTTCTGGGAGTCCCATGGAGCTGAATGAAGTAGCAGCCTGCATGGTCGACCACAGACCCACAGGACATAGTTGGTGGGAGCCACAGTGGTTGGACCCCACAGATCAGACACTTAATCTCTGTCCTGTGGATAGGGATAAGAGTATGTCCTGTTACAAACCCTTTACTGCAATTTTATAACATTTCTGGATCTGCTTGATGCCTATCCTTGTTTGCAACGTCATTCAAGTCCCAAATAAAAGCATTACAGGTTGTTGATAACTAGAGTTCGTGTTTCATATTAGGCAAGCTATGTTTAAAGTGTACGTACTAGAGTTCATGATGATGCCAGGAAGTGTACCACTTACATAAGGTACACTTGGGGACATGGAGAAGTCACATTACTAACTTTAGCAATAAGCATTTCTATTTAACCAAAGTCCTAGGCAACAAAGGAGTGCAAATGTGCTGTCACATCTCAGCAATACTACCTACCATAGAGGCAGACCATGTGCTTGTTATGGAGCCCCTAGGAAGAGAGGCCCCAGTTCTGCTTGACTGGGATTTCCCTTTCCAGAGGAACAGCATTGTTAGCAAACATTGCTCTACATCTCTGTCAGCTCCATCAACTTTGAATACAGTGGCAATATGTATTCTTGACCACTCCAAGCTCTAGTGATCAATGGGGAGCCATAGGTAAGACCCCAGGAGTTCAGACATTTATGACCTGTCCTGTGGTTAAATGTTAATTCTGGGATAAGTCATATGTCAGTTCTGTTTAGAAAGGGGCCAACCACTTTAAAGAGGAGCTGTCATCTCTCTTGACTTGTCTGTTTTAGTAGCTACCTGTATTCTCCTTGCAATAACAATTCTGGAGAATAATTTCTTATGACTCTATGTTGTGCCGTTCTCATTCTATTCCTGCTAGAAGTTTATGGATAAAATTACAGATGGATGTTACCCATTGGGGTGTGTCCCTGCAGCCTGCCACTGGCAGCATTGATTGGACAATGCATTGCCAGACTGTGCAGGGGCACACTCCCAACTGGTAACACTCTTCTGTACCTTTATCCATAAACTTCTAGCAGGAATAGAAGCAAGACAAAACATAGAGTCATAAGAATAAATAGTCCAGAATTGGATTTCACGTGGAATACAAATATTTACTAAAACAGACATGTCAGGAGAGGGGACAGGTCCTCTTTACATTAGAAGCTTATTTCTTGCATTAACAAGACCCCTTATGGCCAAAGCAAAAAATAAAAATAAAATAAAAAAATATTGGACCACCCCAGTGTCACATGAATTTGTGCAGATTTGAACACGTTGTCCATACATTGTACATGAATTGTACAATCATATGCAATAACATATGCAATAACAGTAATAAAGATACATAGATAGTCAGACAGACAGACCAACAGATAGATATTTGATAGATAGATACAACATTTAAACCATGTATCAGTATTATCAAATGGCTTCGAAAACATGGGTATAAACATTAGCTAAAGAGAAAATGTGACAAAGAAACAGAGAGCAAGAGCAGGAGGAAGTGAACTAAAATAATATTATATATATATAGATTTTTCCTTTTTTTGCATCTGTCATTTGGTTGCTATCTCACATGTGACTGCTTAATCCATCAGAATGCTGTGAAGATAATGTTTTGGGCAACATAACATGAGAGAGGAGACAGACTCCCAAGGACCAGTATCTTTATTGCTAGCAGGATAAACGGATTATGTCAACTATTTTCTGTCGCTGACAGCTTTTCTTATTAACCGATTTTATTTTTTAATCTTCTGGGGAAGAAATATGGTTTTTATGTCACAATAAAATGCTGGTCACATCTAATTCTGCCCTCAAACAAACAGATTTCTTTTAAAGCTTCTGCAGAAGAATTGAAAATAAGTTATAAACACAAGGAGGAGTTTGTTTTTTGTGGTGGTGGGGGGGTGATTTTGTATTAAAAATGTGTTCTATAGGGGAGAGCATAGAGGAAAATGAGAAAGAAGACAAGATTATCGGAAATACTGTATGTTAGAGATACTTTTGTGCAGCGGACAGGATATACACAGAAAGGGTTGCACAAAACATGCTCGCTTATAGAGCTTCCCTGTTACCCAGACAATACCGTTTTCTTCTTCCTAGGGCTTTCCTAGATGGTTTCGCTCACTGAAGATCTGTCCTTTTAATTTAATGTCTACAGATGTGCCAAATAATTTGCAACGATGTCTGCAAACATACATTCCTGTGCCAAGATTGCATACATTGGCAAGAGCATGTCTTCTAAAGGGAACCCATTTTTGGTAAAGACCCATTTACATTGCAGTCCTCTAATATCATGAATCCCCTCCTGGCGATTTTACATTTTTGTGTTTTCGTTCTTCACTCCCTTCCTTCTTGGAGTCATAACTTTTTTTTATTTTTCCCCTTCACATAGCCGTATGAGGGCTTGTTTTTTGTGAGACAAGTTGTACTTTCCAGTGGCCTCATTTTATACTGCATATGATGTAGTAGAAAGCTGGAAATAAAATTCCAATTGGGGTGGAATTGGAAAAAGAAAAACGCAATTCCAACACATTTTCATAGGTTTTATTTTTACGTCGCCTCCTGTACGGTAAAAGTGACAGGTTTTCTTCTTTCTCCGGCTCGCTACAATTACAGCGATCCCACAGTTATATAGTTTTTCTTGTGATTTAATCCTGAAAAAAAAAAATTGGACATTTTTTTCTTTGCATCTCCATATTTTGACCGTCATAACTTTTTTATATTTATGTCTATGAGTTTGTATTAAGTCTAATTTTTTGGTGGGGCGATCTGTAGTTTTCAGTACTACTATTTTCGAGTGTATAACTTTTTGATTAGTTTTTTTTTCAAATTTTTTTTGGGGTGAAAGATAGTGAATTAAAATGTTTTTTTACACTGTACGGGATTAATACATTTTTGCGTGTTTTAAGACGCAGTGGTGCAAGTAATCTTTGTTTTTTTATTGCTTATTTTTATTATGGGAAAGAAGGGGTTGGTTACAATTTTTTTCTATATTTTAAAAACTTTTTTTTTACACATATTTTAAGTCCCCGCAGGGGACTTTAACAAGTGATTTTTAGATGGCTTATCCCGTAGACTGAAATAAATTACCATTGCAGCCTGTGAGAATTGCTCTATGTTCCTATGGAGCCACATGCAGGCCTGCATATAAACTACTGTTGTGACAGCCTTGGATCCTTCAGAGGGACTGAGGTTATCAAAAGGAATTGAAAGCTCTCCTGATCGCCATGTGGGGGAGCTGATTGGGCTCTGGGAGTGCAGCGCTCTTGGGGAAAGCAGCCTTAGATGTCGTGGTCACAAGTGACCATGGCATCTGAGGGATTAAATGTCTGCGACCAGAAAAAACCCATTGCTATGGTGAGTGCTGTGTTCTAGTATACCTTTATATTATATCAGTAAAATATTGTGGAAGTAAAATTTTAGGAATATTGTTTTAGAAATGTAAAGCGGTCTAAAATCACCAGCCATGTTTGCAGTATTATGACTCCTAGAATCCTCAATATAAAGACTATGGATATCTTTGCTCTGGTTTTGTGTTTGTTATTTTAATATGCAAAATTAAGCAGCTTTTTAAAAATCTCCATTAAAAATGTGCTACCATTTTTTTGCTAGATTTTTAGTACCACGGAGCAGTGATTATCTGCAAATAATTTGATATTTAATGCCAATGTTAAAAGGAGAACTTGGAACAGTCAGTCGGTAAGGTAACTGCCATTCAGGGCAATACAGAATTTACTGCTTTGGAGGGATTACTGTTAAGACACCTTACACACTTAAGGAAAGACCAGGCCAGTCATGTATTTCAACGTGTATGCTGCTGTGCACATTATAGGCATAATTGCAAAAGTACAGTCAACCTAAGAGAGAGACATTAGCAAGATACTGTACAAAAAGAGTCATAACTCCCATCCTTGATTAAATCCATACTACATTATCTGGGAGGGAATTGCACTTTGTACAAATGGAACTGTGACTGCTATAGGCGGATACTGATACTTCAACTATACTCCGACCATTGCACATGGCACTCTAGACACCGTGCTTTGCACCCATCCAAGCACCTAACATCATTGGCACTCCAGCTACCATCAGGCAGGAGCTCCAGAACCAGGGTGTGCCATGAGGGAAGAAAGGGTGCCCCCTCCTTGTGTGACACTGGCCCTAGGGTGAAATGGTGAGAGCACAGCAACTGTGATAGACTGTGTTGTGACAGGAGCCACTACCATTCCCATCCTCCAGCTCCTCAAGGACTTGCTGCATAAACTATAAATCACCTTCATATAGCTGGCTGTCCTGCTCCTTCTGACATCTATACTACCCAACATCATACTACACTGCTCCTGGTTGTGTTGGGTCTCTCTGTTCTATCCTTCCCTTCTCTCAGTAGTAGAGATAGCAGCACTGAGTATATCACTGGCAGATCAGAGGGAGGAAAGAATCCAAATCTTTAGGAAGGGCAGATCATACAAGCTGAACTGTACCAGTGAATATGTGCAAAGCACAAATGGGGAAATTTTGCAGGCTGTGTATGACTGTAGAGAGGAGATAATCCATACCGACTCTGGGTGGTGGGAATAAAAACCCTCATCATCAGCGTCCTGTCAGCACAAGCTCTCATGAGCTTTAGAAAGAGAAATAAATCCAGAAACTAAGCTGTGGGATACATGAGAGCTAGTGAGGGTAACAGCAACCTGAGCACACAGACCTCACATTCAGCATTATTACTGGGAAGGACATGCCACATAAGATAAGTGTGAAATTACGAAAAAGTTGCAAGCTGAATATCAGATGGTCTGAAAATGAAATAAGGAATGAAGATTGCAGGCTGAAATAAGTGCAATGTTCTAAACTCTTGGTATGTAAAAATATATATTTTTCCATATTAAAAGTGTACCTTTTAAACATAGAGGTTTCTACCATTACAAAGAGCCATACAATTAGAAAGTGTCCTTCTAACTTTGCATTTGTCACTTGGAATATTTACAAGCTGTATTTGTAAAACAGTTTGGGTTATAGCTGTTCGGTTAATATTAATAATATGACGCAACTGTACTTTTTACTTTTCTCTTTGATATATCGCCACTTGGTAACAAGATACAATGGATAACATCAATAACAATTTTGGTTGTTGGACAATCACTTGACGTTATTCTTCATGCTACTCCACATACAGCATATACAGTGTCTACCCATCTTGAAGCCTGAAGAGGAAGCCTTATATATATATATAGTTCATAAAGAAGCATTGTCCATTGTGTCTATATGAATCAAATAATTGATGCACCAGGGCCCGGATGCAATTCCTACCACTGCACCCTTAAGTCTACACCACTATAAGTCTACCACAAATTAAAGGAAAAAGTTATGTAGAGGAGTGTGGTCAAAAATGCCCTTTTATAACATGTCAGAACCCAAGGTTCTGAGCATATAGGGGCACATTTAATAAAGCCAGCATTTTAGACGCCGGTCTTCATATGCCCCTGCACTGGCGGTGGATCACCGAAGTTATGTAAAGGTGCAGCTTTCTTGCTGTCTTACATTTCGACCATTTTATACACCTAAACTGAGCATACAAAAAGTGACATATATCTGGTCATAAATGCCCTCCATAGTTTTTCTTTGCAAATAATAAGACCTCTGACCACCAGCCTGCAGTTGCCTCGCCTCCTGGATACAACTTTGCATTCATAGGCCATAAATGTCCCTTAGCCTCAGACTTTTATTTTATTCTATATGTTTGTGTAAATAGCTGGCCGTGGCTTAAAGTTCACTTGTGGAGTGGAAAGATTAACGAAACCGCATTAGCAAAGAAGATTGAACTTGGTCTGTATGTTTGGAAACTCATCATTTCAGGTCCAGGATTAGCAATATTTCATCTTCTCAATTCTAAAGAATTAGCAGAAATCAGAGTAATTTTTGCAGATTACAGCACTGGCAAGAGCTTTAAGTAAACAGTTTAGCTTAAGGTTATAACCTTAAATTGCTTGGTGTAGCAAAGTTGCTCTGTAAAAACGGTTTGGTTAAAGTGCAATTGTCATTTACGTGGAGAAGAGGTTGGAATTCTGAACTTAATGCAACTTATTAAAACATTAAAGGGTTACAGATATTGATGACTGTGGATAGGTCATCAATATTAGATAGCTGGGGTCCAACACCCATAACCCTCACCTCACCTTTACGCCGGAAACTATACAATGTACAGAGCTAGACAGGGGCATAGCTAGAAGTGACTGGGCCCCACAGATTTTTGTACGACTCCCTTGTAGCTTGTAGTACATGGCAGCCTCCCCTTTCTGCCCGCTGTGTACTAGTGCTTATTATGGCACATGTAAGGGCACACCCGATGCCAGCCCAGGACCATCCTGGCATCACGTGTGCATATACAAAAGTGCCAAAATAAGCAGTGATAGATCGCAGAACAGTGAGCAGTGAGGCTGCCATGTATCGCATGCTTTATTAACAAAGGCTGGCACAGGAAGTAGTGGGCAGAGGCTGGGATGGCTACCTAGCAGGTAGCCATCCCAGCCTATGCCCACTCCTTCTTGTGCCAGCCATCTGTTCTGTACTATAGCAGAGATGCATAGAATACAGGAGGCTGGGTGGCTCTGGCAGCTACACTGCCTGCAATCTGCTGTACCTGGCCTGCTTTCCTCTACTCTTGCAGTCTCACACAAAGTCCAGGACTCCACAGAAAAAACCTTCCACAGGAGGCGCCCACAGAGAAAGACTGCATCTCCTCTCTATTGCTCCGATGCTGTTACTTAGCATACAGCGAGGGAGACTGTAACGAGGGCCACAGCCACTGGAGCTAGAGTCAGTCAGCTCTGTACACGGTGTAGTGGTCGTGTTGTGGTACTGCAGCTCAGCTGCCATGCAAGAGATTGGGAGCTGAGCTGTAGTATGCTGGCACCGAAAGTTACCCAGTATACAGAGCCTTCTGCTTCTGCTCCATACACTGCTCCACCACTGGTGCTGTGACAGCCTGGAACAGCTGATCGATGAGGTTGCCGGGTGTTGGCCCCCAAGCTATCTAATATTGATGACCTATCCTGAAGATAATTCAAGCATAATGGTATAATGTCACAGTGGCTCTCCTAACCCAGGCTTCTGGACTAAGGTGCACTATCCTTGGCGTACCCACCGCCAAATTACTACCTGGATAATTATATGTTAATGATGTGGAAGGCACTCTAATCTCTGATGTGGCATGGGAACATAGGCCAGTTTGATCAATATAAATTTGTATTTATTAAAAGACCCCAAAAAATTAAAACCAAGAGCAGACTGCTTGTCTATCAAGGAGATAGAGGCTGACTGAGGATACCGAACACAGAACAGATACAGAACACAGTAAGCCGGTACTAGCAGAAGCAGGGCAATATTGAAGGTACTTCATATTGGCGCATTAATAAGGAGTTGTAATGTACAACTACAACAATAAGCAATACTATCTGTGTATAATATATATTTCAGCCGCAACATTACTATATCCTGACATTGGATAGATCTTGGAATTTTATAACCTCTAATAGACGATTTGTCCATTAACAATCCATCCAATGGTCAGCCATTCATATAATACCATCTAATCCACTAATATGGAATACATTTATTTATTTACTAACTCATTTTGATTAATTTAGCATTCATTTTATTATTAATCTATTATTTGTTTTTGGAATTTTTATGATTATTATTTTTTCTTATTACTATCATGTACATGGTATTAGATTTTGAGATGCAAAATGATATATTACTTATGAATTGATAGCAATTCAATCATGTTATATTAATACGTGTAGTAATCATGATATATTAAGGGATATATTAGGGTTGGTACCTTGGTTTTAATTTTTTGGGTCTTTTAATAAATTCAAATTTATATTGATTAAACTGGTCTATCATGAAAATAGATCATCAATATCTGTAGCCCGGAAAACCTCTTTATATTTTAAAAGGGCTACATAGTTCTTTTTTTTTTTTTACAAACAGCACCACTTCTGTCCATGGGCTGTGTCTGGTATTTCAACTCAGTGAGAGATCCTAGTGCAGGGATCAGCAACCTTCGGCAATCCATCTGTTGTAAAACTACAACTCCCAGCATGCTCCTTTCACTTCTGTGGGAGTTCACAGAACAACCAAGCAAGTGTGTATGATGGGAGATGTAGTTTCACAAAACCTGGAGTGCCGGAGGTTGCTGATCCCTGTCCTAGGGCATGAAGCTTAACTACAATACCAGAAACCATCAGTGGACAAGCAGCATCACCGGCAAACCCCAGGATAACATACTGTACCTCCATTCAATAATAATAATCTCACTTTTTCTGGGTATGGAATATTGAAGACCTATCCTTAGGATAGGTCAATAATACCTGACCACCACCCAGACAGATTAGCTACTAGAAAGGGCCATATTGCTCTGACAAGCTCTGCAAGCCCTCCATGGTGTACCAAGCACAGTGCTGGACATTGATCTTGCAGCTTAATCCCATTCATTTGAATGGAACTGAACTGTACAAAGGCCATATCTGATGGACATGACATCACAGGCCAAGAAAGAAGCCATAACTTTGCAGCCCTTTCCAACAACTGAGTGGTGGTTGCTGGGAGCCAAACCCCCATTGATCAAATATTGATGAACTATCCCGAGGATAGATCATGTATATATAATTCCTGGAAAACTCCTTTACGTGCAACTAAAATTCTTAATACTGCTGTATGTTCTTGTCTTTTTTACATACACCCCCTAGAAAGTCTCTATTGATGCCACCTTTAGTGTCCACACATTGTCAGAGGCTTGAGTGCCAACACTATTCCATCGCCTATATGATCACACATCCTTTGTTACCATCTAGTATCATCCTTTGTTATCATCTATATATATCATTATCATGCATTATCACAATCTAAATGCCTGCTACAAATAGTGCCAACATGTAGGGGATTTGATGTCTATAAGTTAATTATCTACAAAAAACACACACACACATTTCCTGCTCTTTCACATCCTGCAAATCTTTTGCACTAAGGCTCCTAAAAATGGACCCTGTCCCTTCCTTCTAACTGATAATGTGAATAAGTAAGTCAATTGCTGTCACTCACTACTGACAGCTCCTGAGCCCTACTGGCAAATGGCTAATTTAAAACCTTCAAGTAAGAAACTCAATCCAAAATCAATAAACCTGTTACACATAGTGAAATTACGTTGGGCAACTGATGAAATTGGTGGATCCTTTGACGTAAATTTGTTTTAGTTGGTGTGTCTTGTACTGTGACTGTTTTTGAAGCTTGTTACACCTGGAGATCTGGTAAGTTCTCTCAAAAATGACAATTAATGTGATCATTTTTATCAAAATGGCACATGTGGTATGATATATTTTATCATACTTCTCTTCCTTCATCTCATGGCGAAACAGTGACACCAATAGTTTGGACCAAAACATGAGGCATATGTTTAATAAATTTGATACATTGTACGATTCATCTTAGAAATCTACTTTTTTAAGAAATGTCTAAAATAATTGCTCCCTCCTGGCCTCAGCAGAGGTCACACAGCATGCCTAAAAACTGTCCTATAGATCTTAATGGGGTCCCCTCCAGACCAATGCGTCAGTGTCCCATGTAACTGCTCTCAAAGAGCAGGAAATCTTGACATATTTTAGTCCTAGTGGCCAGTGTTAAAATGGCAGGATCTTAGGATAAATTCTGTAGTGCAATGGAAAAACAACAAAATATGTTTAACCTAAAAATATGTTTTAAACAATAGGTCATTTTCTGTTGAAAAATTCAATTTCCCTTTAATGAGCATTACTAGTAATTTGTTCCTTAGGCTAAACAAAAAAAAAAACATAATTTTAATTTTTTTTAACCTTATTTTTACTGTATCTTTTTTAATAGAGAGAGCAGTAAGTGGGTCATCCCTATCAACCAGGGAACGGTGTTGGTTATCACAATGCAAGAATGTCTTGCATTTTAAGCAAAGGCACAATGGCATGACTAAGGGTTCATTTACACAGGCTGATATCAACAGTCAATGACTGTGTATGCTTGTTCATACACACATCTGTTCCCCATCGTTGCCGTTGTTAGCTGCATTTACACACAGTGATTATCTGGCCTGTATGGGGAGGAACGATCGTTGCTAGGATTCTTCACTTCCATACAGCTTAATTGTTTGTTAGCAGCATATCCCTGTTTACACAGGACAAGGTGCTGCTGACAAACAAGGATCTTGAGTCTTTCATGAAAAATGGGTTCAGTGGACCAACAAGCATTATTTATGTGCAGGTTGGTTATTGGGTGCAAAACAAAACTCCTATAGCCCCCAAAATGGCAGACAATGGTTGGAACCTCTGTTGCTAACTACGAAGAACATCAGAGCAGAGCTCACTGTTGCTTTAGTAAGTGAAATGCTGTGTAGATGAGTAGAGCTATGCCTAAAAGGTTATCATTTCAATGAACTTTTCACATTGAAATATACATACAAGTATATAGCTTGGTGACTGCTCTTAGGACCGGGGGTTTTGGGATTTTTGCGTTTTTGTTTTGCGCTCCCTGCCTTCCAAAAGCCATAACATTTTTATATTTCCGCTCACATAGCCATATGATGGCTTATTTTTTGCGGGACAAATTGTACTTTTTAACGCTACCATTTATTTTTGCATGTGATGTAGTGGGAAACGGGAAAAAAATTCCAAATGGGGTGAAATTGCAAAAAAAAAGCAATTTCACCACAGTTTTGCGGGTTTTTAAATTACAACGTTCGATTTGCGATAAAACTGACTGGTTAATTTTATTCTTCAGGTCAGTACGAATCCGGCAATACCTAATATGTATAGTTTTCTTAGCGTTTTGATAGTGAAAAAAAAATTAAAAGTGGGAATTTTTTTATTTTATTTTTTGTCGCCATGTTTTGACCCCTATAACTTTTTTGTAATTATGCGTATGGAGCAGTGTAGGGGCTCATTTTTGCGGGGCAATCTGAACTTTTAATTGATACCATTATGGGGTGCGTATGATGTTTTGATCACTTTTTATTCATTTTTTTAGGAAATGAAGCGTCCAAAAATGGCGAATTAGCCATTTGGACGCTTTCTTCCGTTTTTATGTTTACCGTATGGTGAATATTTTTAATATTATTATAGTATGGGCGTTTTCGCACATTGCGACACCCATTATGTGTAATTTTTATTTTTTTATTTATTTTATTTTCATTTTGGGGAAAGGGGGTGATTTGAATTTTTATATTTTTTTATTTAATTTTTATTTTTAAACTTTTTTTTTTTTTTTTACCACTTTCTTATAGTTCCCATAGGGAACTATAAGATGCAATCATCAGATTGCTATTCTCATATATTCCAATGCAATAGCATTGGAATATATGAGAAAATCGTATATTTCCTATGGAGCCTATTACAGTCATAGGCTCCATAGAATACTGTGTAGTACCCTAGGTTTCATTCACAGAAACCTAGGGTACTACATGCATGCCCGGCTCCCCTTGTGGCCATCAGGGAGCCGAGCAAACCGAAAGTGAAACTTTCGGTTTTGCGTGATCAGATGCCGTGGTCAGGATTGACCACGGCATCTGAGGGGTTAAATGTCCGCGATCGGCATCGCTGCCGGTCGCGGACATGAGCTGCGGCTGTCAGCTTGATGAATCAAGCTTTTACCCGCAGCTCGGGCGCCCGCTCCGTGCGGGAGCGGGCGCCATCTTTAAAGTGCGGACGAAGGGCGTACATGTACGCCCTTCGTCCTTAAGAGGTTAAGAAAAACTGAAAAATACTGATGGGGCCCACAGGAAACAATACTTCTCTGAGTGCTACTAGCTCTTTGATCTAGCAATCGGTGACAAAGACAATATATCTGGCTTCCAGCTAATCAAAAATTCAGACATGTCCCTATGAGGCATCAGGTCAGGAATTTATTTTAAAAAAACGTTGGATGGTACTCTTTGTGATTACTGCATCCCCAATATGTACAAAATAACTATACTATAATAACTATACCTTATAGAGTCAAATTCACAATACCATGCCATATGGCACCCAAATAATAGGACTATATGTTCGCCAAATAATTTCCACATAGCTTCAAATATAAATGCCGTATAGTGCTGCAACCACCATATGCAGCACCCCAGAATAAAGTTACTCAAAAGGCTGATTATCATAATGTTATATTGATAAAGTGAAATGTTTTGATTTAAAATGTTTGTATATTTAGTAGCACCTGTATGGATAGGTCATGGTTAATCACCTTGGCTCAGCCCTTTTTAGCTTGCTGGGAGATGGACCTGGGTGTGCCCCTAGTCAGAGGGAGCTCCAGTCTAGCTGTGCTACAGAGAGGACCTACGTTGCGTAAGCTCCGTCCTCAGAGTTAGACCTGAGTATCAGAGAGTCATAATCTCTGACACTATAGCTATTCAAGCAAGCTATTCTACTACCAAAAATCTTTCAGAGAGAGTGAATGGAAACTAGAAGGTATAGAATCTTCATAGGAGTCAAACAGCAAGGTACTGTGCACGTTTATGGCAGAGAGAGATTTTGCTGCTGTGAGAGGGAACATTGTTAACACACCTGTCCACACTGTGAGATGGTTTGGCCAGCCATGTCTTAAATCTTAAATCTGTACTACTCTGCCAGGAATTACAGAAGCTGTACCAAAATTTTAACTGCATGGCAATGGTTCTACAGAGAGACTTTAGAAACACAGAGGGAAGGAGTACATAACCCCATCACTACTGCTATACATACATTGCTATTAAGGAAGAACTGCACTGTGATTTGCTGGGAGATTTGCCTACATACTGTTGGATGTACTACTACTCCTATTCTGCACTTTAGAGAAAGAGAGACTTATTTATTTGCTACAATCGGCCTGGTCACTGACTCCATTACCATACACTGTCCATTACACTTGTATCCACACTCCTGCCTTGCACCTTGCCAAAATAGTTAACACCAAGGGCACTCCAACTATGACCAGTCAGAAGCCCCAATACCAGGGTGTACGCCAAGGGAGGAATGGGTACGGACTTCTATCACTGCATGACCCTAGGAGGGTATCGCTGTGAGAATTGCTACTGTGATCTGTGTGCATTGTCATTTTGGCCAGAGCCACTACCACTCCCATCCTCCACTCCCAAAGTAAATACCAAAAATCATTTCAACACATGCTTACTAAATAACAGCTCCATAAATAAAATAATCTAAATTGTATTCTATTTTGATATAATATTTAGAGATGAGCGAATTTCAGGTTATGAAATTCGTTCATGCTTTATTTACTGGTAAAAGGTGAATTGCTTAATAGATTTCGTTACTACGGACCATAATGCAATTCTATGACGGAATGCATAACGGAATGCCTTTAGAGGCATTCCGTCACAATACAAGTCTATGGGGGAGTCCTCATAGAATTATTAGTTATGCATTCCGTCATAGAATTGCGTTATGGTCAGTGTTAACGAATCCATAACGCAATTCCCCTTTTACCAGTAAACGAAGCGGGAACGAATGTCAAAATAGGAAATTCGCTCATCTCTTATAAATCATACAAACCATACAAGTCTAAAAATCAGTATAAAGTATTTTTTCTAGGGCCTAATAAGTAAATACTCTGATAAAATTTATATTTATACCTAAACACATCTGCCGTTATTATGTACAATATCAGATTTACATATTTTTGTAGAAACTGGAATCCTCATAGTGCCCCTGTATAATCTGAACCTCATTCCCTGCTCCCTACACTACGGGTCTTGTCACCAGCCTTTGCATAGCTTATTACATGTTCTATCTGACAGTGTGAGAATGAAGAATTGTGATCATTAGAAAACCAGACTCTTCGGTAAATCTCCTTCCTTTTGATCTCTGTCGTATAAAAAAAGAAATGGAAGGATTACCAGATGCCTTAGAATAATGAGAAGGAAAGGCTGTAAGCATTTGCCGCATGTATATCTGGATTATATGTAAAGGTTGCCATTTATACTCCTTCATTGGCTAAGTCATTACTGTTCTGTTTATATGTTTTGCACCTTTTCTATTACAATGGACTACATTTTAGAGAAGTGCAGCTTGTACTTTAACAGATGTCCAGAAGTATTGCCACCAGGAGGCAGTAGTGGTGAATAGTGAGTAGTCAAGCCATGACATCACCTTTGAGGGTCACTATTTCATTTGGTTGTGGGGCATGGGAGCAAATTTAAGAATCATACAGAGCACAAGAATCAGCTTTGCAAGACAGCAAAGACTTCTTACAATACTATATATTAACAGGAAGAGATTATCATGGAAGGATGGAAGGCAGACATCTCATGCCTTAAAATCTCTGGAGTTCTTTATCACAATTCAGATTTGTTAAGCAGTAAACCAAATTTTCTTTTAATGCTGCATTTATAGGCATTCATGCCATTCAGGACTCTAGGAAAGCTGAGTCCATGTGGAGACAGTAATGGTGGTCTTGTCTAGAGATGAGCGAATTTATGAAAAGTTCGATTCGGCTGATTTGCTGAATTAAAAGAAATTACTGGGTGATTAATTCATCACAAAGCGCATTTTTTTGAAAGCAGCGGGTGCAATGACAGGGAGCTGCGATAGCGTGCTCCCCATCATTGTACCCCAACATGCCACATTCATGCATGATCGCGGCATCTGAAAAACTGTGTGAAATTAACATTAAACAAAAAATTACATCAAATACAGCCTCCATTTGCTCGCGACTGTCCGGCCGCCGCTATCTTGCTTGAAGATCTGGAGCGAAATCTCGCTTGGCACGAGATTACGTCATCACGCCAGCCGCCATGGTGACGTCATAGGTCACCACGCATGGGATTTCGGCTGAGATCTTCAATCTAGATGGCGGCTGGTGGCCCATCGCAAGCAAATGGAGGAGGTAAGCAAAATTGTTATTGTTTTTTACACTATTTCAGGTTCAATCGATTCGCTAGCACGAAGCACAAAGAAATTCGGCTTCGAGGCAAATCAAATTTATCTTGAAATTCGGATCGAATACCACTTCATGGGATTCAATTTGCTCATCTCTAGTATTATCGGCTATCTTCAATTTTTAACCAAGAAATGAATGTAGGGCTCAGGGGTGAACTGGGAACTTAAAGTGTAAATGATATTGGGAAGTTTTTCTAAGGAAAGTTTTTTTGGAGCATGGGCAGATTTGCCTTTTCATTTAAGTTCAGCCCGATAGCTGACCAGATCCGCTCTGCGATCTTTAAGAATTGGGAGATACTTAGAAGAGATAGTACCCTGAGTGAAGTACCTGAGCAGAGACCACTAATCTCCTTTTGAAGGAGCCACACATTGCGTGACAAATTGGTTAGGAGCAGACTAGCCCCCACACGGTGTAGTTAGTGGCTCACAATTGATCGCCCAGTGGGCAACCTCAGGTGTGGAAGTTGCCCTATGTGCAAATATAATTCTTGCAAGAAGGCCATGGAATTTGCAGGGATACACCACAAAGTACGTAACTTCATCAATTGTAGGAGCACATTTGTGGTCTATTTTTTAAACTGCAAATGTGGACGCTTCTACATGGGTAAGACAATCAGATGCCTGTATGAATGCATCCGTGAACACATCAATTCTATAGCCTCGGGAAAAGACTGTCCTAGGGTAATAGAACATCTTAGAACAGCACATGGTGGGGACGTCAGTTCCTTATCCTTCTCCGGTTTGGAGATGGTGCAGTCACCGCCGCAGGAAGCCAAATGGATTATCCGTACCCAGGCAGTGGAAGGTTTAGGTCTAAATGACCGTATTGACTTGAGTATGTTCCTTTAAATATGCTGGTGCAGCGTTGCACAATGACATGTGTGCAAAATCAATTTGTATTGTATTATGTATTATTGCAGTTAAATTGCCGCTAGGTTTGACTGTAGTATGTAATTCCCAAATGAGCAGCACCAAACATTGTTTTATGTGCGATTTTGTTGGTGTATTTGTATGTACCTTATCTGTTTTTATGTCTTCTGGGATTTCCGTGGCAGCGTCATTGATTGCCCAGGTGATAGACTGATCGCTCGGCTTAAGAAGGCAAGCGCATTTGCGCTCTGACGTAGCAGCCTGACGAAGTGCATTCTGCACGAAACGGCCGTCGTTTGTTTCATCTGTATGGAGTCCTTGGCGTCCTGCACGACACTGCCTTATGCTATCTTTGAATAAAGCAATTTGAACCTACCACACTGGTGAGTGCCGCCCCGCTTCACTTTCTTACATTACTGGACTTACTTCTTAACAATTTTCTGGAGGCTGTGCACCGCCGACAGTGTGTTCGAATTGGAGGGCTTTAGCGGTGCCATTTCCCGTTTACCGATCCTTGGAGTGGATACCTGGAGTGCCGCTTCATTTTCTCTTTATTACAAAGTTTTTTTAAGGTTACAACCACATGGGGCGGCTGTGATACGGTTGGATGAACTGCTGCTGAACTCGCTGCTCCTTCATATACACTACAGGTGCACCTCAATAAATTAGAATGTAATTGAAAAGTTAATTTATTTCAGTAATTCAATTCAAAAAGTAAATATATCAGAAATATTCATTACACATAGATTGATCTAATTTAAGCAATGATTTATTTTAATGTTGATGACTATGGCTTACAACTAATGAAAAAAGTTAAAAAAGTTAGTATCTGAGAATCAAAATATTATATAAGACCAATTAAAAAAATATTTTTAATACAGGGCCTAGTAAAACGCATATACATATATGCATTTAATACTTGGTCAGGGCTCCTTTTTCATGAATTACTTCATCAATGTACAGTAGCAATGTGGCATTTGAGGAAATCAGCCTGTCACACTGCTAAGGTGTTATGGAAGTCCAGGATGGCCTTTAGTTTGTCTGCATTGTTGGGTCTGGTGTCTCTCATTTTGCTCTTGACAATACCCCATAGATTCTCTATAAGCAAGTTTGCTGGCCAATTAAACCAGGTATTGGTACTTTTGGCAGGTTAGGCAGGTGCCAAGTCCTGATGGAAAATGAACTCAGTATCTCTATAAAGCTTGTCAGCAGAGAACATGAAGTAGTCTAAAATTCCTGGTAGACAGTTGGCACTTTGGACAGTGGGCCAACAGATAACATGGCTCCTCAAACCATCACTGACTGTGGAAAAATCACACTAGAGTCTAGCCCTCAAGCAACTTGGATTGTATGCCTCTTCACTCTTCCTCCAGACTCTGGGACCTTGAGTTTCAAATAAAATGCAAAATTTACTTTCACCTGTGTGAGATGGGGAAACCGCTCTCCTTGTCTGAACACTGTTTGTGTGGATTAAATTAAATGATCTGGACTGATATTCTGCTTTTTGGCCACAAGATGCCGCTGTTTCCTAAACACAGCTACAGACTGCATATATGTCCATATTCATGAGAGGTGGGGTTACACAGAGCCTGGAGAGTAGGAGAAAGAGAGCAGCCATCTTAGAGGGAGCAGAGACAGAGGAACTGCGTTAGTAGAGGATCCAATGGCATCCAGGTGTGGGAGCATACCTTAGTGACAGAGCTGCAGCTAAGTGAAGGTAATCATGTCCAAGACCCTGATCCTGACCAGAGGAACGATGATTGCTTCCAGGAACGCTGATGAGAGCTGATGAGCAAAGAGACATACATTGCGGTACCGTATGCTTGTTGGAGAGGCATTTGTTCTGTTCAGAGTCACCAGCGGATGCAGAGCAGACCCGGGTCGGTAAGATCGTGCATGCACCTCATTACAGTGTTGGCGCCTAGAGACTGAGACCAGGCCTGTAGTTAGCTAGTTAGGGTCTCTGTTTGTATCAGGCCACAAATGTTGCTACTGTTCATTGCAAGGACTCCATAACTTAAAGTGACATTTCACACTGGAGAGCTGATAAACGTCCCACAAACTCAGTTTGCTCAGGAGGAATATTCAGGCACGTGCTACAAGACCAGTTATGGGAGTGGGGATACTGTAGAGCACTGTAAGATTGTAAGCTGTTGTGCTGCACCACAGACTAGCCCGCTCCACACACAAAAACAATTGTTCTTGTTTTTTTAGTTTGATAATATGGAAGGTGTGCCAGTTTAAACATGCCTGCCAGTAGGTAAATTACCGCTTTTTCCTCCTGCATCCATCTGTGGGTGCCGTGCTGTGCAGCACAAGGGTCTCAGCCCTCGGGCTGGGTGTATGTAAATTTATTGTATATTTCAAGCATTTGTGGTTGTGTTCATTTCTAGTGTTGAGTGCGAATATTCGAATAGCGAATTTTTTTAGCGAATATCGGCACTTCGCTTATTCGTGAATATTTTGAATATAGCGCTATATATTCACTATTTCGAATATTCATTTTTTTTTAAGTTACTGTTTCTCTCTGGTTGTCTTCCCACTTCTCAAAAGCTGTTCTTACCTGTCCGGAGGATTCCTGGATCCCTGCACGCTCCAGTTAATGCCCGTTGCCACTTCTGCTGACTTCCCATGTGCATGGAGCGTCCCTATCCCAATGGGAACGCCTCCATGCTAAAATGTACTGTCGGATGTGAGAATCACGATCTCACAAATTTGACTAAGTTGTATTCGCAATGCGATTAATATAACCTGTATTACTCGCATTGCACATTCAACTTGCATCTGTCTAGAATTAACTAATATTGAGAATATAGCACCATTAGGAACCCAGCTCTGAATTCGCAATGCGAACATATACTCACATTGCGAATTCAACTTAGAGCTGAGTTCCTAATGGTTGGCTTTCTAGAGTACAACAAAGATTGAGAATATATAGCTATATTCAATATTCGTTATCTTCGATATATTCTAGCAATACAACCATTTGGAACTCAGCTCTAAGTTAAATTCACAATGCAAGTATATGTTCGCATTGCGAATTAAACTGAGAGCTGAGTTCCAAATGGTTGTATTACTAGAATATAACGAAGATATTGAATATAGCACTATATTCTCAATCTTCGTTATATTCTAGCAACCCAACTTATTAAGAACTAAGCTCTATGTTGAATTTGCAATGCAAACATATACTCGCATTGCGAATTCAACTTAGAACTGAGTTCCTAATGCTTGGCCTGCTAGAATATAACAAAGATTGAGAATATAGTGCTATATTCGATATCTTCGTTGATTCTACTAAGCTAACCCAATAGGAAATTTGCCTGTATACACTGTTGAAAGTTCAAATCGCAATACACGAATATAAATTCACGTAACATTCGCAATATATAGAATAATGTCGAATATTCGATTTCAACGAATATTCAATCGACTATTCGCGAAATATCGCAAAATCGAATATGGCACCTCCCACTCATCACTATTCATTACCACGTTTAAGTAAAATTCTGTTTTGGCAAAAGCTGGTGGTGGAATTGTTTTCTTCATTCGTGACTTCGCTGTATCCGGGTGAGCCCACCCTAGTACACGGCTTACAACTGCAACAGTCCAGTCCTTTTTCTCCTTAGCCCAAGTAAAACGCTTCTGACATCTCTGGGTCATGAGTGACTTGACACAAGTAATGCGACAGTTGTAGCCCATGTCTTTGATATGTCTGTGTGTGGTGGCTCTTGAAGCACTGACTACAGCCGCAGTCCACTCCTTGTGAATCTCCCCCATGAATGGCTTTCTCTTGACAATCAAGGCTGCAGTTATCTCTGTTGCTTGTGCACCTTTTTGTACCACACTTTTTCCCCCCACTCAACTTTCCTTAAAATGGGTTTTCCGAGTTATGGAAAAAAAAAAAAAGCACTGTAAATCTGATGGTCAGCGATATATGACTAAGCTAAGCAAGTTTTAGGCAGAAAAAATTCTATTATGGGCAGCACGGTGGCTCAGTGGTTAGCAATGGTGCCTTGCATCGCTGGGGTCCTAGGTTTGAATCCAACCAAGGACAACATCTGCATGGAGTTTGTATGTTCTCCCTGTGTTTGCTTGGGTTTCCTCCGGGTAATCCTGTTTCCTCATGCTCCAAAGACATACTGATAGGGAGCTTAGATTGTGAGCCCCATTGAGGACAGTGTGATGCCAATGTCTGTAAAGCACTGCGGAATATAGTAGGACTATATCAGTGCATAAAGTAATAAATATAAAATAAATAAATATACAGCGCTTTGTGAACAGTCAGATTCTTTAGCTATGGCCTTTTGTGGCTTACCCTCCTTGTGGAAGGTGTCAATGACTGTCTTCTGGACAACTGTCAATTCAACAGTCTTCCCCACTACTGTGTAGCCTACTGAACCAGATTGAGGCACAATCTAAAGGCTTAGGAAACCTTGTCAGCTGTTTTGTGTTGGTTAGCTGATTAGAGTTTGACACCATGAGTCTACAATATTGAACTTTTTCATAATTTTCCGATATTCTGAGATACTGACTTTTGGATTTTCATTAGCCATAATCATCATAAAAAGAAATTAATGCTTCAACTAGATTACTCTGTGTGTAATGAATCTTTATAATATATGTGTTTCACTTTTTGAATTGAATTACTGAACTAAATTAACTATTCCATAATATTCTAATTTGTTGAGATGCACCTGTAAGTAAAAAAACCTTGAAAATATGTAATCTATATATAGAAGGATCATGGAAGGATGAGGTAGCATCAGTTCAGAAGAAGAGAGCCCAGCGTCTCCCAACTACTACTACTGTGCTGTGAAGATGGAAATTCCATGCAGTGATGAAAAGAGCGTACCTTTTTTTCTGGGGGTTCTCCTGTTTTGTTTGGTGTTGGTTGGGGTGGTCTTGGTGGTGACGAATGATGAGGTGCAAGGCAGGGTACCCTGAAGGGTGGACAGTAGAACAGTTCCTTACTGGCAGATAGAGTTCCAATACATCACAGTTCAGACTTTTCATGGACAGGCAGATCTTCCACAGTTTTGCAATTTCACAGATCATTTTTTCTTACTTCAGAAAGGGTAGTTAACAGGCCAAGTTCTTACTTTGAAGCAAGCTTCCTCACCATGCACTTAAGCATTCAGAAATAGGGGTTCAACACTTCTCACCCTTCACTATGCAACCATGAGTCTGCCGCCTCTCTATGACAACCTGAGAAGGTCTGCTCTGTTTCCAGGTGCTGTATTCACAGTAAATGGTTCCACAGAATCCTCAACGGGATGTGGCTTTAGTAGATCCTCAGTCTGCCTATAAAGTGTTCAGCTCCAGTAGCCTTTCATCTCCTTGACAAATTAGCTAGGGAGCCCAAGAATCCATAAGACATTTTCTCCACAGAAATTCTGCACCCGCCACCTCTCAATACTGGTATGCTCCACTAATAGACCTTTTTTCTCTCTCAGAAGCCGCTCAGAACCAGCCCCAGTTACTAAGACTTGTTAACTCATTGTGCAAGTTACTTACTTGAAATGCATAAAAATACATTAGCACAATATTAAACCTTTTTACAGTGGAGCACATCAGGGGCATATTAATTATATCAGGGCTGTCTACCAAACTTGGCCCCCCTCCCTCCATTTTTCTCTGAGATCCCCCTTTCCATGTGTCACCAAATAACAATTTTTGTCCTGTATGAAGGGGCTGTGGCACTCCATGAGCACTTATGCCTCTTCCTAGGCCTCTGACATCACATTTATTAGTCACATCGCCTAGGAACATCTCAGTCCTATACAAGTGAATGGGGTTGAGCTGCAATTCCGAACACAACCGCTATCAGATGGACAGTGCTGTACTTGGTAAGCAGTGAGGAGTATGCAGTGCTCACTGGAGCAGCAAGGCCTTCTCAGACGGTTCCAGGAGTCGAACCTCCACCAATCTCATATTAATGACCTATCTTGAGGATAGGTAAGCAATAATTAAATCCAGAAAAACCCCTTTAACTTATGTTATCTGAGGTGTTAGATAGGACTGCAGGTACCAGCTACTATATTATCTGTACTCAGAGTGCTATTGCTGTGTTATCTGTGGTGTTACATAGTACTGCATGGAACATCTACTAGATTATCTGTACTCAGAGAGCTATCACTGTGTTATTTGTTACATAGAACTGCAGGTAAAATCTACTATATTATCTGTGTTTAGAGACGTATCACTATGTTATCCATGGTGTTACATATGAGTAGGGGTTCATACATAGGAAT
Source organism: Bufotes viridis (assembly GCA_033119425.1). Lineage (NCBI taxonomy): Eukaryota > Metazoa > Chordata > Amphibia > Anura > Bufonidae > Bufotes > Bufotes viridis. The sequence goes on along the minus strand of CM065592.1, from coordinate 48,859,424 downwards.
ACAAATAATGTAGCAGATATCACCTGCAGTCCTATGTAACACCACAGATAACACAGTGATAACTATCTGAGTGCAGATAATGTAGTAGATGTTCCTTGTAGTCCTAAGTAGAGTTGAGCGAACACCTGGATGTTCGGGTTCGACGAGTTCGGCCGAACTTTCGAAAAATGTTCGGGTTCGGGATCCGAACTCGACCCGAACTTCATCCCGAACCCGAACCCCATAGAAGTCAATGGGGACCCGAACTTTTGGGCACTAAAAAGGCTGTAAAACACACCCGGAAAGGGCTAGAGGGCTGCAAAAGGCAGCAAAATGTAGTTAAATCCCCTGCAAACAAATGTAGATAGGGAAATGATGAGTTAACATAAAATAAATAAAAATTAAACAATATTAATTGGAGTGAGGTCCCATAGCACAGAATCAGGCTTCAAGTCACCCACCAATGGAGAAGGTCACTTACTATTATTTTGACCACAGCACCCAGACAAAGGAGAGAGGTCCCACAGCAGAGAACCAGGCATCATATCACCCACCACAGGAGTAGGCCACCATTTAGTTACTTTGACCCCTACACCCAGACGGAGGAGAGAGGTTACACAGCAGAGAATCAGGCATTTAGATCACCCACCACAGGAGTAGGCCACCATTGAATCAGACCCCGGCAACCATGTCAGATGGCACAAGCATAAGCTTTATATCAATCAGCACAGGAGAAGGCGACTTTGACAGACTTTGACCCCTACACCCGGACGGAGGAGAGAGGTTTCAAAGCAGAGAATCAGGCATTTAGATCACCCACCACAGGAGTAGGCCCCAATTTAATGGGACCCCGGCAACCATGTCAGATGGCACAACCATCAGCTTCATATCAATCAGCACAGGAGAAGGCGACTTTGAAAGACTTTGACCCCTACACCCAGACGGAGGAGAGAGGTTTCACAGCAGAGAATCAGGCATTTAGATCACCCACCACAGGAGTAGGCCCCCATTGAATCAGACCCTGGCAACCATGTCAGATGGCACAACCATCAGCTTTATATCAATCAGCACAGGAGAAGGCGACTTTGAAAGACTTTGACCCCTACACCCAGATGGAGGAGAGAGGTTTCACAGCAGAGAATCAGGCATCATATCAACCACCACAGGAGAAGCCACCATTTAGTTACTTTGACCCCTGCACCCAGGAAGAGGAGAGAGGCACCACAGCACATATTCTGGCATCATATCAGCCACCACAGGAGAAGCCACCATTGAGTTACTTTGACCCTGCACCCAGGAAGAGGAGAGAGGCCCCACAGCACATATTCTGGCATCATACTAACCACCACAGGAGAAGCCACCATTGAGTTACTTTGACCCCTGCACCCAGGAAGAGGAGAGAGGCCCCACAGCACATATTCTGGCATCATATCAGCCACCACAGGAGAAGCCACCATTGAGTTACTTTGACCCCGCACCCAGGAAGAGGAGAGAGGCACCACAGCACATATTCAGGCATCATATCACACACCACAGGAGAAGGCCTCTTTCAGTGATTTAGGCCTTTGGACCCAGACAGAGGAGAGAGGCACCACAGCACATATTCTGGCATCATATCAGCCACCACAGGAGAAGCCACCATTGAGTTACTTTGACCCCTGCACCCAGGAAGAGGAGAGAGGCCCCACAGCACATATTCTGGCATCATATCAGCCACCACAGGAGAAGCCACCATTGAGTTACTTTGACCCCGCACCCAGGAAGAGGAGAGAGGCACCACAGCACATATTCTGGCATCATATCAGCCACCACAGGAGAAGCCACCATTTAGTTACTTTGACCCCTGCACCCAGGAAGAGGAGAGAGGCACCACAGCACATATTCAGGCATCATATCACACACCACAGGAGAAGGCCTCTTTCAGTGATTTAGGCCTTTGGACCCAGACAGAGGAGAGAGGCACCACAGCACATATTCTGGCATCATATCAGCCACCACAGGAGAAGCCACCATTGAGTTACTTTGACCCCTGCACCCAGGAAGAGGAGAGAGGCCCCACAGCACATATTCTGGCATCATATCAGCCACCACAGGAGAAGCCACCATTTAGTTACTTTGACCCCTGCACCCAGGAAGAGGAGAGAGGCACCACAGCACATATTCTGGCATCATATCAGCCACCACAGGAGAAGCCACCATTTAGTTACTTTGACCCCTTCACCCAAACAGAGGAGAGAGGTTCCACATCAGAGAATCAGGCATCATATCAACCACCACAGGAGTAGGCCACAATTTAGTTTATTTGACCCCTGCACCCAGGAAGAGGAGAGAGGCCCCACAGCACATATTCTGGCATCATATCACACACCACAGGAGAAGGCCTCTTTCAGTGATTTAGGCCTTTGGACCCAGACAGAGGAGAGAGGTCAGAGATTAGCTTCATATCCCCCAGCACAGCAGAAGACCGCTTTATTTGACTTAGGCCTCAGCACCCAGACAGAAGACAGAGGTAGCATGGCAGAGGTTATGGCTTCATGTCACCCGTTAGTTTAACCGGCCACTTTCATCTGGTTAGCCCCGGCGCCCAGACAGAGAAGAGTTTCATTCAACTGTGGGTTTCATAAAATTTGTATCAAATAAAGAAGTGGCCCGTAGCACAACAAGACATGTTTTAGGCAGTTAATAAGGACTACTCTGCACAAGGGAGGGACAGGTCCTGTGGGATCCATGCCTGGTTCATCTTTATGAAGGTCAGCTTGTCCACGTTGGCTGTGGACAGGCGGCTGCGCTTGTCAGTAATGACGCCCTGCCGTGCTGAATACGCGCTCAGATAAAACGCTGGCCGCCGGGCAGGAAAGCACCTCCAAGGCATAACATGCTAACTCTGGCCACGTGGACAATTTCGAAACCCAGTAGTTGAATGGGGCCGAACCATCCGTCAGGATGTGGAGGGTGTGCAGACATACTGTTCAACCATGTTAGTGAAATGCTGCCTCCTGCTAACACGTTCCGTATCAGGTGTCGGTGCAGATAGCTGTGGCGTGGAGACAAAACTTTTCCACATTTCTGCCATGCTAACCCTGCCCTCAGATGAGCTGGCCGTGACACAGCTGCGTTGGCGACCTCTTGCCACTCCTCTGCCTTCACCTTCCACCTGTTCCCCTGTGACATGTGGGAATGCTCTCAAGAGCGCTCTATCAGCGTAGCGCTTGTACTCGCGCATCTTACGGTCGCGCTCCAGTTCAGGAATTAAAGTGGGCACATTGTCTTTATACCGGGATCCAGCAGGGTGGCCACCCAGTAGTCTGCACACGTTAAAACGTGGGCAACTCTGCTGTCGTTGCGCAGGCATTGGAGCATATATTCGCTCATGTGGGCCAGGCTACCCATGGGTAAGGACAAGCTGTCCTCTGTGGGAGGCGTATCGTCATCGTCCACCGTATCCCCCAGCCACGCACCAGTGATGGGCCTGGGCTGCCACCCCGCTGTGAACTTGCTTCATCCTCGTCCCCCTCCACCTCCTCCTCCTCATCCTCCTCGTCCTCCAGTACAGTGCCTTGGCTGGCGACTTGTGAACCTGTCCTCTGCTGCTTAAACAAACCTCCCTCTGAGCCACTTCGAACAGACTGGCCCGAAAGTGTTAGAAACGAGCCCTCATCCTCCTCCTCCTCCTCCACCTGGGCCACCTCCTCTAACATCATTGCCCTAAGTGTTTTCTCAAGGAGACATAGAAGTGGTATTGTAACGCTGATAACAGTGTCATCGCCACTGGCCATGTTGGTGGAGTACTCGAAACAGCGCAGCAGGGCACACAGGTCTCGCATGGAGGCCCAATCATTGGTGGTGAAGTGGTGCTGTTCGGCAGTACGACTGACGCGAGCGTGCTGCAGCTGAAACTCCACTATGGCCTGCTGCTGCTCGCACAGTCTCTCCAGCATGTGCAAGGTGGAGTTCCACCGGGTGGGCACGTCGCATATGAGGCGGTGAGCGGGAAGGCCGAAGTTCCGCTGTAGCGCAGACAGGCGAGCAGCGGCAGGATGTGAACGGCGGAAGCGCGCACAGACGGCCCGCACTTTATGCAGCAGCTCTGACATGTTGGGGTAGTGGTGAATGAACCTCTGCACCACCAAGTTCAGCACATGCGCCAGGCAAGGGATGTGCGCCAAACCGGCTAGTCCCAGAGCTGCCACGAGATTTCGCCCATTATCGCATACCACCAGGCCTGGCTTGAGGCCCACCGGCAGAAACCACTCGTCGGTCTGTTGTTCAATACCCCGCCACAACTCCTTTGCGCTGTGGGGCCTGTCCCCCAAACATATGAGTTTCAGAATGGCCTGCTGACGTTTACCCCGGGCTGTGCTGAAGTTGGTGGTGAAGGTGTGTGGCTGACCGGATGAGCTGGTGGAAGCAGTGGAGGAGGAAGCCGAGTAGGAGGAGGAGGCTACAGGAGGCAGAGAATGATGCCCTGCGATCCTAGGGGGCGGAAGGACGTGCGCCAAGGAACTGTCCGCCGGGGCCCAGCCGCCACTACATTCACCCAGTGTGCAGTTAGTGAGATATAGCGTCCCTGGCCGTGCTTACTGGTCCACGTATCTGTGGTTAGGTGGACCTTGCCACAAATGGCGTTGCGCAGTGCACACTTGATTTTATCGGACACTTGCATGTGCAGGGAAGGCACGGCTGTCTTGGAGAAGTAGTGGCGGCTGGGAACCACATACTGCGGGACAGCCATGGCCATCAGCTGTTTGAAGCTGTCTGTGTCCACCAGCCGGAATGACAGCATTTCAAAGGCCAGCAGTTTAGAAATGCTGGCGTTCAGGCCAAGGGCTCGAGGGTGACTCGGGGGAATTTGCGCTTCCTCTCTAAGGTTTGAGATATTGAGAGCTGAACGCTGCTGTGTGATATAGTGGAGACGCTAGTTGACGGTGGCGGTGGTGGTGGTGTCGGTGGCACATCCTCTGTTTGCTGCTCGGCAGGTGGCAACATTCCTCTCGAGGCGGAAGCCGAGGCAGCAGCGGTAGAGGGAGCAGGGGAGCCTCAGCGAGTGCCTGGTTTTTAAGGTGTGTACCCCACTGCAGTTCATGCTTTGCATGTAGATGCCTGGTCATGCAGGTTGTGCTGAGGTTCAGAACGTTAATGCCTCGCCTCAGGCTCTGATGGCAGAGCGTGCAAGTCACTCGGGTCTTGTCGGTAGGACATTGTTTAAAGAAGTGCCATGCCAGGGAACTCTTTGAAGCTGCCTTTGTGGGGCTGGGTCCCTGTTGGCGATGTCCAGTAGCAGGCGAACTCTGGGGCGGCGGCTCGCCTGCTTTGGCCCCCTGCTCCCTCTTTGGCTTCGCTGTTGTCTCGGTCTCACCACTACCTCTTCCTCTGAACTGTGAAAGTCATCGCCACGACCTTCAGTCCATGTGGGGTCTAAGACCTCATCGTCCTCTGCATCGTCTTCCACCCAGTCTCCCTCCCTGACCTCCTCCTGTTCAGTCTGCACACTGCAAAAAGACGCGGCAGTGGGCACCTGTGTTTCGTCATCATCAGAGAGTCGGTGACTCTGCTGTGGTGGTATTCCCATGTCCTCTTCATCTGGAGACATAAGTGGTTGTGCGCCAGTGCATGGTATGTCTTCCTCCACTGGGGAAGGGCTAGGTGGACGCCCCTGGGAAACCCTGGAAGCAGAGTCTTCAAACAGAAGAAGAGACTGCTGCATAACTTGTGGCTCAGACCGTTTCCCTGATATGCTTGGGGGTGATGTGACAGACTGATGGGCTTGGTTTTCAGGTGCCACCTGTGCGCTTCCGCAGAAGACTGGGTGGAAGACAATGTGGTGAACGTGCTGGAAGCACTGTCGGCCACCCAATCGATTAATGCCTGTACCTGCTCAGGCCTTACCATCCTAAGAGCGGCATTGGGCCCCACGAGATATTGCGGTACATTCTGCCGGCTAGTTGAGGGAGTTGGTTCCCTACTGTGTGCGCCTGAGCCGAACGGCCACGTCCTCTACCAGCAACAGAGGCTCCACGGACACCACCACGACCGCGCCCTCGTCCCTTAATAGTATTTTTCTTCATTGTTGCGATTCAACTCGCACCACAATGAAATATATTATTTTTATAAGCAAAATCCCCTCACTGGAATACTTTCAGTCTTTTGACTGTATGGATTACAGATGGAATGACTGTTATATGTGAGTACCGCTTTCTTTGACAGATTCTAGTATGGGTACATATATATTTTCCCAACCTGGGAGATTAGTTTGCTAATTCCAGATGTATGAAACGCAGGCCTAACTGTATCTAGTATATTGAACGCCAGATAAACTAACTTGGCCTTTTTAAATAAAAAAATTCCCTCACTGGAATACTTTCAGTCTTTTGACTGTATGGATTACAGATGGAATGACTGTTATATGTGAGTACCGCTTTCTTTGACAGATTCTAGTATGGGTACATATATATTTTCCCAACCTGGGAGATTAGTTTGCTAATTCCAGATGTATGAAACGCAGGCCTAACTGTATCTAGTATATTGAACGCCAGATAAACTAACTTGGCCTTTTTAAATAAAAAAATTCCCTCACTGGAATACTTTCAGTCTTTTGACTGTATGGATTACAGATGGAATGACTGTTACATGTGAGTACCGCTTTCTTTGACAGATTCTAGTATGGGTACATATATATTTTCCCAACCTGGGAGATTAGTTTGCTAATTCCAGATGTATGAAACGCAGGCCCAACTGTATCTAGTATATTGAACGCCAGATAAACTAACTTGGCCTTTTTAAATAAAAAAATTCCCTCACTGGAATACTTTCAGTCTTTTGACTGTATGGATTACAGATGGAATGACTGTTATATGTGAGTACCGCTTTCTTTGACAGATTCTAGTATGGGTACATATATATTTTCCCAACCTGGGAGATTAGTTTGCTAATTCCAGATGTATGAAACGCAGGCCTAACTGTATCTAGTATATTGAACGCCAGATAAACTAACTTGGCCTTTTTTAAATAAAAAATTCCCTCACTGGAATACTTTCAGTCTTTTGACTGTATGGATTACAGATGGAATGACTGTTATATGTGAGTACCGCTTTCTTTGACAGATTCTAGTATGGGTACATATATATTTTCCCAACCTGGGAGATTAGTTTGCTAATTCCAGATGTATGAAACGCAGGCCTAACTGTATCTAGTATATTGAACGCCAGATAAACTAACTTGGCCTTTTTTAAATAAAAAAATTCCCTCACTGGAATACTTTCAGTCTTTTGACTGTATGGATTACAGATGGAATGACTGTTACATGTGAGTACCGCTTTCTTTGACAGATTCTAGTATGGGTACATATATATTTTCCCAACCTGGGAGATTAGTTTGCTAATTCCAGATGTATGAAACGCAGGCCCAACTGTATCTAGTATATTGAAAGCCAGATAAACTAACTTGGCCTTTTTAAATAAAAAAATTCCCTCACTGGAATACTTTCAGTCTTTTGACTGTATGGATTACAGATGGAATGACTGTTACATGTGAGTACCGCTTTCTTTGACAGATTCTAGTATGGGTACATATATATTTTCCCAACCTGGGAGATTAGTTTGCTAATTCCAGATGTATGAAACGCAGGCCTAACTGTATCTAGTATATTGAACGCCAGATAAACTAACTTGGCCTTTTTTAAATAAAAAAATTCCCTCACTGGAATACTTTCAGTCTTTTGACTGTATGGATTACAGATGGAATGACTGTTATATGTGAGTACCGCTTTCTTTGACAGATTCTAGTATGGGTACATATATATTTTTCCCAACCTGGGAGATTAGTTTGCTAATTCCAGATGTATGAAACGCAGGCCTAACTGTATCTAGTATATTGAACGCCAGATAAACTAACTTGGCCTTTTTAAATAAAAAAATTCCCTCACTGGAATACTTTCAGTCTTTTGACTGTATGGATTACAGATGGAATGACTGTTATATGTGAGTACCGCTTTCTTTGACAGATTCTAGTATGGGTACATATATATTTTCCCAACCTGGGAGATTAGTTTGCTAATTCCAGATGTATGAAACGCAGGCCTAACTGTATCTAGTATATTGAACGCCAGATAAACTAACTTGGCCTTTTTAAATAAAAAAATTCCCTCACTGGAATACTTTCAGTCTTTTGACTGTATGGATTACAGATGGAATGACTGTTACATGTGAGTACCGCTTTCTTTGACAGATTCTAGTATGGGTACATATATATTTTCCCAACCTGGGAGATTAGTTTGCTAATTCCAGATGTATGAAACGCAGGCCCAACTGTATCTAGTATATTGAACGCCAGATAAACTAACTTGGCCTTTTTTAAATAAAAAAATTCCCTCACTGGAATACTTTCAGTCTTTTGACTGTATGGATTACAGATGGAATGACTGTTATATGTGAGTACCGCTTTCTTTGACAGATTCTAGTATGGGTACATATATATTTTCCCAACCTGGGAGATTAGTTTGCTAATTCCAGATGTATGAAACGCAGGCCTAACTGTATCTAGTATATTGAACGCCAGATAAACTAACTTGGCCTTTTTAAATAAAAAAATTCCCTCACTGGAATACTTTCAGTCTTTTGACTGTATGGATTACAGATGGAATGACTGTTATATGTGAGTACCGCTTTCTTTGACAGATTCTAGTATGGGTAAATAAATATATATTTTCCCAACCTGGGAGATTAGTTTGCTAATTCCAGATGTATGAAACGCAGGCCTAACTGTATCTAGTATATTGAACGCCAGATAAACTAACTTGGCCTTTTTAAATAAAAAAATTCCCTCACTGGAATACTTTCAGTCTTTTGACTGTATGGATTACAGATGGAATGACTGTTATATGTGAGTACCGCTTTCTTTGACAGATTCTAGTATGGGTACATATATATTTTCCCAACCTGGGAGATTAGTTTGCTAATTCCAGATGTATGAAACGCAGGCCTAACTGTATCTAGTATATTGAACGCCAGATAAACTAACTTGGCCTTTTTTAAATAAAAAAATTCCCTCACTGGAATACTTTCAGTCTTTTGACTGTATGGATTACAGATGGAATGACTGTTATATGTGAGTACCGCTTTCTTTGACAGATTCTAGTATGGGTACATATATATTTTCCCAACCTGGGAGATTAGTTTGCTAATTCCAGATGTATGAAACGCAGGCCTAACTGTATCTAGTATATTGAACGCCAGATAAACTAACTTGGCCTTTTTAAATAAAAAATTCCCTCACTGGAATACTTTCAGTCTTTTGACTGTATGGATTACAGATGGAATGACTGTTATATGTGAGTACCGCTTTCTTTGACAGATTCTAGTATGGGTACATATATATTTTCCCAACCTGGGAGATTAGTTTGCTAATTCCAGATGTATGAAACGCAGGCCTAACTGTATCTAGTATATTGAACGCCAGATAAACTAACTTGGCCTTTTTAAATAAAAAAATTCCCTCACTGGAATACTTTCAGTCTTTTGACTGTATGGATTACAGATGGAATGACTGTTATATGTGAGTACCGCTTTCTTTGACAGATTCTAGTATGGGTACATATATATTTTCCCAACCCTGGGAGATTAGTTTGCTAATTCCAGATGTATGAAACGCAGGCCTAACTGTATCTAGTATATTGAACGCCAGATAAACTAACTTGGCCTTTTTAAATAAAAAAATTCCCTCACTGGAATACTTTCAGTCTTTTGACTGTATGGATTACAGATGGAATGACTGTTACATGTGAGTACCGCTTTCTTTGACAGATTCTAGTATGGGTACATATATATTTTCCCAACCTGGGAGATTAGTTTGCTAATTCCAGATGTATGAAACGCAGGCCCAACTGTATCTAGTATATTGAAAGCCAGATAAACTAACTTGGCCTTTTTTAAATAAAAAATTCCTCACTGGAATACTTTCAGTCTTTTGACTGTATGGATTACAGATGGAATGACTGTTATATGTGAGTACCGCTTTCTTTGACAGATTCTAGTATGGGTACATATATATGTTTTCCCAACCTGGGAGATTAGTTTGCTAATTCCAGATGTATGAAACGCAGGCCTAACTGTATCTAGTATATTGAACGCCAGATAAACTAACTTGGCCTTTTTAAATAAAAAAATTCCCTCACTGGAATACTTTCAGTCTTTTGACTGTATGGATTACAGATGGAATGACTGTTATATGTGAGTACCGCTTTCTTTGACAGATTCTAGTATGGGTACATATATATTTTCCCAACCTGGGAGATTAGTTTGCTAATTCCAGATGTATGAAACGCAGGCCTAACTGTATCTAGTATATTGAACGCCAGATAAACTAACTTGGCCTTTTTAAATAAAAAAATTCCCTCACTGGAATACTTTCAGTCTTTTGACTGTATGGATTACAGATGGAATGACTGTTACATGTGAGTACCGCTTTCTTTGACAGATTCTAGTATGGGTACATATATATTTTCCCAACCTGGGAGATTAGTTTGCTAATTCCAGATGTATGAAACGCAGGCCCAACTGTATCTAGTATATTGAACGCCAGATAAACTAACTTGGCCTTTTTAAATAAAAAAATTCCCTCACTGGAATACTTTCAGTCTTTTGACTGTATGGATTACAGATGGAATGACTGTTATATGTGAGTACCGCTTTCTTTGACAGATTCTAGTATGGGTACATATATATTTTCCCAACCTGGGAGATTAGTTTGCTAATTCCAGATGTATGAAACGCAGGCCTAACTGTATCTAGTATATTGAACGCCAGATAAACTAACTTGGCCTTTTTTAAATAAAAAATTCCCTCACTGGAATACTTTCAGTCTTTTGACTGTATGGATTACAGATGGAATGACTGTTATATGTGAGTACCGCTTTCTTTGACAGATTCTAGTATGGGTACATATATATTTTCCCAACCTGGGAGATTAGTTTGCTAATTCCAGATGTATGAAACGCAGGCCTAACTGTATCTAGTATATTGAACGCCAGATAAACTAACTTGGCCTTTTTAAATAAAAAATTCCCTCACTGGAATACTTTCAGTCTTTTGACTGTATGGATTACAGATGGAATGACTGTTATATGTGAGTACCGCTTTCTTTGACAGATTCTAGTATGGGTACATATATGTTTTCCCAACCTCGGCAGATTAGTTTGCTAATTCCAGATGTATGAAACGCAGGCCTAACTGTATCTAGTATATTGAACGCCAGATAAACTAACTTGGCCTTTTTTAAATAAAAAAATTCCCTCACTGGAATACTTTCAGTCTTTTGACTGTATGGATTACAGATGGAATGACTGTTATATGTGAGTACCGCTTTCTTTGACAGATTCTAGTATGGGTACATATATATTTTCCCAACCTGGGAGATTAGTTTGCTAATTCCAGATGTATGAAACGCAGGCCCAACTGTATCTAGTATATTGAACGCCAGATAAACTAACTTGGCCTTTTTAAATAAAAAAATTCCCTCACTGGAATACTTTCAGTCTTTTGACTGTATGGATTACAGATGGAATGACTGTTACATGTGAGTACCGCTTTCTTTGACAGATTCTAGTATGGGTACATATATATTTTCCCAACCTGGGAGATTAGTTTGCTAATTCCAGATGTATGAAACGCAGGCCCAACTGTATCTAGTATATTGAAAGCCAGATAAACTAACTTGGCCTTTTTTAAATAAAAAAAATTCCCTCACTGGAATACTTTCAGTCTTTTGACTGTATGGATTACAGATGGAATGACTGTTATATGTGAGTACCGCTTTCTTTGACAGATTCTAGTATGGGTAAATAAATATATATTTTCCCAACCTGGGAGATTAGTTTGCTAATTCCAGATGTATGAAACGCAGGCCTAACTGTATCTAGTATATTGAACGCCAGATAAACTAACTTGGCCTTTTTAAATAAAAAAATTCCCTCACTGGAATACTTTCAGTCTTTTGACTGTATGGATTACAGATGGAATGACTGTTATATGTGAGTACCGCTTTCTTTGACAGATTCTAGTATGGGTACATATATATTTTCCCAACCTGGGAGATTAGTTTGCTAATTCCAGATGTATGAAACGCAGGCCTAACTGTATCTAGTATATTGAACGCCAGATAAACTAACTTGGCCTTTTTTAAATAAAAAAATTCCCTCACTGGAATACTTTCAGTCTTTTGACTGTATGGATTACAGATGGAATGACTGTTATATGTGAGTACCGCTTTCTTTGACAGATTCTAGTATGGGTACATATATATTTTCCCAACCTGGGAGATTAGTTTGCTAATTCCAGATGTATGAAACGCAGGCCTAACTGTATCTAGTATATTGAACGCCAGATAAACTAACTTGGCCTTTTTAAATAAAAAAAATTCCCTCACTGGAATACTTTCATGGCTTTTCACTGTATGGATTACAGGTGGACTGGTATTAGTAGGGGTGACACAAGCACACCCAAGTCCCTGATGTAGGATTTCTATGGCACAGACCACTATTACAAGTGATTAATGGACGTTGGGAGAGATTGTGCTGCAGCACTAGTCCCAAGATGGCCGCCTATCAGCCCAGTAACATGTGCCACAAAATGGTCTGCACAACCTTTAAAAAAATAGCCTTGGACTGTGCTGCTAAATCGCTATTGGTCTGAATCCCAGGTGTAGATGTCTGACTTGTTTGGAGCTTTGAATGCACACTGTGGCAGCTTCTGCTGCAGCACTACAAGTCGCAAATGGCGGCCGGCGGTCAGCCCAGGTACATGTGGATGGAAAAATCACTCTGGCCACTCTAAAAATAGCCAATCCCTATCAAAAAAGCAGCTCAGCTGCAGTTGTTCAGATGAATCACAGGTGGAGGAGAGAAATTTGCTTCCAGTTATTCAATTATCCCTGCCTATTCTCGCCCTAGCATCAGCTGTGTCTATCCCTGTTCTATTCACATCGGGAGTGAGCACGTCCCGACTTGCGCACAAGCTTATAAAGAGGCTGAGTCACATGCTGCACTTGGCCAATCACAGCCTTGCCAATAGCAGGCATGGCTGCGATGGCATCTTAGGGCATGTAGTATGATGCATGTTGATTGGCTTGTTGGATCAGCCTTGGCCAATCACAGCCTTGCCAATAGCAGGCATGGCTGCGATGGCATCTTAGGGTATGTAGTATGATGCATGTTGATTGGCATGTTGGATCAGCCTTTCAAAATACGCCAAAATACATGCCGAACGACGAACCCGAACCCGAACTTTTACAAAAAAGTTCGGGTTCGGGTCCGTGTCACGAACACCCCAAAATTCGGTACGGACCCGAACTATGCTCGAACTGTTCGCTCAACACTAGTCCTAAGTAACACCACAGATAACATAGTCATACATTTTTTTCCCTTCTTTTCCTGGATTGTTTGCAGACTGGACTGGGTCCTTGCACGAGAGATTATACAGGTAGTAATCAGTGATAACTCTCTGAGAACCGATAATGTAGTAGATAGTACTTGCACTCCTATGTAACATCTAAGATAACACAGTGATAACTCTCTGGGTACATATAATGTATGAAGATGTGTCCTGCAGTCCTATGTAACACCACAAACAACACAGTAATAACTCTGTGAGTACAGAAAATCCAGTTAACTGCAGTCCTTTGTAACACCATAGATTAAAAACTCTCTGGGTACATATAATGTAGTGGTTCTCATGACAACATTTATGTTATTTTATAATGTTATTTTATTTTTGTAATTTTATTCTAATTTTTATATCTAAATTCACCCTTTGCTAACTATACAGTCTCCTTTGTGCCCCCACACAGTAGTTATGCCCCTTTAAGGCCCCGTTTTAAAATACAATTCTCCATTAGTCTTCCCACCCAGTACTAATACTTCTTAGTGCCCATTCACATAGTATTAATGCTTCCTTAGTGCGCTTACAGAGTAGTTAAGTGTCCCCTCACAGAAAGAATGCAATGTAAGTGTCCCCACACCGTAGTTATGTCCCCTCAGTGCCTCACACAATAGTTATGCCCCCTTGGTGCCCCCTCACAGAGTAGTTATGCCCCCTTACTGCCCCACACAGTAGTTATGCCCCCTTAATGACCCATTTAGAATAGGATGTTCCCTTAGTGCCCCCAGACAATAGTCTTGCCTTAGTGTCCCCTCACAATTAGTGCCCTGTTAGCTGCCAGTTCACATTAGTTACGCCTCTTAGTGTTCTCGCATAGTAGTTACACTTTCTTACAGTGGATATAAAAAGTCTACACACCCCTGTTAAAATGTCAAATTGCGACCCGCAATGCACAAGCACCGACTGCGGGGTACATGTTCTAACCTTTCGCGGAACAGAAGTACGGAACGGAACCCCACGGAAGCACTCCTTAGTGCTTCCGTAGTGTTCTGTTCCATCATTCCTTTCCGCATCTCCGAATTTGCAGACCCATTGAAATTAATGGGTCCGCATCCGTAATGCGAAATGACCACGGAACGGCGCCCGTGTATTCCGGATCCGCAAATGCATTCTACAATACGGCCACGGGGCTCACGCGTTCGTGTGAAAGAGCCCTTAAACTAATACTTTGTTGAAGCACCTTTTGATTTTATTACAGCAGTCAGTCTTTTTAGGTATGAGTCTGTCAGCATGGCACATTTTGACTGGGCAAGATTTGCCCACACTTCATTGCAAAAGCACTCCAAATCTGTCAGATTGCAAGGGCATCTCCTGTACACAGCCTTCTTCAGATCACCCCACAGATTTTCAATCGGATTCATTTCTGGGCTCTGGCTGGGCCATTCCAAAACTTTAATCATCTTCTGGTGAAGCTATTCCTTTGTCGATTTGAATGTATGCTTTGGGTCGTTGTCATGCTGAAAGATGAAGTTCCTCTTCATGTTCAGCTTTCTAGCAGAAGCCTGAAGGTTTTGTGCCAATTTTGACTGGTATTTGGAACTGTTCATAATTCCCTCTATCTTAACTAAGGCCCCAGTTCCAGCTGAAGAAAAACAGGCCCAAAGCATGATGCTGCCACCACCATGCTTCACTGTGGGTATGGTGTTCTTTTGGTGATTTGCAGTGTTGTTTTTGCATCAAACATATCTTTTGGAATTATGGACAAAAAGTCCAACCTTGGTTTCATCAGACCATAACACCTTTTCCCACATGCTTTTGGGAGACTTCAGATGTTTTTGCAAAATGTAGCCTGGCTTAAATGTTTTTCTTCGTAAAAAAGGCTTTCGTCTTGCCATTCTACCCCATAGCCCAGACATATAAAGAATACAGGAGATTGTTGTCAAATGTACCACACAGCCAGTACTTGCCAGATATTCCTGCAGCTCCTTTAATGTTGTTGTAGGCCTCTTGGTCGCCTCCCAGACCAGTTTTCTTCTCATCTTTTCATCAATTTTGAAGGGACGTCCAGTTCTTGGTAATGTGACTGTTGTGCCATATTTTCTCCACTTGATGATGACGGTCTTCACTATGTTCCATGGTATATCTAATGCCTTGGAAATTCTTTTGTACCCTTCTCCTGACTGATACCCTTTAACAATGAGATCCCTCTGATGCTTTGGAAGCTCTCTGTGGACCATGGCTTTTGCTGTGGGATGCGACTAAGAAAATTTCAGGAAAGACCAACTAGAGCAGCTGAACTTTATTTGGGGTTAATCTAAGGTCTTGTAAATGATGGTAGGTGCATGCTGACTCATATTTAACATGATTTTGAATGTCATTGCTTAAGTCTGAACACAGCTGCATCCCCAGTTATAAGAGGGTGTGCACTCTTATGCAACCACATTATTTTAGGTTTTTTTTTGTTCTCTTCCCTCCTAAATGATTTTAGTTTGTTTTTCAATTCAGTGGTACAGTTTATAGGTCACATTAAAGGTGTAAAAAGTTCTGAAATTATTTATCTTGGTGTCTTTTATTTTACAGCACAGAAACCTGACATTTTAACAGGGGTGTGTAGACTTTTTATATACACTGTAGTACCCCCTTGCAGTAGTTATGCCGTAGTGCCCCATCACAGTAGTTATGGATTAGAGCCCCCTCACAGTAAGAATGTCTTGTTACTGCTCCCACAGCTATGCTCCCTGAGTGCTCCTCTCACAATAGTGTTGCCAACTTAGTGCCCCCTCACAATAGTGAGGTCCCCATAGTGTCCCTTTACAATAGTGCTGTTATCTTAGTGCCCATTTACAGTAGTGCTGTCTTTTTATTGCCCTTTGACAATATTACTGTCTTCTTGGTGCCCTTTACAATAGTGTTGCCCCTTAGTTTTCATAAATTAAAAAATTACAGTAATACCTAGCCCCATTTCCTCGATGAATGGTGCAAAAATTTTGCAGGTTTTACTCTCTCCTGCTCTGCTCAGCGGTAACATCACTACATCTTGCCTACGTGCTGGGCACAGCATAGGCCAGGGAATGGTGAAGCAGGGAACTAATGGCTTTATGCTTCACTATTGCAGTTAACTGTATCCTCAGGATGCAGATACAGTTGAAATTTAGGACATGCTAAAGCCGTCCTGGAACCATGGAATAGCAGTCAGGACCTCGGACTGTCCCACTGGATCCGGTTCAATTGTGAGGTATATATACTCTGTGCAAAACGCCCCTATGATGGTGATGTTTTGCTAAAACTTTTTAAAGCATTGGGGTTGGATGAGGCTCACAGACTTACATCTTGTCCTGCCTACGAGGAACAGTTTTGAGTTTTTTTTTTTTGTTTTTTTTCTGGATTCCTAGTTCTCTTTTTCTTTATCCATTTTATATAACATACAGGTAAAGCAACACAAATTTATGTTTGACAGGTAGGTTCATATAAAGCTTTTCTTAGTCACAGAAATAGTTAATAAAGAAATAAATAAAGTTAATTATGAATGATTTAGGCTGTCTAATAAACGAATTCCTAATTGCAGGCAATCCAGTAAATATGTCTCTCTTATAGATAAACTGAATGCAAAGGTATCTTATCAACTGAACAGCCAGTTATTGAGATTTACCTACTTAATAGCCCCTATTTTTCTTGCTAATTGGATATGAGAATGAACGCAGTAAGAAATGAATAGTCTTAATTGTGCCCTCACACAGATGGTGCATTCTGGGCTGGTTCCTGGCATTTGCTAGATGAAGGCAAGGCCACATGGAACCATCAATCTGCAGGGTGCAAAACATTTATCAGAAATGGAGAGGGGAATACAGTATACTAAAGAGATATTTGTTTATGCAGCCATTACTGTCATTACTAGGCATTTACAAGGCACTAAAGCTTTAGAATATTGTACAAGACAGTGGCACAGGATTTCAAAATGTAGAAGAAATTGAGTGTGGTCTCCTCGGTCCATAGTGTTCCACATAGTAAAGACATTTTTCTGGATCCAACTACTGGTAAAGTGTTTTTGAACCTATATATTGATCTAAATACATTTCTGTTTCTATACTTTAAGGTGTGGTCCAGCTTTTTACGTGTTTCTAAATTTCCCCCTCCTCCCTATTGGCCCTGTGCAGTCAAGCATACTTACCTGCTCACCTCTGTATGGTTTTGACTCCTTCAGTCCACTGATCTCCTTGTTCCGGTCCCTGCATGTAAACTTACAATATAAACTGGATAGATGTGCACTGCTGCAGCCAATGACTAGCCTCAATGGCATGTGACCCAGTGATGTGCCACTTGTAGAACACATCACCCCTGAGCAGCAAAGAATCCAGCAGACCAAAGAAGTCACAAATAAGCAGTGGGGAGCAGGTAAGTATGCTTGACTCCACAGATCTGGAGGGAAGGGGGAGAATACAAAAACTTATAAAAAGCTCAACATCCCCTTTAAACTTACACTACTTATCCTTATATATCAGAAATATGGTTGATCTGGTTCTGGCATTTGATTCCTTGCATTGTGACCATAATACCATCTTGAATCAATGGCTTCCTTTGGGACGGCATGTTTGATGCATTGTGTAAGGCAGTGTTCCTCAACTCCAGTCCTCAGGGCGCACCTGCCAGTCATGTTTTCAGGATTTTCTTAGTATCAAGCAGGTGATATAATTAATGTCAAGGCATCAGGACTTACTACAGGTATTCATTTTTTTGGGATATCCTCAAATCATCACTGGTAACTGGGCCCTGAGAACTGGAGTTGGGGAACCCTGGTGTAGGGGATGTGAAGCGAACCACTGAGGAGCCAGTGCAGAGGATGGGAGTGGTACTGACACTGATGAGGTGTTGTGTCACTGTGTACTCTCTCATGCCGTTTCCCTAGGGGATCGGTGCAGTGGAAAGGTAGTTTAAAGAATGAGGCCAGAAATAGCCTCTTTTTACTCAGAACAAAATATAACTTGTGGTACATCCAGTAGCAGCAGATTCATAGTGCAGTTTCTGGTAGCAGTTGAGCAGGGATAGTTGGAGCAGAGGAAGGTTGGATGACTATATATTGGCACTCGTGGGGGATGGTTAGCCCTGTTCCTTCCAACC
Source organism: Bufotes viridis (assembly GCA_033119425.1). NCBI lineage: Eukaryota > Metazoa > Chordata > Amphibia > Anura > Bufonidae > Bufotes > Bufotes viridis. The sequence goes on along the minus strand of CM065592.1, from coordinate 48,840,963 downwards.
ATACCCTCATCTTGCTGGTACACATTAGTGTAGGGCGCGAATATTCGATTTGTGAATATTTATCGCGAATATTGCAACTTTAAGAATTCTCGAATATTTCAAATATAGTGCTATATATTCGTAATTTTGAATATTCTACTTTTTTTTTTCATCAGTACCTCTCTCTTGCTTGTGGGGCCAATGAGAAGGCTGCAATGTCTTTGTCTGAGCTTAGCAACATCCCTAGCAACCAATAGGAAAGTTACCTACCCCTTACTATATAAGAACCTCCCCAGCAGCCATTTTCTTTAGTGAAGTGGAATTCTGAGAGAGACAGCAGTGTGATTGCTGTGCTCTGTGCTTTGCTGTATAATTAGACAGTTAACTTAGATAAAATAATTCAGATAGTTAGGGGGAGATAGTCAGTGTAGGTTACATTGATTTAAAGTGAAGCTAATTCCAGTGCAGGGTGTTAGGTAGCGTTCTGCTGTCCATATATACATAGTGCTGTGATGTCACCCAGTTGCATGTATTGTGCAAAAATATGTGCATCATTAATTACCGATTTTCGCAATCGCGAATATATATTGGAGCACTCTATCTAGCATATAAAGCAATTGTAATGTTCTGCCATGCCAACCATTATCTCGAGTCTCAGTAAACTTCTAGCAGCTTGAAAATGTACCCAAAGTGACCTATGCCTATATTGCGCGCGCATTCCATGAATATTACATTGCTGATTTTTTGCAATCAAGAAAATAACCGCGAATTCACGAATTTATGCAGAATATTTGCCCATATATTCGCGAAATATCGCGAAATCGAATATAGCCCCTGCCGCTCAACACTAGTATTACATATGAAAAATACATAACATTACAATGCAGTGGCGTAGGGATCACTATAGCAGCCATAGCAATGGCCCGGCTCGGCAGAAGATAATATATTCACTGCACTTGCCTGTGTAATTGAAGAGAAGCACGATCTGAGCTATGGAGCTCAATGGTAAACTGTGCTAGAAAAACCTCATAGTAGTTTATCAAGTATTATGTATTCCTATACAGCAGAAGTATCATTTTATATATATTTTTTTTCAGTAATTGTAAAAAAATGTATATTAAATATATATACATATATATATATATATATTATATGGGAAACTATTACTGAGGTTTTTAGCCATAATATTAGTACACTAGGTTAATATGAAACTCTGATGGGGGGATGTGTGGATGACACTGATGGGGGAGGATGTGGAGTACACTGATGGGGGATGTGGAGGACACTGATGGGGGATGTGTGGAGGACACTGATGGTGGGATGTGTGGAGGACACTGATGGGGGGATGTGTGGAGGACACTGATGGGGGATGTGCAGGACACTGATGGGGGGATCTGTGGAGGACACTGATGGGGGGATCTGTGGGGGACACTGATGGGGGGATGTGTGCAGGACACTGATAGGGGTTTGTGCAGGACATTGATGGGGGATGTGTGGAGGATACTGATGGGCGGATGTATGGATGACACTTAGGGGGGATGTGTGGATGACACTGATGAGCGGATGTATGGATGACACTTAGGGGGGGTGTGGATGACACTAAGGGGGGAAGTGTGGATGACACTTATGGGGGATCTAGTGAGGGGTGTGGGGATGTTGGAATGGGAGGTCCTGGAGGGGTGTTTGGGTGGAAGCTCTGGAAGGGGGGAGGTCCGATAAGTGTGTGGGGGTGGGAGATCCGGGAGGGGGGCCCATAAAAAATGTTTGCTATGGGGCAGGGAGGGGCCCATAACATTTTTTTGCTATGGGGCCCAGTCATTTCTAGCTATGCCCCTGTTACAATTAAAAACGATTTACATTTTCAAATACTACCAGGTCTTTGGTACTGTAGATGAGGTCACATACGGTATTGCCTTCAATTGCCTCCTGAGCTTCAGCAGAATGGACACGCCCCCTGAGCTGCAGCAGAAAAGATACTCCCTTTGATCGGCCAGTTTGATATAAATCTAGCAGAGCAATTGGAGCAATGAATGGGGAGATCTCTGGATAAATATGATCTTCAATGTTTACTTTAATCATGGGATAACCCCTTTAACCCTTTCACTACCGAGCCACTTTTCATTTTAAATCCCAGGCCGATTTTTGCAAATCTGACATGCTTCACCTTATGTGGTAATAACTTTGGAACGCTATTACTTATCTAAGCCATTCTGAGATTGTTTTCTCATGACATATTGTACTTCATGATAGCAGTAAATTTGAGTCAATATATTTCACCTTTATTTATAAAATAATCCAAAATTTTTGAAAAATTCTCAATTTTCTAAATTAGAATTTCTCCACTTTTAAGACAGATATGTCTGCTTTATGTTGGCATCATTTTGTAAATGTCATTTTATTTTTTAGGATGTTAGAAGGCTTCAAATTTTAGAAGCAAGTTTTCAAATTTTCACCAAAATTTCCAAAACCAAAACCATTTTTTTAAGCACCAATTCAGTTATAAATTGATTTTGAGGGACTTACATAATGGAAACCACCCATTAATGACCCCATTTTAGAAACTACACCCCTCAAATTATTCAAAACTGATGTTCTAAAGTTTGTTAACCCGAGGTGTTCCACAAGAATTTAAGGAAAATGTAGGTGAATTTTCAAAATTTCACTTTTTTGGTATATTTTTATGTTAATCAATTTTTTCTTGCAACACAGCAAGGTTTAACAACAAAATAAACTTCAATATGCATTACTCTGATTCTGCAGTTAACAGAAATACCACATATATGACGGTAAACTGCTCTATGGGCACGTGCCAGTGGCCAGAAGCAAAGCAGCGCCATATGGATTTTGGAGACAGATTTTGCTAGAATGGTTTTAGGCACCATTTTGTATTTGAAGAAACCCTGATGTAACCTTATAGTGGAAACCCTCAAAAAGTGACCCCATTTTTGAAACTACACCCCTCAAAGACTATATCAGGGGGATACTGAGCACTTTGATTCCCTAAGCATTTTACGTTATTTGACTGTGAAAATGAAAAGTTTCATTTCTTCCAATAAAATTTAGCTTTAGCCCCAAATTTTTCATTTTCATATGAGAAAAAGCACCCCATAATTTGTTACCCATTTTCTGCTGAATACGTCAACACTCTATATGTGTTAAAAAAAAACTGCTGTGGGGGCACATGGCAGGATTCAGAATAGAAGGAGCGCCATATAGCTTTTGCAGTGCAGATTTTGATGGATTGGTTTATGGGTGTCATTGGTTTTCATTTTTTGAATCATTGTCTTATGTGGGGGCAAATTTTTTGCGGGATGAGGTGAAATTTTCATTGATACCATTTTGTGGTACATGAGACTTTTTGATCGCTTGGAATTACACTTTTTGTGAAGCAAAGTGACAAAAAATGGCTCTTTTGGCTGTGTTAAATCTTTTTTACAGCATTCACCTGAGGGGCCATCTCATGTGATACTTTTATAGAGCAGGTTGTTATGGATGTGATGATACCCAATGTGTCTATTATTTATTTATTTTTGTTATGTTTTACACCGTGAAAGCCTTTTTGAACAGAATAAAATCTTGTTTTTGTGTTGCCATTTTCTGAGAGACATATTTTTCTATCTTTTTGACGATTGTCTTAGGTTGGGGCTCTTTTTTGCAGGATAAGATGACGGTTTGAAAGGTACCATTTTGGGGTACATGAGACTTTTTGATCGCTTGGTATTACACTTTTTGTGAGGCAAAGTGACAAAAAATGGCTGTTTTGGCATAGTTTTTTTAAAATCTTTTTTACAGCATTCACCTGAGGGGCCATCTCATGTGATATTTTTATAGAGCAGTTTGTTATGGATGTGGTGATACCCAATGAATCTATTATTTTTTTTTTGTTATGTTTTACACAGTGAAAGCCTTTTTGAACAGAATAAAATCTTGTTTTTGTGTTGCCATTTTCTGAGAGCCATATTTTTCTATTTTTTTGGCGATTGTCTTAGGTAGGGGCTCTTTTTTTGCAGGATAAGATGACGGTTTGAATGGTACAATTTTGGGGTACATAAGACTTTTTGATCACTTGGTATTACACTTTTTGTGAGCCAAGGAGTCCAGAAAATGGCTTTTTCGGCACTGTTTTTATTTATTTACTTTTTTACAGCAATTACCTGACGGGGTGGATCATGTGACATTTTTATAGAGTCGGTCGATATGGACGCGGCAATACCTAATATGTCTACTTTTTTTCCCCTATTTTTTCATATTTTTTTTACTTTATTTTGGTAAAAAGACACTTTTTTTTAACTTGAATCTTTAATTTTTTTGTAAAACTTGTTTTTTTTTCACTTTTTTTTCACTTTATATTTTGTCCACCTCTGGGACTTTTGGGGGTCTGAACCACTGTACAATGCATTACAATACTTCTGTATTGTAATGCATTGGCTGTGAGTGTATTACCACTATAATACACTTCAGCAAGCTTGCCTGTGAGATCCAGGGGGCTGGATCTTACAGGCATACAGGGAAGGCAGCCTTGATGCCTAAGGAAGGCATCGGGCTCCCGTCAAAGCCATTGGATACCTGTCAGAGCAGCTCAGGGACCTGATGGGTGCTCCCTTCCTGAGCGGACATCGTAAGTGTTGCGGTAAGCTCTGACCACAGCACATCTACAATTAATGCGTCGGCATTATTGTTTTCACTGATGCCGGCACTTACAGCAGTGGTCCGGCTATCAGTCACTGACGGACCCCTGCAGCTGATCGGGCTTTTGTTGAAATTTTATTTTGTGCTGTATGGTCCCTTATTTACCAAGTCTTTTGTGGTGCTCATAAAATGGCTTCTGATGGAGGGTCACGTGACAAGGTAAATCACTCAGCCTCCTCCATTCTAACACTGCACCAGCACTAAACTACAAACAGTGCAAGTATAGATAGTCGATGCAGTGTACTTGCATAGAGCAGACATCACATATACGTGGTTTGTCTTGTCACATGACCCTTCATCAGCAGCCATTATATGGTCAGGACAGGACTTACCTATGGACAGCACAAAAGACTTGGCAAGCCAGGGGCATACCTTTATAACATATAGAAAATGTTACAGAATTCCTACAAAGGGTATATTAGTAGATGCCATATAGTCGTCTTACAAACAAATTGGTCAACAGTAACAAAGTCTGACTCATCCCTTTAAACTGTGGTACAGTATTAAATGCTTTGGAGAAGTCCAGATATATGATATCTATTGATTCGCCGCTGTCAAGTCTAGAACTTACCTCCTCATAGAAACTGATTAAATTAGTTTGACTTGACTGATCCTTCATGAAGCCATGCTGATATGGCGTTATTTGCTTCTTTTCATTGAGGCACTCCAAGTTAGCATCTCTTAGAAAACCTTAGAAAACCTTTAAACAGTTTACCCACAACAGATGTTAAACTTACCGGCCTATATTTTCCGTGCTCTGTTTTTGGACCCTTTTTGAACAATTCTGAGGAATACTCCCTATCAATATAGAGTCCAGTCGGACATTTTGGTGAATCTGACATTTAAATGTTTTTCTGTTATGCCGTTCACCATAAATACTTTTATATTTTAATGCTTCTGATATGATCTTTAATGTTTTCATTGTCTTTTTTTTATTTTTTGTAAAGTGTAACAAAATGACCACTTCTACTGTATCATAGACTGCAATGATTTACCATTGCAGTCTATAATAGAATCAGTGCATTCCTATTAGGTCCTGCCACATCCTTTAGAACTCTCCACCTAGCATAGCAACTGGATTGCTCTCCCGATTATGTTGCGGTGGAGCCATTCAGTCACTGCTCTCCCTGTAAATGACTGCTCAGATGCTGAGGTTACAATTGGTCCTAATTGGAGTTGTCTATGTTGCCTGCTTAACTCCTGGGTCGGCGCCATCTTTGAAGACCTGACATCTACAGTGTATGTATAGTAGATGTTGGGAAAGGGTTAATCTTCAAATCCAAGAAAACCTATTTTAGCTTTAAAGCTGCCTGTACACCTTGTCACCATGTTAGCTGAATACTCGTTTGACTGCCAGTCGTTCATCCCAACTCCTCAATAGACATGCATGCTCAGATTGGCGAAGTGGGCATATATTCTCATTAGGGTGAAGGGAGTAAGAGGTGTCTGGCAGCAGCTTCTCTCCTTTGTGAATTAAAGGACCAGAGGTTGTAATTCAACATGCCCAATCCATCTTTCCGCCTATTGGGGCACAGTTGTCGCATGACTCATAAGATCGCTGTGCGGCTTCTCTAGCCAAACAGTTTGTTCAGCCGACGGCTACTCGTGGATAGATGAAATTTCGTGTATGGTCAAAAAAAAAATTGCTTTAGTTTTGGAAAGAAAATATTACACCATAGCTATTTGAGAGGTTCTATCTACTGTAGTATAATCAGAATATGTATCACTGGCTTTGAAGTGCAGGAATGCAGATTTCCATACGTTAACTTACTACAGCTTCGAGCTATTATACATCCACCGTATTTTTATCACTTTAATTACAACACACGTAGTGCATCCAATTGACCATTACATTCTAGTATCAGTGCGAAAAACCCATGCGCTACAGAGATAATAAATACTGCAAAAATAATAAGGAACAATAGGCCCAGTGACAGTCAAGTGATGGTATGCTCAAACCGTTCACAACAAAATAAGAGGCACTTAGATATTATACGACGGTTACACAGCCACTTAACCCGCTGAATTAAAAAAAAAAAAAAATAACATATTCCATAAGTTTTCCCTTAATTAATCTGGTAAGGGATTATACACCACAAATACTCATTCCCTACTTATTAAATATCACTGTTCATCCTCCACTCCATTTTGCCCGAGGACAGGAAGAAGAATTTAAATGTAAATTTTTGTGTTGAAATTGTATTCTTCTATGCATTACAACAATCTAATACTTTATTTTGACATGATCTACTTGAGGGCAAAATAGGTTCTGCATTTTAATTCCGAGCGGTTTTGTGTGAGGCGTAAGGGAGCTGAAGTCTGGCTGTGTTTTTGAGAGGTGTTATTATACTGGCCAGGAATTGCTAGCATTTATCACAAGGGCTCCAAGAACAAACCTGGTGCTTTCACTCAATATCTATTCCAAAGATACTAATGCAAATCGACTAAAACACCCTGCAGGTAATATCTGGAGCCTGCTGCATGCAGCTCACTCAAGAGCCGCTAGGTACAAGAAATTGTCAGATGCCACTACCTTATATGATTAGAGGGGAACAAAGTTTTTTTTTATTAGGATATTGTGCATTTTTTAGGTGTTTCAAAACTGTGGTTGCTTTGGAGCTACTTTAATTGATAATTGGGTTTGTGCCCCAAAACATAACCATACCTTTCATTTGAAAATCCAGTTCTATCCTTAGACATGCTTTTATTAATGTGTATGCAAATATCGCTGAATAGTGTGCCATCTCTCCATATTAATTACACCCAGCGCCTCCCCCTCTTGTTTGATTGATAGTCTCTAAGATTTCATAGAAGGTAGTGATGATGCAGAGGAAGCCAGGTCCACTAAATGGGGCGATCCCATCTGTGGTGCACTGAAAACCTTATTTGCATAAAAATATAGATACATTTCTCAGGATTAGAAGACCAATTTTCCACAAAAAAAGGTATGGTTATGTTTTGGGGCATCTACCATACATGATTGTTAGCTAAGTTTGATAATGATTTTAGAGGCGACAGACTCTCTTTAACCCCTTAATGACCACCCATAAGCCTTTTTAAGGCGATCACTAAGGGGCAGACTAGTCTAAGCATTGCACATGTCTCCCATGCAGTGGAGAGCGGATGCTCAGCTCTAAGCCCCTGCTCTAAAGGTCAGGACTGACAGAAGCATTGATAAAGGCTGTTAAAACATCTTAAATACTATGTTCAATAGCAACCACGGCATCTAATTGGTTTAGAGGAAGGGAACTCCCTCTGTCTCTCATTGGCACTCCGAGAATGAGATACAGGGTTTCAGTATCTTTGCATGGCAGCTTGGGGCCTAATGAAGGTCCCATCTGTGCCTTTAATGAATGTCTAGCAGGCTACAATTCTCTGGCACAGCTGGACGATGTTTGTATAGCAATGACAGTGTAATACACTGTACTGCATAACCAGTACAGAGTATTATATAAGCAATTAAAAGATCACCTGTTAAAGTCCCTTTATGGGACTAGTAAATAGTTAAAAATTTGAAAATATTTTATTAAATAAAAAATATACCTGTTTCTATTGAAAAAAGTTTTTAAAGAAAAAATTGCAAAAAAGATCCCACACTACCCATACGGTGAACACTGTAAAAATGGAAGAATTTATTTTCTTAAAAAAAGTGTTATTGTGCAAAAGTAGTAAACTGTGAAAAAAAGTATTTGGTATTACTGTAATCGTACTGACCCAGAGAATAACGTTATTATGTTATTTATGCCAGAAAATGAATGTTGCAAAATTTATAATGTAAAAACTGTGTGGTAGTATTACTGTTTTTTTTCCCATCTCCCAGAAATAGTTAATAAAAGTTAATCAGTAAGCTATATGTACCCCAAAATGATGCCAGTAAAAACTATAACTTGATCTCCAAAAAACAAGCCCTCATCTGGTGTATCAAAAGAAAAAGAAAAAAGTTATAGCTCTTGAAAAGTGACATTGGGGTTAAGTAATACCTAATGAAATAACAAATATAAATAAAAAATGTACAATTAAAGGGGTTCTCTGGGATTTTCATACAGATGATCTATTCTCAAGACAGACCATCAATATCTGATTGGGGGTGTCCCACTCCCGACACCCCCGTCAATCAGCTGTATGAGGCTGTGGCGCTCTGTGAGCACTTAGGTATTTTCCTAGGCCATGTAACGTTCATCGGTTACATTGTGTAGGCACAGCTCTGTCCCATTGAAGCTGCAATTCCAAGCACAGCCGCCATGCCATAGATGGCACTGTGCTTGGTAAGCTGTAAGGAGGCCGTGCCGCCCACCAGAGTCATGGGAAGCATGCAGCTTCCTCTAAACAACTGATAGGTGGGTTAACAGGAGTCAGACCTCATCAATCTCATATTAATGACTTGTCCCGAGGATAGGCTATCAATATCAAAATCCCAGAGAGCCCCTTTAATGTTACAGTTAAGTTCACATATTTGATACAACTTTCATTAAAACACAGAACAGGATCTTTGGTACAAAAGGGACTAAAGACATGTGTGACTTAGGGCTCATGCACCCATTCATTTCAAAGGGTCCGCAAAAAAAACAAAAAAACGGAAGTTACTCCCTGTGCATTCCGTTCTGCAAAAAATAGAACATGCCCTATTATTAAGGATAGTACTGTTCTATTAAGGGCCAGCTGTTCCGCTCCACAAAATACGGAATGTACATCATCCATATTTTTGTGGATCCGTGTTTTGCGGACCGCAAAATACATACAGTCGTGTGCATGAGCCCTTATAATGAGGTTTTTAGGGCTTCTGTCACAGTGTTTTGTTTTACATTTCTATTGTTTCAATTTGTGCCAAAATAATTGAAAGTGCCCATAAACAGCATTATAGAATCTCCAAAGGCCAGAGGCAGGGTCCTAATAATACCACATACTACATTCCGGTATAAATGTTCCATTCAATTTGCAGCTAAAAGTGACATACAATACTAAATTCAGCACCATACAGTTATAAAAATATTAGTGTTTTATACTTCATCATACAGTGACATAATAATAGAGTGATAACATCACGAACGTTTCTTTATTACGGTGCCATACAGAACCCCAATAGTACTGCCATAATGTGCCCACACATACCAAATAACCTACCGTATAGTCACTAAAAATTATTATGTCATAATTGTGCCACACACAGTGCTAAAGATCAATGCTATTGTGTATACAGTAAAAGTACCTGCCATGTAAGTGCCCATAATATTAGAACTATATCAAAAGACCCATCATCAGCTTAGTAATACATTTTCAGGAGAAAAATACATTATCAAATCAGAAATTTCAGAAGAGCTGTTCACGAGCACTATTGTAATGAGCAACAAATTGTGCTGTTAAATGTCCTGTCTTAACATGGGTTAATATGGAATGTTTTATGTCTTTATCAAATATGGAAGTTTGAAATAATAATAACACCACAAGGCACTTTAGAAATATAGTATCACAGAGCGCGGTATCACAAAAGATACAGTACACGCGCGTTTTAGGCTATTTGCTGAGAGATGCAGATATTGGGCGCTGACTGGGTAAGATAACTTCTCTATTTTTCAATCTGCAACATTATATATGGTAGATGAGATATGAATGTTACTGAGAGTAAGCGTTTGGCATCTCAGCTCCCTGGTAACTATTTTATATTACATAAAAATGTCATGGTTATCTGACTTTGCCCCGCTATGCACACAATAAAAACATTCAAGGAAAAGCTGTATCCATGATTTAGGCTTTATATTATGTTCACAGGATTGATTAACCCAGATAAATAAAAATTATAGTACAGCTGATTGAATAAAAACCACAAGTAAAAGTAGTCAAATGTGCAAGGGCTTTAATGGGAAACTCCACCATTGGAGACACTTGTGTTGATGTTATACTGCAAATTAATATTTTAAAATATAATCACTAGTGATGTCCCGAACTATTCGCCGGTGTCTATTCGCGATGTCCGCGTTCGCCCCTATACTTTATCATTGAGCAAACTTTGACCCTGTACCTCACAGTTAGCAGACACATTCCAGCCAATCAGCATACCCTCCCTCCCAGACCCTCCCACCTCCTATCAAAAAGCAAGGATGGCATCCATCTTAGATTCATTCTGAAGCTGCAGTGTTAGTAGTTGTAATCGCAATGCGATTAATATAACCTGTATTAATCGCATTGCGAAATCAACTTAGAGCTGAGTTCCTAATAGTTGTATTGGTAGAATATAATAAATATCACGAATATAGCGCTATATTCTCAATCTTCGTTATATTCTAGCAACAACCATTAGGAACTCAGCTCAAGTTGAATTCACAATGCGAACATATACTTGCATTGCGAATTCAACTTAGAGCGGAAGTTCCTAATCATTGTATTGCTAGAATTGACGAAGATTACGAATATCACAAATTCACGAATCTAGTACTATATTCTCAATCTTCGTTATATTCTAGCCAACCATTAGGAACCCAGCTCTAAGTTGAATTCACAATGCGATTAATGCAGGTTATATTAATCGCATTGCGAATTCAACTTACCACACTCTGCGTCAACTACGTAATTTTCCATGGGAGTTTTGCCATGAATCCCCCTCCAGCATGCCACAGTCCAGGTGTTAGTCCCCTTGAAACAACTTTTCTATCACTATTGTGACCAGAAAGAGTCCCTGTGGGTTTTAAAATTCGCCTGTTTATTGAAGTCTATGGCGGTTCGCCCTGTTCGCCCGTTCACGAACGGAAAAATTTTTGTTCGCGACCTCTCTAATAATCACCCCTGCCCAGAGAACTGCCCACCCCTGCTTGTCCATTTTTTCTTCTCTGTGTGCATGATATGCTTTCAAAATATTATGACTAGAGATGAGTGAATAGCTTAAAATTCGATTTGGGTTTCACTCAGCCGAATCAATCGACCAATTCGATTCAGATTCAAATCGATTCTACTCAAATCAAAAGTGCTCCAATTGGCCTGAAAATGTATCTCTTTGATAGAGGATGACATTTGGAGAAGATATACAATGCATTTAACGTTTTCATATTGTGTTATATTGCAGCCTTGTGCTAAAATAAAATAAAATAAAAAAATCCAGTATTTCCCCATAATTTTGCACTCTATACACCATAATGACAAGGTGAAAACAGAAAAGTTTAGAATTATTTGCTTATTTATTCAAAAGGAAAAACTAAAACTGCACATGGACATAAGTATTCAGAACCTTTGGTATGACACACAAAATTTGTCTCTGGGTCCTCCCACTGCTCTTTAACAGTTTTTAGATATTTCTATACCTTGATTGGAGTCCACCTGTTGAGTTGAGTGAACATGATTTTGAAAGATACAGCCCTGTCCATATAAGGTCTCACAGATGATAATGCATATCAGAGCAAAAAACAATCCATGAGTAGGAAAGAATTGCCTTTACAACTTAGAGACAGGATTGTGTGCAGGCACAGATCAGGAGAAGGGTAAAAAATGTACTGCAGCACTAAAAGATCCCATCAACACAGTGACCTCATAACTGTTAAATGGATTAAGTGTGGAATAACATGGACTCTTCCTAGAAAGGCCACCCCACCAAAATAAAGTAATTGAGGGAGAAGGGCCTTGATAAGAGAGGTGACCAAGAACCCAATGGTCATCTTGATCCTGTGTGCCAATGGGAGAAACTTTCTGAAGGTCAACCATCACTGCAGCACTCCACCAATCTGGGCTTTAGACTAGAGTGGCCCAAAAAAAAAAAGCCTCTCCTAAGATACATGAAAGCCTGCCTGGGGTTTAAAAAATAAAATAAAATAAAAAAACATCTAAAGAACTGTCAGATTGTGAGAAACAGGATTCTTTGGTCTGATGAAGACATGATTGAACTGTTTGACCTACATTCTAAGTATCATGCCTGGAGGAAACCAGACACTGCTCATCACCTACCCCTACAGTGAAGCATGGTGGTGGCAGCATCATGCTGTGGGGATTATTTTTATTAGCTAGGACAGTAACACTGGTCAGAATTGAGGGAAAGCTTATTGAAGCAATGTACAAAGATATATTCCTAATCAAAACCTGATCCAGAGGGGTCGGGACCTTACATTCGATCAAAAGTTCACATTCCAACAAGACAATGACCCTAAGAACACAGCCAAGACAACATACTGTAGAAGTCACTTAGGGACAACTCTGTGATTGTGCTTGAGTAGCCCAGCCAGAGCTCTGACTTAAACCCAATCAGAAATCTCTGGAGAGACCTGAAATTGGCTGTCAACTGATGGTCCCCATCCAACCTGACAAAGCTAGAGAGTATCTGCAGTGTAGAATGTCGGAAAATCCCCAAATCCAGGTGTGCAAACCTTGTGACATCATAACCAAGAAGACATAACCAAGAATGTTTTTTCTCCTTTTAATCTTTGCAAAAATGAAAAATTTAGGGCTAAAGTCATATACCATTGGATTTTTTTTCTCATTTTTACAGTCCAATGTTAATAAATTCTGTGAAACACTTGTAGGGTCAATACTAGAGAAGAGCAAATCGAATTTGACAAGGTAGAATTCGATCCGAATTTCAGGAAAAATTCGATTTGCACCGAAAATGGCTGCTGCACAGGGAGCAAAGAACTCTGGAAACGAGGGATCACCCACAATGCTATGCATGCAGCCAATTAGCAGCCAGCCCCTGTGATGTCACAGCCCTATAAATAGCCTCAGCCATCTTGGACTCAGCCATTTTCCAGTGTACTTAGTGCAGTGAGAGGTGTGACAGGCACTAGGGACAGTGCTAGGAAAGACTTTATTGTGCTGAAAAAATGATTTAGAAGTTCAGGGAAAGATTATTCATAATGTAGGGAAAGGATAGGGAGGCATTATCTATATTATAAAAGAAGAACAGCGTCCAATAGGGGGAGAGTACCCCCTAGGTAGTCTAGTGGTAGGACTCCATGCCATGCTGAGAAACCTTGACGTGGTGCATGAAGGGGCTCCAATATGTTCCTGGCTGCAGAATATTGGCAAATGTCTCAGCTTTTAACATCAGCTTGAGGGATAAGCCAGTGTTGTCAGTTGCTTATCCTTGTGGTGCACTTTTTCTGTGATTTGTGTATTAATAGGAAAAAAACATACGTCTTAATTGCCGTTCTGCAGTGAAGTTACATTGTACTACAGCCATTTACAGGGTGTATTAATAGGAAATATACATATGTCTTATTATCTGTTCTGTGGTTAAGCGTGGCCAGGGTGCCAATGCAGCGTCACCATAAAGTGGCCTGGGAGAACCGTGGCTCTGATGTGGTGGTCCTGCCTTCCTCCGCAACCGCTACATCACCCAGTGGCACGCAACTGATTTCCTGCAGGCAGGTCTCTACCACCTCAGCAGAAGGGAGCTGTATGTTATTTCCATCATCTACTGGTCCTAATGCTCCTGCTCCCTGTCCTCCTACTTCTTGTCAGTCATTTCATCAGCAATCGATCACTAAAGCGATTGCCAAGACAGTAACAACAGTGTGTGTGCACTCATCCAACGGTGCAGAAGCTAAACGTGCTCCTGGCTAAGTTGCTGCTGCTGCAGTCCCTCCCTTTCCAAGTGGTGAACTCTGTACCTTTCAGAGAAAAGATGGCTTGTGCCGAGCCAAGGATGGAGAGTCCCAAGCCTTCATTTCTTTGCGAAAAAGGCAGTACCAGCCCTGAAAACATATATAGAACAGAAGGTGGGCCAGTCCTTGAGCCTGTCATTGTTTGTCAAAGTGCATGGTAACACCAACGTGTGGAGCTATAACTACGGTCAAGGACAATATATATCCTTTACGGCTCACTGGGTAAATGTGTTTCCTGCCCAGCCACACCAGCAACTTGGCCAGGTGACGCTGATTCTGCCTCCACGTTCTCACGCCGTTGGTCCTACCACAATGTCCGCCTCTGCCTCCTCATCCTCCACCTTGTCATCAGCCTCCACTACAGGGACAATTCACAGTGCCCCACCAGCATACCACATGTGCAGGGCACAGCGGTGTCGCGCTTTTCTGCAACTAGTTTGCCTGGGTGAACGGAGTCACACAGGGGAGGAACTGCTCCGCGTCTTTCATCAACAAATTGAATCCTGGCTTTCTCCACGACAACTCAAAATTGGAACCATGGTGATCGACAATGGGAAGAACATGGTGTCGGCACTGCATCAAGGAGGGCTGCGCCAAACACACTGTGTGGCGCACTTGTTCAATCTGGTTGTAAAGCGGTTCCTGAAGTCTTCAACACATTTGCAAGACATCCTGAAAATAGCCAGAAAACTTTGCATGCACTTCAGCTTCTCGTACACCACAGACCACACCCTCCTTGAGCTGCAAAGGCAGAACGGCGTCCCCCAACATAGGCTGATATGCAAGCGGATAAGAGTACTCCCCTGTTTAATTTAAATGTTAGCCAGTGGCAGCTCATGCATGGCACCTGCCGTTTGCTCGGGCCCTTTGAGGAGGCCAATTTATTTGTCAGTCGCCAGGCCTACGGGATGAACAACGTAATTCCACTGATTCATGGAACAGATGCTACTAAATCTAGCTGGCAAGGGGAGTCTCCTGAGGGGACAGGAGACGTGGCAACTACATCTCAGAGCCACATGAGCCCTATGGGGGCTGAACTAGAGGAGGAGAAGGACATTCGAGCACAATCAATGCGTAAAGAAATGGGTGGTGTTTCCATACAGGTGACAGGAGAGGAGGTGCAGGAGCAGCCGGAGGAGCTACAGGGCGATGAGGAAGACAAGGCAGTGGAACCAGACACACCATGGCAGTATCCAGTAAAGATGGAGGCAGGAAGTCCCTCTAAGTCACTTGCGCAAATGGTCCAATGCATGCTCAGTTGCTTGCTGCCAGTCCACTTCTGTGGTAGTAAAAATAATACTATGAGTCAGAATGACATGCAGATAACAGGGGTCGCTCTTAGAATCACTGCACACTTCACTTATTTGGGCAGTCATCAAAAAATGACCAAATAACTCAAGTGTTAACTTAGCCTTACAGGTTGATGTTAGTATCAAGAAGAATCGCACTCCTTTTTCACCCTCATCAGCTGATTCCACTTAGATGTCTACAGAACCTGTTCTACAAGTAGAGCCCCCGACAGAGTTGAGAGGGTGTCAGCAGTAAATTTGTGTTGATGTCACTGATTAATTTGACCTTCCTCTGATCCGTCAGAAGAATGACTCACAAAAAACGAATCCTGTCTGTGGACCATATGCCTTTACTCGGTCAGCATTTGCTCAATAATCCATCAGTATTGCTAATGCCAAATAAAACAGGAGTGGATCTAAAACAAATGACACGTGAATGGAATATTTGCATGTCTTATGTGTTTTGTACCCACTCCTGCTTTTGGCTACCAAATCATAAGCCAATTCTGAAGGGACCATACAGGTCTTACAGCTGCTACCCAGACAGGATTCGTTCAGTGTCTAATTTCTCCTTCCTTCTGACAGATCAGAAGAAAGGTCAAATAAATCATGATGTCAGCCAGGCCGAAAGGCAAAATAGTTGCCCAGTCATGAAGTGGGGAGGGTTGGAACAGCATGAGAAGTCCACAGAGTGGCCTTATGACATAGTGGTGAGGTGGAAGCAGCATGAGGAGACCACAGAGTGGCCCAATGACAGTCTAGAGGTGGCGGCAGCATCAGGAGGAGGACACAGAGTGGCAAGGTGACATAGTGTGGAGATGGCAGCAGCAGTATCAGGAGACCACAAAGAGACCCGGTGATAGAGTGGGGAGGTGGGTGGCAATACCAGTACCAGAAGGTGGGTGAAATAAGGACCACTTGGCATCAGATGTGTGATATCATGCAGGTGGCAACATCAGAGTAGTAGCTGAGACAGGTAGCCAGAGGAAACCGGTCTCTTTTGTCAAGGTTTGGGTGAGGCGGCATGGATGATCTAATCAGATGCATCAGGCATTGGTGGGTAGTTCAGGCCTGATTCATCTTGACAAAGGTCAGTTCTTATTGGGGTAACTATGGCCCCCCGCCGCACTAAACACCCTCTCATATACCACACTACTGGCCGGGCAGTACAGCTTTTCCAGGGCAAACTCGGCCAATCTTTGGCCACAAATCCAGATTGGCTGCTCAGTAGTCCAGCGGATTTTCAACTTGGAGTGGCATGGTGCTGTCCAATTATGCCACCCCCTGCTGGTTCAGGTCCTGCTCTAGGTCTACCTGCAGCTACTGTTGAGTAGTTTCTTCACTATGCGGGTGAAGAAAGCTGCTCATCAGCGACTGTAGACTAAGGCTGCTGCTGATGGAGCTGGTACTGCTCCCGCTACCCCACCTCTCCCCAGCAGCCATGGCACTGGAACGTGAGCACAGACCCCCTTGGTCAGACCTGCGAGAGGATGGACGATGGTGCAGATAGGCAGCGGCCAACTGACCACATAGGATGTCTCTGTACTAATTAAGTTTGTCTTTCCTCTCAGTGGGTGTAAAAAAGGCCTCCATTTTTGACCGGTAGAGAGGGTCCAACAAGGTGGAGAGGCAGAATTTATCCCTCTGCCGAATGGTAACAATTCGGCTGTCACTATGCAAGCAAGTGAGCATGCATCAGGCCATTTGTGCAAATGACTCGGAGGGACTCCCTGCCTCCATCTCCACTGCGTACTGCCACTGTGTGTCTGGGAACTTTGTCTTGTCTTCCTTATCGCCTTGTAACTCCTCTTGCTGCACCTGCTCCTCCTCTACTGTCAGCTGAGTAGAAAAACCACCCAATTCACATTGCATATTGCTCCAATGTCCTCCTCTTCCTCCAGTTCAGCCCCCACAGGGCTCATGTAGCGGTAAGATCTAGGTGCCACGCCTCCTGTTCCCTGATCAGCCATTGTTACCACCAACTGTTCGAGGACATGAAGCAGTGGAATGACGTAGTTCATCCCGTACTCCTGGCGACTGACAAATAACGTGGCATCCTCAAAGAGCCTGGGCAAACCGCAGGTGTCACGCATGAGCTGCCACTGGCTGACATCAAAGTTACACAGGGGAGTACTCTTATCCGCTTGGATCTTTAAGAAATCGTTGATGGCCTTTCTCTGTTCGTATAGTCGATCCAACATATGGAGAGTGGAATTCCAATGGGTGGACACATCACATATCAGCCTATGTTGGGAGATGTCTTTCTGCCACTGCAGCTCAAGGACTGAGTGCTTTGCGGTGTACGAGTGGCTGAAGTGCATGCAAAGTTTCCTGCCCATTTTTAGGATGTCTTCCAGATGGGTGGAAGACTTCACGAACCGCTTGACAACCAGATTGAACACGTGTGCCATGCAGAGCGCATGGCTCAGCCTTCTTTGACGCAGCACCGACACCATGTTCTTCCCGTTGTCGGTCACCATGGTTTCGATTTTGAGTTGTCGCGGAGAAAGCCAGGATTCGATTTCTTCATGAATCACATGGAGCAGTACCTCCCCTGTTTGACTCCCTTCGCCAAGGCAAACCAGGTGAAGAACAGCGTGACACCGCCGAGCCCTGCACATGTGGTATGCTGGAGGGGCACTGTGACTTGTCCCTGCAGTGGAGGCTGAGGTCATGGTGGAGGATGAGGAGGCAGAGGCGGACATTGTTGCAGGACCAACGGCGTCACAATGTGGAGGCGGAAGCAGCGTGACCTGACCAAGCCGCTGGTGTGGCTGTGCTGGAACCACATTCACCCAAGGGGCCCTAAAGAACATGTATTGTCCGTGACTGTAGTTACCGCTCCAGACGTCGGCGCTGCCGTGCACTTTGGCAGACATCTACAGGCTCAAGGACTGGCCTACCTTTTGTTCTACATATTTCTGCAGAGCTGGTACTGCGTTTTTCACAAAGAAACTCTCCACCTCGGCTCGGCACAAACCATCAGTTCTCTGAAAGGTGCAGAGTACACCACTTGGAAAGGGAGGGACTGCAGCACCAGAAACTTGGACAGGAGCACATTCAGCTTCTGCACCGTTGGATGATTGCACCCATACTGCTGTCTCTTGGCAATCGCTTTGGTGATCGATTGCTGATGGAATAAATGACTAGGAGGACGAGGAACAGGAGCATCTGGACAAGCAGAAGATGGGAATGACAGACAGCTCTCCTTGACTGCCTGAAACTAGGTGCGTGCCACTGGGTGATGCAGCGGTTCCGGCGGCAGGCTGGACAACCAGATCGGAGCCACAATTTTCCCAGGCCACTGTATGGCGACACTGCACATGTTGACGCAGGGCCGTAGTGCCCACAGATTCCACATATGGCCACATTCACCTCCTCTGGCGGCTTAACAAAAAAACTGTCACACTGCCGAGTAGGTGATTTGCCCCCCAACAGTTCGAACTGACTGACTGCTACCGCCGCTGCCTCCGTGTACGCCTGCACCACTACCTCCTGGGCAGGTAGGCCTCTGTGAAGCAGGTGGTCTACCCTGGGCACGTTTGGCTCCCGACCTCTCACTGCTGCCACCCTGCTGACTCCCAGCCATGCTACCACCTTGCTGGCTCAGCCGCTGCCTCATGGGTAAGCTGCCTCTCTCTTCTCCTGATGATGATGAAGCCCTTTCTGCACCCGGCTCCCAAGTGCGATCGGCTTCATCATCATCATCGAGTAGTTTCTGCACATCACTGATGTCCTCCTCAATGGTCTCTGGGTCAGGAGCCTTACCCCTCGCAACACCACCTCCCACACCACTCTCCTCATCACTATTTGCCCTCCTAGCAGAAGAAGCGGCGGATGTCTCCTCCAGATCTTGGCTGGGCAGTAGCTGCTGACTGTCCTCTAGTAGCTCATCCTCGCTGTATAGTGGAGCTGAACGGACAGCATACAATACTTCTGTGGCTGAAGGAACAGCAAAGGACAGAGGCAGGTTGAGGATAGGTGAGGGCATAGGGACTGCTCCCGGGCCATGCCAACTAAGGGTTGTGTCTGGCGAACCCACCGACTGTTGGCTGGGGGTGTCTGATGTCACTTGGGATGAAGTGGATTACTGAGTTAACCAATCAAGAACCGCTGGGGTGCCAGTCAAGACACGACTGGATGACACTGGGAGCTCAGGCCTCTCGTTGTGACTCCTGCTGCCACGCCCCCTTACTCTGCTGCGACCACTACCTGTGCCAGAAACATTTAGGCCTCTGACACTCCTCTGTGCATGGCCTGGCACTTCTCTGTCTGACATACTTTTAGCTGAACTACTGTTAATAAATTAAAAGCAAATTAAAACACCCCTAAAAGCGACGAATATATTTTTCTTTTTGTACTGAAATAGGCCACTAAACGCTTTTAACACATATAACTGCAGAAGTGAACTGAGAATATATTTTTCTTTTTGTACTGAAACAGGCCACTAAACGCTTTCAGCACAAATAACTGCAACAGTGAAGTGCGTGTATATTTTTCTTTTTGTACTGAAATAGGCCACTAAATGCTTTCACCACATATAATTGCAGGAGTAAAATGCGTATATATTTTTCTTTTTGTACTGAAATAATCCACTAACCGCTTTCACGACAAATAACTGCAACAGTAAAGTGCATATATATTTTTCTTTTTGTATTGAAATAGGCCATTAAAAGATTTTCAACATAGCACTTGCACCCCTATAACAAGAACAAATTGCTGGAATGAAAGAGCTGTATAATGGCTATTTGAATCCCCAAATAATATTTCCCTGCACTTGTAAATCGCTTTTCTAGCACTGTTGCTAGTGCCTTTTGACGTCTCTCCCTCAAGACGCTGTGACATGATTCCTCCTTATCCTTTCCCTGCAGTTATAAATCGTTTTTCAGGTTTTTTTTTCTTCACAATGAGGTTTTTGCCATTGCTGTCCCTAGCGCCTTCTCACGTCTGTCCCTGCACTCAGAATTCCGGAAAATGTCTGAATCCAAGATGGCCGCCGTATTTATAGGGCTGCGACGTCACAGGGCTGGCTGGCTGCTGATTGGCTGCATTCATGGCATTATGGGTCATCCCGCCTTCCCAGAGTTCCTAGCCCCATTTTCTCACACGTGTAGCCGCCATTTTAGCCACTATTTTAGAAAAAATTTCGATTTGTTACCACGAAGCGCAAGGAAATTCGCATTTGTTGCGAATCAAATTTTTCCTGAAATTCGTAACGATTTTCACTTCGTCAGCTTCGATTCGCTCATCTCTACTCCTCATGCTTCTGCCAACTCAACACTCTGTCACCGGGCCACTCTGTGGTCTCATACTGCTGCCACCTCCCTACTATGTCAGTGGTCCACTCTGTGGTCTCCTCATGCTGCTGCCACCTCACCACTCTATTACTGGACCACTCTGTGCATTTATTCCAATGAAAAACCTAAATGGTTAGGATGCATTCACAATGAAATAAAATGACCATGAAAAAAGAGACACACTGCCAGTTTTTATGGCCATTTTTCAACCAGTTTTGCATTTATTTTCTGTCCATCTGACCATTTTTAATAACCATTTTTAATCCATTTTGAAAGGCCATTAAAAATGTATTAATTTCATTGGCTTTTTTAACAAAATCCCAGCCCCTGTAGTTTACATAATGTTGCTCCCAGCAGTCATATTGTCCCCAGTAGTGGCCCCCAGCAGTACTAATGTCCCCCCTAGTGGCCCCAATATCCTCCATAGTTGTCCTCAGCTGTAATAATGTGGTTTTTTTTAAGCTTAAAAAAACTAAATTACTCTCCTTACCTTTTTGCATGCACAGTCTGTTGATGCTGAACGATCTGTCAAAGGACCTGCGTTCCCAGAGTCATGATGTTACCTTGTGCTCCCAACATGATTGCTAGGTCACATCGTGATTTCATTATGTTTGGAGCACAGGTCCTTCAGCATCAAGAGAGGAAAGACTACCTCTGAGCATCAAAGTGAATTCATTTTATTTTTTATTTAGCTCCTAAAAGGCCATTTTCTATTAGTGTACCCATTTTTAACTGCTGTTAGTTGGGTGCATTCCTGTCTAATGGCAGTTAAAAAATGTCCCATTCAGTTCAACAGGGTCCATCTGGCAATGAACATGGACAAAAAAACATCCATACACATACAATGGGGGCATATCGCTAGGATATGCCCCTATTGTATGATAGGTGCGGGTCCCACCTCTGGGACCTGCACCTACAACAAGAACGGAGAGGGGAGAGCTGTGGCTGGAGGAACCTGGATTTCCTGGGGTCCGTTCACCACCAAGCGCTGCTCCCTGCTGCTCCCATAGAAGTGAATGGGAGCACACCGCCCCTGCTCCCGTTCATTTTGATGGGGCAGATGGAAATAGCCGAGCCAGCGCTCGGCTATTTTCGGCGGCCCCATAGAAATGAATGGAGGGCGGCTGCCCATGTGCAGTGCGCCCTCTGTTCATTTCCCTGCTCTGTTCTCATTGTAGGTGCAGGACTCAGAGGTGGGATCCTAGCGATATGCCCCCATTGTCTGAGATGGAAAAACCCCTTTAACTTGAATTTGTTCTAAACAATAAAAAAATGGCTGTGTGACAGCTGTTACATGTAAATGTAGCCCTAGGGTGGGTTCACACTGGCGTTAGGGATTCCATTATGGCTTTCTGTTATAACATGGTTATAACGGAAAATAACGGAATCCATAAGACAGAAGGACGGATCCGTTCTTCTGCCCATAGACTTGTATTATGACGGAATGCAAAACGGAAGACTTCAAAAGGCACTCAGTTTGCTTTCCGTCCTAATAGAAGTGTGTGATCCGCCCTATACATACAGGGGTTTGAATTAGGCATTTGAAATACAGCCATTTGAAATACCACCTTTTTGTGCAAAGATATATTTACTTCAGGCCTACACTGATTCAGGGCGTGTGTGATCCCCCTTATACATACAGGGGTTTGATTCAGCTATTTGAAATACAGCCATTTGAAATACAGCCATTTTGTGCAAAGATATATTTACTGTACTTCAGGCCTACACTGATTCAGGGCGTGTGTGATCCCCCCTATACATATAGGGGTTTGAATTAGGCATTTGAAATACAGCCATTTTAAATACCGCCTTTTTGTGCAAATATATATTTACTTCAGGCCTACACTGATTCAGGGCGTGTGTGAAGGAGGAGGAAGAGGCATCATTTCGTAGGGTTTCCGGCCATTCATTCCCAAATGGCTACGAGGGTGGGTTCCTGCACACACAAACCCAAGGTACACAATTGCCCAGCCAGGGCATAGTTCTGGAGGATGACGAGGTGGCGGAGGAGGAGATGGAGGAGGAGGAACCATGTTCACAGCAGGGTGGCACCCAGACCAGTTCATGGCCATCACTGGTGCATGGATGGGGGGATACAGAGGACACAGACGATACACCTCAGAGTGTGTGTGATCCCCCCTATACATACAGGGGTTTTATTCAGCCATTTCAAATACAGCCATTTTAAATAAAGCCATTTAGTGCAAAGATATATTTACTTCAGTCCTACACTGATTCAGGGCTTGTGTGATCCCCCCTATTCATATAGGGGTTTGAATTAGGCATTTGAAATACAGCCATTTGAAATACAGCCTTTTTGTGCAAAGATATATTTACTTCAGGCCTACACTGATTCAGGGTGTGTGTGATCCCTCCTATACACACAGGGGTTTGAATTAAGCATTTGAAATACAGCCTTTTGAAATACTGCCTTTTTGTGCAAAGATATATTTACTTCAGGCCTACACTGATTCAGGGCGTGTGTGATCCCCTCTATACATACAGGGGTTTGAATTAGGCATTTGAAATACAGCCATTTGAAATACCGCCTTTTTGTGCAAATATATATTTACTACAGGCCTACACTGATTCAGGGCATGTGTGATTCCCCCTATACATACAGGGGTTTTGATTCAGCCATTTTAAATACAGCCATTTAGTGCAAAGATATATTAACTTCAGGCCTACACTGATTCAGGGCGTGTGTGATCCCCCCTATACATACAGGGGTTTGAATTAGGCATTTGAAATACCGCCATTTGAAATACAGCCTTTTTGTGCAAATATATATTTACTTCAGGCTTACTCTGATTCAGGGCATGTGTGATGCCCCCTATACATACAGGGGTTTGATTCAGCCATTTGAAATATAGCCATTTTAAAATACAGCCATTTAGTGCAAAGATATATTTACTTCAGTCCTACACTGATGCCGGGCTTGTGTGATCCCCCCTATACATACAGGGGTTTGAATTAGGCATTTGAAATACAGCCATTTGAAATACAGCCTTTTTGTGCAAATATATATTTACTTCAGGCTTACTCTGATTCAGGGCGTGTGTGATGCCCCCTATACATACAGGGGTTTGATTCAGCCATTTGAAATACAGCCATTTTAAAATACAGATATTTAGTGCAAAGATATATTTACTTCAGTCCTACACTGATTCAGGGCTTGTGTGATCCCCCTATACATACAGGGGTTTGAATTAGGCATTTGAAATTCAGCCATTTGAAATAAAGCCTTTTTGTGCAAATATATATTTAATTCAGGCCTACACTGATTCAGGGTGTGTGTGATCCCTCCTATACATACAGGGGTTTGAATTAAGCATTTGAAATACAGCCATTTGAAATACCGCCTTTTTGTGCAAAGATATATTTACTTCAGGCCTACACTGATTCAGGGTGTGTGTAATCCCCCCTATACATACAGGGGTTTGATTCAGCCATTTTAAATACAGCCATTTTAAATACAGCCATTTAGTGCAAAGATATATTTACTTCAGGCCTACACTGATTCAGGGCGTGTGTGATCCCCCCTATACACACAGGGGTTTGAATTAAGCATTTGAAATACCGCCTTTTTGTGCAAAGATATATTTACTTCAGGCCTACACTGATTCAGGGCGTGTGTGATCCCCCTATACATACAAGGGTTTGATTCAGCCATTTGAAATACAGCCATTTTAAATACAGCCATTTAGTGCAAAGATATATTTACTTCAGGCCTACACTGATTCAGGGTGTGTGTGATCCCCCCTATACATACAGGGGTTTGATTCAGCCATTTCAAATTCAGCTATTTGAAATACAGCCATTTGAAATACCGCCTTTTTGTGCAAAGCTCTATTTACTTCAGGGCTACACTGATTCAGGGCGTGTGTGATCCCCCTATACATACAGGGGTTTGATTCAGCCATTTGAAATACAGCCAATTTAAATACAGCCATTTTGTGCAAAGATATTTTTACTTCAGGTCTACACTGATTCAGGGCGTGTGTGAAGGAGGAGGAAGAGGCATCATTTCGTAGGGTTTCCGGCCATTCATTCCCAAATGGCTACGAGGGTGGGTTCCTGCACACACAAACCCAAGGTACACAATTGCCCAGCCAGGGCATAGTTCTGGAGGATGACGAGGTGGCGGAGGAGGAGATGGAGGAGGAGGAACCATGTTCACAGCAGGGTGGCACCCAGACCAGTTCATGGCCATCACTGGTGCATGGATGGGGGGATACAGAGGACACAGACGATACACCTCCCACAGAGGACAGCTTTTTGTTCCCTCTGGGCAGCCTTGCACACATGAGCGATTACATGCTGCAGTGTCTCCACAACGACCGCAGAGTTGCCCACATTCTAACTTGTCCTGATTACTGGGTGGCCACGCTGCTGGATCCCCATTACAAGGACAACGTACCGTCCTTAATTCCGTCACTGGAGCGTGATCGTAAGATGCGCGAGTACAAACGCACGCTGGTAGACTCGCTGCTGGTGGCATTCCCACCTGACAGCGGGGGCACAGTGGAAGCACAAGGCGAAGGCAGAGGACGAGGAAGAGGCCGCCAACGCAGCTGCGGCACTGCCAGCCCCTTAGAAGGCAGGGTTAGCATGGCCGACATGTACAAAAGCTTTGTCAGCACGCCACATCAACCATCACCACCAGCTGATATGGAACGTCTTAGCAGGAGGCAGCATTTCAACAACATGGTGGAGCAGTATGTGTGCACATGCCTACATGTACTGAATGACGGGTCTGCCCCTTCAACTTCTGGGTCTCCAAATTGGGCACATGGCCTGAGCTTGCCCTTTATGCCTTGGAGGTGCTGGCCTGCCCTGCAGCCAGTGTATTATCTGAACGTTTAGCATGGCAGGGGGCGTCATCACAGACAAGTGCAGCCGCCTGTCCAGAGCCAATCTGGACAAGCTCACGTTCATTAAAATAAACCAGGCATGGATGCCTCAGGACTTGTCCGTACCTTGTGCAGAATAGACATGTATACCGGCAGTAACCAGCCATTTTTATACTGAAGCGCAATTGCTCATGTTTGTATTTTGGATATTTCACAGTCTTTTGGTGTGTACCTTAATTTTACAAAATTAAATTAAAACCAAAAACCTGTGTTGGCTATCTTGTCCTCCTCCGCCGCCGCTTCCACCTACTCCGCTGCGTCCACCGCCTCCTCAAACTTCTACTCCATAGGGAACTCCAAACTTTTGGTGTGTATAATGCCACTGCTATACCTATTAGACCTGTAAAATAAATTAAAAAAATTATATGTTACATTTTCTGGTGAAATTAACCACTTTTTGGGTGTATAGTACCACTGCTATACCTAGTAGGGCGTTTAAAAAAAAAATATAAATTGTCTTTCACATTTTCTGGTGAAATTAACCAACGTTTGGGTGTATAGTACCATTCCTATACCTAGTAGGCCGGTTACAAAATAAATAAAAATTGTCATCAACATTTTCTGGTAAAATTCACTAATTTTTGGGTGTATAGTACCACTGCTATACCTAGTAGACCAGTAAAAAAAAAAATAACATTTGTCAGTTACATTTTATGGTCAAATTCACCAATTTTTGGGTGTAATATAACCCTCCTCTACCTAGTTGACAGCTTAATAAATTTCAATAATTTTTCTTTTACATTTTCGGGTGACAATAAACAATTGTTTTCTGTCATAGACCCCTGCTCTACCAAGTAGACAGGTTAATTAATTTCAGTAATTTTTCTGTTACATTCTTTGGTTGACATTATACAATTTTAGACATGAATAAACCCCTGCTCTGCATAGGTGACAGGGAATAAAATTTCGAAAATGCTTCTTTAACTGATGCATGCCACCTCCTTTGATTCAATGCTTAAACTTAAACAAGTTGTACTACATTTAAGCTTCAATACTTTGTCTCACATTTCCACTATACTCTTTTGGACAACATTTCCGCCTCAATAGCTTTCCCCACAATTCCGCTTGACTCTTTTGGCCCACATTTAGGCTTCTGTAATTTGTCCCACATTTGTGCCTCAATAGATTTTCACACATTTATGCTCGATCCCAATTTTTTTTATACATTTATCTCCCTTAAATTTGGTCTCTTTTTCTCACGCTCCCTCTCTGCCCTGGAACCCTGATTCCCCGCCACCTGTGATCACCATGGTAGGCGCATAAAAGAACATGGAAAGTTGAACATCACAGGGACGTGCGACATGGTGGGGCGGTAAGTGTGCACACGCCTACACTAACTGACTGACAGGGGTCTAGCGTAACCTTTGCAACCTCTCTGACTAGTAATAGGTAAAATGTAATCTTTATTAATCACTCTATTAAAAATACATTAACTACTTGGGAACATGGAACTTCTGGGTCTCCAAATTGGCCACCTGGCCTGAGCTTGCCCTTTACCCCTTGGAGGTCCTGGCCTGCCCTGCAGCCAGTGCATTGTCTGAATGTGTGTTTAGCATGACTGGAGGTGGTTATCACAGGTGTAATTTCCCAATGTTTTGGAGTGTACACTAATTTTAAAAATAAAATTTAAAACCAAAAAAAGTGTAGGCTACCTCCTCCTCTTCCACCGACGCTTCCACCTATACCGCCACATCCACCGACGCCTCAACCTCCTACTCCATATGGACCTCGTCCTTCTAGATTAAGATTATTATTTTTACCTATTTTATGTTATTTAAAGTAATTTCTCTATCCACATTTGTTTGCAGAGCACTTGCCATGCTCTTAACAACATTTTGCTGGAATTTGCAGCCCTCTTGCCCTTTCCATGACATTTTTACAGCCATTTTAGTGCTCAAAAGTTCGGGTCCCCATTGACTTCAATGGGGTTCTGGTTCTGGGTCAAGTTCGGGTCCCGAACTCGAACTTTTTTCCGAAGTTCGGCCAAACCCATTGAATCCGAACATCCAGGTGTCCGCTCAACTCTAATTATAACCATATTATAACGGAAAGCCATAACGGAATCCCTAATGCTAGTGTGAACCCACCATTACCAAAGGGCCATTTTGAATACTTTTGAGGGGTGAAAAATGGGATTCCAATATATTGGACTCTCAAATCCACTTCAAAATTCAGTTAGTCACTAAAAATCTTTTTGTGAGGTATGACTTATCCATCTTGAAAGCATAATTTTTTAAATCTTGAAAACTGGAAATTTTTCAACATTTTTGTTAGCACAAAAGCACAAAACGTAGAAACCCAAATATGTCAGTGACTTGAAGTACAATATGTCAGGAAGAAAATGTGCCAGAATTTTTTGAATATGTAGAATGCTTCCAAAGTTATTACCATATAAAGTGGCATGTCAGATTTGGGTCTTTAAGGGGTTAATGGATTACAGGAGGCCCTGATATTATAGCCATCAAAAGCAGTCCATGAGGAATATTTAATAAGAGAGATTTATTTATTTACTTATATATTGAAAGTGTCTTGAAAGTGTAATAAGTGTTTTTTTTTATTATTTAATTTTTTTCTGTTTGTTTTTGTCTTGTAGTTATAAAATAATAAAGAAATAAAAAACAAGAACATGTTTCCTTTTCTTGTCTCACACTTTTATAAAAAAAAATGTATATTTTTGTATATTTACTCCCTCTCTTTCCCCGCAAAATTCACTTGAATCTAATCATCAAAAATTGAGATTTGGATGCAACTCAAAATATTTACAAAATTTGTGTTGAACTCAGTTAGTTTAGAATCGATTCACTCATCTTTAATTGTAAATTTGCTATGTTCCTAAGGCCTTATTCACATGTATTAGTCACTGATTTGTAAAGCCTCCACAGACATAAGGTATATGGGAAAGATCTGCCCCTTTTCTGTGTTTAGAGCCTCACCTGGTAAATATAGCTGTGTGTGCCCCTCCTCTCATTGGCTGCTGTTACACACAGAAGTAACTAGGAGCAACACACTATATGAGCAGGGTCTGCGCTCCTTAATATAAATGTATAATGGCATAGGGAGGTTTAGTGAAGGACCTGCCTGAACTGAGACCACCTTGACGCTGGCTAGGTTGTCTCAGATGTGTTTTGATCAAAATGTGTTGACTAAGAGTCTCAGATTTTATTTTTAGAGTGAGGGCTTAGTCCACATGTTATGTTTGCATCTATTATTATAGTGCATTAGTTTCTGTGACCTCATCTGGTTTTGTCTCACAATCACTGATAGAAATTACCAACCAAAAACTGAATATGTGAATAAGACATAGATAAGTAATAAGACGGAAAAAAATGCAACTTATAGTTTATTTGCAATGACAGTATTTCATTTTTTTTTCTTCCAAATGGAACATCGCACTTTCCAATAGCTACTGTCTGTTAGATTTACATACCTGATATGTGAATTCTCTAAGCTAAAACCTGTTTTGTGCTGCCAAGACTGGGGTGCACAGTAAAAAGTATCCCCCTAACCTTCACAACAAGGTGTGTACTTTGCAGTAGGAAGATCCTCAGATAGTCATGGATTATTGTCAGTAGAAATTAGGCAGCTGTAGTGTTGTCAGAACAGAGCCAAGGGTTATCACTAGGAAAGCAACTCCGCTATGCAACATGTTTAGAAATGGAGCTAAGGGTCAGAACTGGGAATAGAGCAACAACTACCAAGCTACCAATCTGGAAATTTGAAGGACACAGCAAAAGTATAGACAAGAAAAAGGCTGAAGTCAGGCTCAGAATGAGAAATACACAAGCAGGAGCTAGCTACCAGGCAGGTAATCCAATAAACCAGGCTGGAGTGTAATCATGAACAAGGCTTAGATCAAGATGAATAGCAATGGAGCGGGGCGCAGCCGTGGCGAAATGCGGCTTGACTCTTGTGGAAGGCTGTGGCGTATGGGGTTAATTTTCAGGGAGAGTAGTAGGGAGGGGCAAGTAGGAAGGAGGGGGAGCAGGCTTTTCGCGTCTGATACATAAGGTAGGAGGGGGAGGGGCTTAGGGTTAGCCGGGACGAGGTGAAAACCGTTCCCGCCCACCCACCCCGATTATTTTGCATTCGGGTAGCGTGGTTTGAGTTAGTCGTAGCAGGCAGGTAAAAAGGGGGATCCTGGGAGGCAAAACGTGGAATAGGTGCATGGCTCTCTCTCTTTTTGGGCGTGCATCTAGGAGGTTTGTGGTCAATGGAAAACTTGGGGATCCTGTTTGGGCTAATAGCCCTTCGGTCGGAGAGTGCGGCCGAGGGTAAAGTTGGATTAAAGTCTAATTCTAATGCTGGATCATATGGGGAGGGTCACGAGTGGCGAATATAATTTGATTCGGATTGCCTTCTAGGATCCCTTAGCGTAATAAATAAAATGTTGGATTAACTGTTAATCAATGTTATAAGTTATGTGGACATGTACAATTTTTGGTAACAGTTGTATGGTTAATAAAATTGCCGCTACGACCTTTTACACCAAGTCGGCCTGATGAGTTTTATTGGGGTCAAGGGTTAAGGGGATGAGAGCCAAAGATCTCTTCCATCCCATGGAGTCACAGAATCAGAAACACATAAACAGGAGCCAGGATTCAGCAGGTAATCCATTGGAGACTGATTGCTCTTATAAGAAGCCTGGCATCAACATCAGGCATTGGGCTGCTTGCAAAGATGCTAGATGAGTAGATGCATAATTGTTTACTTATTATTTCATCAGTATGAATATGTTCTGTAATATACTATATCTTGCTTATCATATCCAGGCAGGAGGGTAGCTATAATGCAGAGTAGTGTTGATCACGAATTTTCGAATTGCGAATTTTAATTACGAATATCGGCACTTTGAGAATTCGCGAATATTTAGAATATTGCAAAATATATTCGCAATTGCGAATATAGATACCTTTTAAATACCAGTTTATGCGAATTTTTTATGCAAATTATTTATATGCAAATTTTCGCAATCAAGAAAGTAGTCATCATTTTCTTGATTGCGAAAATTCGCATATAAAAATTCGCATTAAAAATGTGCATAAAAATGTATGCAAATTATTATGCTAATTTTATGCAAATCTTTATATGCGAATTTTCGCAATCAAGAAAGTAATGACTGGAGATTATGAATACGCGAATTTTTGAATATATGGCGAATATTCGCCCAAATATTCGCGAAATATCACAAATTCAAATATTGCCCCTGGCGCTCATCACTAATGCAGAGGTTGCAGATGGTACAGTCACTTTTAGGTCCTGGTGTCAGAAGGGAAAAGACTCTTCTCTAACAGCACAATGAAATAAAAAAAAATACTTTCACATGCTTTTCCTGCCCCAAAATACATTCTAAACCAATAAAAAATGGCAGATATTTTAGTAGCCATTTTCTATTGATTTATATATATTTTGGGATAAAAAACACATTTTTGTATTAGGTTTTTTATTACAAAAAGATACTTATTTGGCTCCTGAAGTTTCCATTTTTCACACTATATAGCAAGCTGCTATAGCAGTGAAATCTGTCAGAGAGATTATCTGACGACGTTAAGCAATGGGTGAGGACCCACTGTGTTAGTTGAACTGATTTGGCTTGGGGCTACTTCCAAGTGCATTGTCTAAGTGGCCCCCTGGTATTTACCCTTTAACCCCTACACAGAGAACTGGACTTCATTGCATGGGTACCACCATTACCTCTTGGGGTAGTCTCCTTTCAAGTGACTGCTGGCCCTCCGGTCAGGGATAGGCTGAGGCAGGGCATGCAGAGTATGTACAATCTAGTAAACAGTCTGACATCAAGGCGGGCAGATAAAGGTCAGTACTAAGATCAGGCACGCAAAGGTTCAAAATACAGGAAAAAGGCAGGAGTCGGTATACAAGCAAATAAAGGTAAAGAGCACACCTTTGCAGGAACTAGTGAACTAGATCCTATTGCTCAGGCATCCTCCCACAGGGAAAGGTGACTTATTTACCACAGGATGACCAGCTTTTTGCTGGGGAAGATTAAGGCGTGCACACTCTGGACCTTTAAAAGCAGGAAAGAACTCACTTCCTACAGGCAGCAAAAGGTAATGCTGGCAAGAAGCATGCAGACGCCTGCATGAGGATCCAGGAAGATACCCTGGCGGTCAGGCTTGCCGGGAAGGAAGTGCAGGTTCAATCCGTTTGAAGAATAGAGCAAGGGTTGGCGAGCCGAGTGATAATTTGATTACAAGACTGGTCCATGGTGATCCATTCTGTACAGCATGTGAAATTGGATGTCCCATCCCAAGCCTAGAGCGGCTAACAATATCTACAAAATCCCTCTGAAGGTCTTTGCACAACATTGGGCTATGAGCCAGATGTCCAGCTACAGTTGGTTCACTGACCTCACGCCGCTGCACTAAAAGTCTATTATGGTACACAAGAGAGCAATGCAGGCTGGAATGGAGGTCTATCCTCTTCAGAGATGAGTCTTGTTTTTATCTCGGATGCAATGATAGCCGAAGACTTTTCTGGAGACTACATGGGCACATGAACACATCTGAGACGCCATTGGCCAGCAATTGTAAAGGGTCAAGCAATACATTAGTACCAGAATCTAGAGTTCAAAGTTTCTCTTTTATTAAGCTATACCAGGTATACAGTCACAAGCGATATTTCAAACCGTAGTAATAGTTGAGCCTTTATCAAGCTTAAAAGTGGATCTAATAAAACACATTTAAATGCACCTTCATCAATCGCAAAGAATATACAGTATCATTAACCAATCATGCACCACTTCATCTGAGGTACGTCATATATTTATCTCAAGATTGCATCCTAAATTTTTATAAATATTCTCCTTGTATGAATCCATCACAAAACCATTAACCGTAAATCCATGTTACATGTATATTCATAAAATATTGACGCTTACAATGTCGGCTGGACTCTGCATGTATGGAACTTCATGGCATAGGCTCCAAAAGCATAATATCCATTGGCCCTATACAACTGAGGGAGGAATGACCCAACTGCTCCCAAGTGCATATGTGCTGCCTATTTGTTTTCTTTGTCACACCTCCATGGCATTAAAACCAGCAACACTGATCCCAGTTTTTGGTAACAAATGCACCAAATCCTATGTATTGCAGCAATTTGTTAATCCTAAACAACACGCATGCACCAAGCCCAGGCTGAGACTTAATTTTTAAAGTTATTATTCCATATGTATTAATCCTAGTAATCCTCCAGACATTGACGAGGGCATTAATGAATATATCAAAACCGTAATCATTATCTGAATAATCTTCTATTATGCTTGTAATAAACCTGTTTGGCTTGATAGCCATCATTATGGTCCCAGGCATCACAACCCACCTAGCTGCTTTACTGACACCTATAAGGGAGTCAGTGCCTGCAGCCAATGAAGTCGCACCACCACACTTAGCAAATACGGTGTGCTGATGTCCTCAAGTGATCCCCTCTTTTAACTCAATGAGCAATAATTCGCAAATTTCTGTTACTCTAGCAATATAATGCCCTATCCATTGTCAATCCAAATGGAGTACACAAGTACATATTAGCAACAAAACAAATGATGATATATATATCTCAGTCCCTGAATTGGTGCATTTTGTTTGTATACTTTACCTTCTCCATGATCACAAGATATAACATGCCTTCTGTAGCACTTAAAGCCAAAATCCAACCATCACCATCAATGTAATCCTTCTAAAAGTAAAATAAAAGCAAGTTTAATATTATAATTAAAATAACATCCCCTACTCACTTAAAATCAAAGGATAATTTAGGGGTACCTTTATTAAATATCCTGAGGTTCACATTTATACCCTTCGGTACTAGTGTATCTAACTCATATATCCAACAAGTCTCTTTCTGTTTGAGAATAGGCAATTGCAAAAGGAGCTGCCAGCAGCGGATCTTGATGATTTGCGTGCCCAAGTGCATTCAGCGTGGCAGAACCATTAATAGCTTCATTGAAAGCATGCCAAGGTGGGTGATGATCATACTCAATACTGAATCAATCAAGATGTTTTGAATATTTTGTTTCCATTTTTTAATCATTTCCATATCCTTAACATGTCTATCGATCCTGTGATTTTCATAATTCCGTGACTTTAAATTTTTGGTGTTGCAATTTTAATGTTGAGGTATATAAATATATACTTTAGAGCCTACACGAATGTCCCCAATCCAGACATTGATCGTTTCTTTTATCAGCTTCTGTAAAGTTTTTAGTTTAATTACTTTCTCATAGTTGGGTGTACATAACATGACTTGTCTCCATCTATTATTCATGAATTGAAATGTTTTCTGGCTCGGTTATTTAAATGTGACCTTAATCTATATAGCACTACAGGACATGTGCCCCCCACCTCCAAATAATCAATGCGCTCCTTCATAGCTACATTATACCATAAGAAATGCGATCCTAGACTTTGCCTTGTTGAGGAGACAATAAAATGGCAGCAGGTGCCTGCAGGTTTCAGAACTTAGCCCTGGTATCTGATAAAGTTAATAGAGCGGTTGAATTTTTCCACTCATTAGATATATGTTGGGAATCCTGCTGGAGGCTTTGGTTAATCCAACTCTGAATATGTTAATCAGAAGAATCAGTAACCTATCCTCCAAGACACGGAAGCCTCAGGCTGGGCCCCTGCATCTGCTCTTATTGCCTTTCCTCTCTTCTGTTCTCTGACTGAGTTATCTGTATGGTAGTGCTCATCTTCGCAGGTCGTAATAGAAAGGGACTGATAAAATTGAGAGGCTTAATGTCAGCCATATACTGGTTCTTGCTGGGCTTTATTCGATGCACATTCCAGCTTAGGAGCTCTTCCTGCATCCTGCTCTAAGGCCGGATTAATGTGGTTACTTTAATAAGACACAAGTAAAATCTGTACTCATTTGTAATTAACTCTCACTTCCAGCCTCTCATATGATTAGAATAATTTAGCTATTATTTAAACTCCAGTGCTTCTGAGTGCTAAATACAAGACTTATCTTTGGAAACCGAGCGCTCTTCAGTGCAATTATATACATTTGACGTGCATAGGAGTGAGCACCCATTACAAGCGCATATATGCATGTACAGTGATATGAAAAGATCCTATAATTGCAGATTGGTCACATGCATTGCTATCTGATCTTTTATAGAATGGATAATAGTGGAGAAAGAAAACCTGAAGAAGCACATTTTCTTTAGAATTATTTCACGTATCATCTATACATCAGTTGGACCCAACCTCTGCGTCTCTTCATAACTTTGGTGGAACCACAGCCGGCGTAGGGCTTTATTAAAGGGGTTATCCGAGGCTGGAAATAGCCCCGCATGCTCCCGGGCCTCTGACACTGATTCTACTTACCTGGCTCCCCGAGCCGCTCCTGGTCCTTGCATGGCCGCAGCTGTTTCTCCCCGTGCACGGATAAAAACATCCGGTGTCGGGGGAGCAGCCAATGGCAGGCGGTGAAGGGGTGGAGTCTCCCTAGCATTGCGGGTGACGCTAAGGGAGGCTTGTCCCAGTCTCCGCCTGCCATTGGCTACCCCCTCCCCGACACTGGATGTTTTCATCCGCACACAGGAAGAAAAGGCTGCGGACTTGCGGGGACCAGGAGTGGTAGCATGGAGCGGGGAGTCAGGTAAGTAGAATTAGTGTAAGGGCCTGGGCATATGGGGGGCCATTTCCAGCCTTGGTTAACCCCTTTAAGATTAACATCTAAAACGCCAGTCTTAATAAATGTGCCCCAAGGTTTGTCATACACACATAAAAAAAGCCAGCAGCGAGCATTTCCGGCATTAAAATAATAAACGCTACATCAATTCCAACATGTCCCAACCAGTTTTGGCATTCTGCCTTTCTTAGAGTCTCTTTTAATCTGAGGTGTTATGCAAAGTTTTCTGTGCATTTCCTCCAATAGTATCATACTTCTTATGGCTGCTGACCAACTACATAATGATCTGGCACTCCCAGCATTAAGTAACACTTGGAAGGAGTGCCAGATACTTTTGTAGCCAGCTCTAGCCCCCCCCCCCCTCCTGAAATAAACCCTATTGCGATCCTACTTACTAGGCCTGAGGCCTACAGGGGTGAATGGCAGGGCAGGGAACCATCAGCTTTATCCTCATAGAAATCAAGCTTATGAAGCAGTAAATTGGTGCAGACAGCCGTGGATTAATGATGTCACTATAACCACCAGCAACAGGTCTCAGTTCTGCTAGAACAGTATCTTGCTGCACTGTTGGTTCCACTGGGGAGGTATATTGTGTTGCACTGGAGTATTTGGTTCTGCTATGGCAGTATATTGTTCTACACTTTGGTATTTGGTTCTGCTGGGATAATATATTGTGCTACACTTTGACATTTGGAGCAGTATATTGTGCTGCACATTGGTATTAAGTATTGGTTTTGTTGCAAATCCAAATACCCCAGTGCAGCACAATATACTGCTCCAGCAGAAATAAATAGTACAGTACAGCACAATATACTGCTCCAGCAGAAATAAATAGTACAGTACAGCACAATATACTGCTCCAGCAGAACCGAATACCACAGTGCAGCACAATATACTGCCCCAGCACAACCAAATGCCACAGTATAGTACAATATACTGCTCCAGCAGTACCAAATACCACAGTGCAGCACAATATTCTGCTCCAGGAGAACCAAATACTAAAGTGCAGCACAAAATACCACCCTAGTGAAAAACAAAATACTGCAGAGCAGAGCAAAATATTGTCCGAGCAGAACCAAATACCACAGTGCAGCACAATATAATGTCCCAGCAGAACTTCTGCTGGGGGAGTATATTGTGTTGCACTGCGATATTTCCTTATTTTGTTGAGGCAGTATATTGTGCTGCACTGTAGTACTTGGTTCCGTTGGGGTAGGATATTGTGATACATGGTAGTATTTAGGCCCACTGTCACAGTATATTATGCGGCACTTTAGTAATTGTTTTTTGCTGGAAATCCAAATGTCCCTGTGCTGTATTGCTGGCTCCACCTAATTGAGTTAACCTTGGCTATTCGTGTTGATCCATATTCTTTCAATCTGGTCCCATCTACATCATAGGGTCACTTTTTTTTTTTAGGGCCACTGTGTAAATTCCCAGTCATCCCCTGACAGAGTGAATCTTTGTTTTGGGGACTGGTTGAACCCTGGGAATATGGCTTGGTGCACAGAGTGTAGCGCTGACCATTTACAGAAAAACACCGGATGTGCTCCAGAGGGAGGATGGTATACAGGTATACAACAGAGAAACATACAACAAGGAGAGAGTGGACTGCTGCTTTATTTTGACCAACAATTGTGGTGACAAATGGTGGAAGGACATTGCTGAAAAGACTACCTGAATGCCAAGACCTGTGTTGAAAGGAGTTTTTTCAGTTTGTTATGATTTAATCAACTCTGGAACTAGTTTTTTTTATTACTGTATTTATTAAATTTACAACACTCTCTAAATATTAGACAGGAATAATAATTCTTCTCTATTATGTGGTTGTTCAAACAAATTTTACGTGTTCTATATGCTACTATTGGTCTTAATATGCTGAGTCCAATTATACCATTATCACCCCTGGCTGCCCTTTCTATACTTATAAAAATCGTTTTTATTAATATGCAAATGACCTGTCTTTGTCAGATGACCTGCCTTTGCCCAAGGGGCTGTCCCTCATTCAGCTCTGTGCCCAGCCGCGCCCCAACTGCCGCCTCCTAGTGCCGCCCAGCTCATTAGTATTCACTGCACTGGGTGGCTCTTCTTCCTCCCGACGCAGTGAAATCCCGCGCATGCCCGATACTATCTTCTACTGGAGCTGGAGGGTGTCGGGGACCTTATCCGGTGCAGGCGCGGAGTGAACAGATGAGGCTGATGCCAGCAAGATACTACTTGGCATGCGCGGGATTTCGCCGCGCCAGGAGAAAGAAAAGCAGCCCAGTGCAGTGAATACTAATGAGCTGGGCGGCACTAGGAGACGGCAGTTGGGGCGCGGCTGGGCACAGAGCTGAATGAGGGACAGCCCCTTGGGCAAAGGCAGGTCATCTGACAAAGACAGGTCATTTGCATATTAATAAAAACGATTTTTATAAGTATAGAAAGGGCAGCCAGGGGTGATAATGGTATAATTGGACTCAGCATATTAAGACCAATAGTAGCATATAGAACACTTTAGATGCTGAAACGGCCTGTCAGTGTCCCTTTAAAGAGGACCTTTCACCACTTCTGGCATGCCTCTTTTAATAGCTGCATGTACAGTCGCGGCCAAAAGTTTTGAGAATTACATAAATATTGGAAATTGGAAAAGTTGCTGCTTAAGTTTTTATAATGGAAATTTGCATATACTCCAGAATGTTATGAAGAGTGATCAGATGAATTGCATAGTCCTTCTTTGCCATGAAAATTAACTTAATCCCAAAAAAACTTTTCCACTGCATTTCATTGCTGTCATTAAAGGACTTGCTGAGATCATTTCAGTAATCGTCTTGTTAACTCAGGTGAGAATGTTGACGAGCACAAGGCTGGAGATCATTATGTCAGACTGATTGAGTTCAAATGGCAGACTTGACATGTTAAAAGGAGGGTGATGCTTGAAATCATTGTTCTAACATTGTTAACCATGGTGACCTGCAAAGAAACGCGTGCAGCCATCATTGTGTTGCATAAAAATGGCTTAACGGGCAAGGATATTGTGGCTACTCGAAACAGCGCAACAGGGCACACATGTCTCCCATGGAGGCCCAGTCATTGGTGGTGAAGTGGTGCTGTTCCGCAGTGCGACTGACCCGTGTGTGCTGCAGCTGAAACTCCACTATGGCCTGCTGCTGCTCGCACAGTCTCTCCAGCAAGTGCAAGGTGGAGTTCCACCTGGTAGGCACGTCGCATATGAGGCGGTGAGCGGGAAGGCGGAAGTTTCGCTGTAGCGCAGACAGGCGAGCAGTGGAAGGATGTGAACGCCAGAAGCGCGCACAGACGGACCACACTTTATGCAGCAGCTCTGACATGTCGGGGAAGTTGTGAATGAACTTCTGCACCACCAAATTCAGCACATGCGCCAGGCAAGGGATGTGGGTCAAACTGGCTAGTCCCAGAGCTGCGACGAGATTTCGCCCATTATCGCACACCTCTCGTCGGTCTGTTGTTCAATACCCCGCCACAACTACTGCGCGGTGTGGGGCCTGTTCCCCAAACATATGAGTTTCATAACGGCCTGCTGACGTTTACCACGGGTTGTGCTGAAGTTGGTGGTGAAGGTGTGTAGCTGACTGGATGAGCAGGTGGAAGCAGAGGAGGAGGAAACCGAGTAGGATGAGAAGACTACAGGAGGCAAAGAATGATGCCCTGCGATCCTTGGCGGCGGAAGGACGTGCGTCAAAGAACTCTCCGCCTGGGGCCCAGCTGCCACTAAAATTACCCAGTGTGCAGTTAGGGAGATATAGCGTCCATGGCCGTGCTTACTGGTCCATGTATCTGTGGTTAGGAGGACCTTGCCACAGATGGCGTTGCGCAGTGCACACTTGATTTTATCAGATACTCGGTTGTGCAGGGAAGGCACGGCTGTCTTGGAGAAGTAGTGGCGGCTGGGAACAACATACTGTGGGACAGCCATCGCCATCAGCTGTTTGAAGCTGTCTATGTCCACGAGCCTGAATGACAGCATTTCAAAGGCCAGTAGTTTAGAAATGCTGACATTCAGGCCCAGGGCTCGAGGGTGGCTAGGTGGGAATTTTCACTTTCTCTCCAAGGTTTGTGAGATGGAGAGCTGAATGCTGCCGTGTGACATGGTGGAGATGTTTGGTGGGCGGCAGGTGCCAACATTCCTCCTGAGGCGGAGGAAGAGGCTGAGGCAGCAGCAGAAGAGGCAGCAGGGGGAGCCTGAGTGAGTTACTTGCTTTTAAGGTGTTTACTTCACTGCAGTTCATGCTTTGCCTGTAGACGCCTGGTAATGCAGGTTGTGCTAAGGTTCAGAACGTTAATGCCTCGCTTCAGGCTCTGATGGCACAGAGTGCAAACCACTCGGGTCTTGTCGTAAGTACATTGTTTAAAGAAGTGCCATGCCAGGGAACTCCTTGAAGCCACCTTTGGGGTGCTCTGTCCCTGGTGGGGTGCTCTTGGTGGCAGCTGTTCTGCTTTTGCCCCCTGCTCCCTCTTTTGCTACGCTGTTGGCTCGGTCTCACCACTGCCTCTTCCTCTGAACTATGAAAGTCAGCGGCACGACCTTCATTCCATGTGGGGTCTAGGATCTCATCGTCCCCTGCATCGTCTTCCACACAGTCTTCCTCTCTGACCTCCTGTTCGGTCGGCACACTGCGAAAAGACGCAGCAGTTGGCACCTGTTTTTCGTCATCTTCAGAGACGTGCGGACTCCGATGAGGTGGTATTCCCATGTCCTCATCATCAGGAAACATCAGTGGTTGTGCATCAGTGCATTCTATGTCTTCCACCACTGGGGAAGGTCTAGGTGGATTAC
Source organism: Bufotes viridis (assembly GCA_033119425.1). Taxonomy (NCBI): domain Eukaryota; kingdom Metazoa; phylum Chordata; class Amphibia; order Anura; family Bufonidae; genus Bufotes; species Bufotes viridis. The sequence continues at coordinate 48,800,772 of CM065592.1, read as the reverse complement.
CTTGGGAAACCCTGACTGCAAAATCTTCAAACAGCATAAGAGACTGCTGCATAACTTGAGGCTCAGACAGTTTCCCTGATATGCATGGGGGTGATGTGACAGACTGATGGGCTTGGTTTTCAGGCGCCACCTGCAGAAGACTGGGTGGGAGATAATGTTGTGAACGTGCTGGATCCACTGTCGGCCACACAATTGACTAGCGCCTGTACCTGCTCAGGCCTTACCATCCTTAGAACGGCATTGGGCCCCACCAAATATCATTGTAAATTCTGGCGGGTACTGGAACCTGAAGTAGTTGGTTCACTAGGATGTGTGGCTGTGGCAGAATGGTCACGTCCTCTCCCAGCACCAGAGGGTCCATTAACACCACCACGACCGCGTCCGCGTCCCTTACTAGATGTTTTCCTCATTGTTACCGTTCACCAAGCACCACAATAAGAAAAAAAATATTTGGCCCAATGTATTGATTTCAAATTCAGGCCTTTTTTTACAGGCACCTAACACTATCTGCCTTTTTATTTATGTACCGTATTACACTAATCCAGGCACAGCATTAACCACTGATTTAGGGGAATATCATTTGTAGGCCTAGTATTTAGGCCCTGGATGAAAGGTATCCTTTTATGGACAGATTTACACTTGGAGATGCACAGTAGCATGTAAAAAAATATGTAGGATTATGCCTTCAGCAATTGTATTTTAACACTTTGTTTAATATACCCTTTAACGGACAGAAATACACTTGGAGATGCACGGTAGCGTGTGAAGTTATTGAGGATGACCCTCTCTGCACTTGTATATATACCTTGAGTGTAATATACCCTTTTAAGGACAGAAATACACTATGAGATGCACAATAGTGTGTGCAGATTTACAGGATTATGCTTTCAGCAATTGTAATGTAACACTTTTTGTAATATACCCTTTTACAGAAAGAAATATACTTGGAGATGCACGCTGAGTGTAATTTACCCTATTACGGACAGATTAACAATTGGCCTGCAACAGCTGGAACACCAGATTCAGGGTATTGCTATATTGGCAAGTGATTTTCACCCCAGAACAAAATCTATCCTTTGACGGATACTATTAAACTTGGCCAGCCACAGTTGGAACACCAGATTTACTGTATTTCTATTTTTGCAACTGTATTTCACCCCAGAAAATAATATATCCTTTTACGAACACTAAGGAAATTGTCCAGTCACAGCTGGAACACCAGATTCAGAGTATTGCTATTTTGGCAATTAAATTTCACCCCAGAAAAAATATACCCTTTTACGGACAGATTTAAACTAGGCCTGCAACAGCTGGAACACCAGATTCAGGGTATTGCTATTTTGGCAATTAAATTTCACCCCAGAAAAAAATATACCCTTTTACGGACAGATATAAACTAGGCCTGCAACAGTTGGAACACCAGGTTTACTGTATTTCCATTTTGGCAACTGAATTTCACCTCAGAAAATAATAAATCCTTTGACGGACACTATTAAACTTTGCCAGCCACTGCTGGGACACCAGATTTACGGTATTGCTATTTTGCCAATTGAATTTCACCCCAGAAAAATATATATTCTTTGCCGGACACCATTAAACTTGTCCAGCCACAGCTGGAACATCAGATTTACTGTATTTCTATTTTTGCAACTGTATTTCTCCCCAGAAAATAATATATCCTTTGATGGACACTAGGGAAATTGTCCAGTCACAGCTGGAACGCCAGATTCAGGGTATTTCTATTTTGGCAATTCAATGTCACCCCAGAAAAAAATATACCCTTTTACGGACAGATTTAAACTAGGCTTGCAACAGCTGAAACACCAGATTTACTGTATTTCTATTTTTGCAACTGTATTTCACCCCAGAAAATAATATATCCTTTGACGGACACTAGGGAAATTGTCCAGTCACAGCTGGAACACCAGACTCAGGGTATTGCTATTTTGGCAATAAAATTTCACCCCAGAAAGAAATATACCCTCTTACGGACAGATTTAAACTAGGCCTGCAACAGCTGGAACACCAGATTCAGGGTATTACTATTTTGGCAATTAAATTTCACCCCAATAAAAAATATACCCTTTTACGGACAGATTTGAACTAGGCCTGCAACATTTCTATTTTTGCAACTGTATTTCACCCCAGAAAATAATATGTACTTTGACGAACACTAGGAAAATTGTCCAGTCACAGCTGGAACACCAGATTCAGGGTATTGCTATTTTGGCAATTAGATGTCACCCCAGAACAAAATCTATCCTTTGATGGATACTATTAAACTTGTCCAGTCACAGCTGGAACACCAGATTTACTGTATTTCTATTTTGGTAACTGAATTTCACCGCAGAAAATAATAAATCCTTTGATGGACACTATTTAACTTGTCCAGCCACTGCTGGGACCCCAGATTTACGGTATTGCTATTTTGCCAATTGAATTTCACACCAGAAAAAAATATATCCTTTGCCGGACACTATTAAACTTGGCCAGCCACAGCTGAAACCACTTATTTATGGTATTGCTATTTTGGTAATTGAATTTCACCCCAGAAAATTATCTATCTTTTGCCGGACACTATTAAACTTGGCGAGCCACTGCTGGTACACCAGATTTACGGTATTGCTATTTTAGCTATTGAATTCCACCCCAGAACAAAATATATCCTTTGCCGGACACTATTAAACTTTGCCAGCCAGTGCTGGGACACCAGATTTAGGGAATTGCTATTTTGGCAATTGAATTTCACCATAGAAAAAAATCTATCCTTTGCCAGACAGAATTACACTTGGCTAGCCACAGCTGGAACACCAGATTTAGGGATTGCTATTTTTGCAATTGAATTTAACCCCTTAATAAAATATAGAAATTTCTATTCTGAGTTTCTAGGGGTGACAATAAGCACAGCCAAGCCCCTGATGTAGGATATAGCAAAAAAAAAAAAAACTAATATTGATGGATTGATGAACTTGGTAGCAGCTTGTGCTGGTGCACCACAAGACACAAAATAGCTAATTGATCACCCCAGAAAAAAGTGACTGAAAAACGCTCAGTGCAGCCTCAAAACCAGTGAGCAATTAACTAGCAGAAGTTGAATTATTCACAGCTGTAAATCTTCAGAAAGCGGGAAGAAATCGCCGAACAACGGACCCGAACCCGAACTTTTTTGAAAATGTTTGGGTCCGGGTCCCTATTACCCCAAAATTCAGTACGAACCCGAACTATCAAGTTCGGGTTCGCTCATCCCTAGTTATGAATGAATTGCTAGCAGTCTGCAGTAAAGGTAGTTGGGTAGTAAGGGCAGTCAATTGCCAGGAGGTAGTGGGACGTGGGCGGGCCTGGGCAAAAATATCTTCAGCTTTGCCTTACCAGAGGGGATTTATCCTTGTTTCTCCCCATGCCTGTTATGAATGTATATCAGCTCCTACTAAAGACAGTAAAGTAGGTCTTTTTTCTTTGTTATATTATCGTTTTATGGGACAGTTGACGTGTCTGAATAACATCATCCCCCTGAGGAGCCCTAGCTGGGGGAGACGCGTTGGGGTAGCAATTACACTAATAGAGTACTACAGGTTTTAGGGCCAGAGAAGGGTGAGGGAGGGTAGGCTCGAGGACAGGGATGCTCCACCACCAGGGGCTGTCCCTGGGCAGAGGATAGACAGGGCTGGACAGGGAGAGACAGTAACCTGATCCTATGACCCCATAGACTATCTCCCCTACCACGTCTACCCCCTGGCCACCCTGCGCCTGGATTACAACTGTCATCTTTATCCATTATTATCTGTCTGTTGAGCATCCTGTCCGAACAATGTGGATGCTGTATCTAGGTGACACTACACAATAGAGGCACCCTTTTTATATAATATTTATTAAAGGTTATGTTTTAGAAGGATCTTTGGTGTTTATGAGAAAATAAATTATATGTTAATAATGATATAAAGGTCCTGACATCATTACTATAGTGACTAACGCGAGTACAGGGTGCCAAGTGATACTCGCGCTATATTGGTATCTCCTCAATATAGCCCAGTCTCTGAACAGATGATCAGGACATTCTTTTAATATGATGGGAAATTTAAAATTTATTAGATCTCACCACATGCATGGAAATATGTAGCCAAGATGGTGGCATTTACCTTCTCTGAGTGAACATTTTGCAGTCCCACTTGTAGAACTGTTAGACTCTCTTTGGAATCCATTAACCTCATCCCTGAAGGGCTGGTAGACATGCTGTTTACTTGTAATCCACAGGGCAAAAGGTTTTCCTGGAGAAGCGGCTCCATCGTGCTACTTGCTGTTTCTTCTTTTTCCTGTCTGCTCCAGACTAAACCTCACTTCCTATAGAGGAAGGGCTGGGGCTAGCCCTGCCTATCAATATTAACTAGTGACCCACTTTGCTCTCTATATACAGTCTATAAGACTTACACTCCATAAAATACGACCACATCAACATTTGAGGTGGGGGCACTGCATACCCCCTTCATTTAAGAAAACTATTTCTGGCGCAATCTTGACCCATAGCTAAATCACATGAAAGACAGAGAAAACACATGCATTTATGGAGCCACGATTTTCATTCTTGTATACTTCTACCTGCCAAAGACCATGGTTAGGCATATATGAAGCTGTCACATATAAGTAGCAACAAGGGTGGCGTTCTGGGGGACGTTGTTCAATTAAGGGGATATAGTCCTTAATAAAGTAAATAATGGCAACAATTTTTTCAGTCTATGGAACAATTTCTTTATTTCAAACAAAAACAGGGGCTAAACGGCATTAGTCCATCCCTGGAAATTATATTTGAAGGTTACAGAATTCACCCAGAGCATTATATGAGAAAGTCCGGCTCTGGGAACATTTCCTTGCTTATTGTAGAAATACAGTCGTCACGAGAGTTCTTAGGGTAGGCTTAAGATGGCCAATACATAAATAGTATGAGAAGTTCCTCACCCTGGCTCTGTGGTCTCTAGTGTCCATGCAGGCAGTCAAGGCTGGGTGGTACCTCCAGCTGCAAGGTCATGTTTTATAATCACCTCCTCAGCTATGTATTAAATATTAGATACTGGCCAGGCCAGCTTTGACTAAGTAGCTGGCGGTGGTTCTAAGGACTCCTTTAGTGGAATCAGTAATTGTGTCACAGGTAGGGTTGAGTGAACCCGAAATGTGAAGTTCGGGTTCGTACCGAACTTTAGGGTTTTTGGTACCCGGACCCGAACCCGGACATTTCCGTAAAAGTTCAGGTTCGAGTTCGGTGTTCAGTGATTTCTTGGCGCTTTTTGAAAGGCTGCAGGGCAGCAAATCAGCAAGCGTTTCACTAGTCTGCGTTTAGAAGCAATCAGAGCCATGCCTACTAACATACTGCAGTTACATTGCTGCTGTAAAAAAGATTTTTTTGTGCTAGTTATCAAATTTGCATGCTATGCTGCATTTCTGACAGTCCAATACAACCGTAACATAATGCATTTACATTGGTGTTATAAAAAAAAAAAACTTTTTGTGCTAGAAAAGTGACAGGGAGGTAAATTTAAAAAAATCATCTGTTACATTGGTGGGTGACATTTTGCCACTTTTCCCATATACAAACCCCTGCTCTGCATAAGTGACAGGGAGGTAAATTTCTAAAACTCGTATGTTACATTCTTGGGCCAAAAAGTACCCTGCATGCTTTGCATACCTGACTTGGAAATATATTCAGTAAATTAGGTGGCCTTCAGATTGTTGGCTGATCTGTACTTCTTCTTTCTTTCAAAGTACCCCTGCACTGCATACCTGCCTGTGAAATATATTCTGTAAATTAGGTGGCCTTCAGATTGTTGGCTGATCTGTAACCTTTCTTTCTTTCAAAGTACCTCTGCACTGCATAACAGACAGGGAACTTAGTTTATTACAATTGGTGGTTACATTGTTGCCTGACATAAAGCCTTTTTTGGCTGTGAAGCCAAAGGTAGTCGCCAACAACAATGTGTTTTGTTTTCTTTTTTGTTTAATAAATCTGGGTAGTCCCCAAAACATTGGAAATATAAAAAAGAAAACAAAGAGTAAGTGCACTGTAGTATAACAATGGTTTGGTGAGGCCGGTATACATGTCTATTCTGCATAAGGTACGAACAAGTCCATGCCTGGTTCTTTTTAATGAAAGTGAGATTGTCTAAGTTGGCTGTGGACAGGCGGCTGCGCTTGTCTGTGATAATGCCCCGAGCCGTGATAAACACACATTCAGACAATACACTGGACCCCCTCCCCCAGTAATTTTTTCGCAATTCCTTCCTTTCATGCTACCCCCATTCCTGTGGCTACTAAAGATCGTTCTCTCAGACCAGGCAGCTGTTCCATTCGTTTTCAACACTGTCTATACTGCCACTGTATATAATTTCATTGTATAATACTGTTGAGGGGGCCCTGACAAAGTCTTTTAGTCCTCCTCCTCCTGGATTGGCCCCTTTTTGGTCAGGGTCCCAAGGCAGCCGTTTCCCTGCTTCCCCTGTAGCTACGACCCTGGGCAGGCTCATTAGTCAGTATGTGTAGGCATGTGCATAGATACTATTTCATAATTTTGCTGAAATGCTGCCTCTTGCTAAGACGTTCCATATCTGCTGGTGGTGCTGGTTTTTGTGGCATGGTGACAAAGCTTTTCCACATTTCGGCCAGGCTAACCCTGCCTTCTGAGGTGCGGGCGGTGACCCAGCTGCGTTGGCGACTTCTTCCTCCTCCTCCTCTGCTTTAGCCTTGTGCTTCCACTGAGCCCCCGGTGTCAGGTGTGAATGCCATCAGCAGCATGTCTACCAGCGCTGGCTTCTTCCGATCATGCTTCACTGACGGAATTAAGAATGGCACATTGCCCTTGTAATGGGGATCCAGCAGGGTGGCCACCAAGTAATCTGCACAAGTTAAAATGTGGGTAACTCGACAGTCGTTGCGCAGGCACTGCAGCATCAAGTCTCTCATGTTTGCCAGGCTGCCTAGGGGCAACAACAAGCTGTCCTCTGTGGGAGGTGTATCATCTGTGTCCTCCGTATCCCCCCAGCCAGCTCAAGTGATGGCCGTGAGCTGCTTTGGGTGCCACCCTGCTGTGAACACGGTTTCTTCTCCTCCTCCACATCCTCCAGAACTGTGCCCTGGCAGGACAATTGTGTACCTGGCCTATGTTGGTGCAGGAACCCACGCTCCGAGCCATTTGAATATGACTGGCCTTATAAGTTAAGGGTAAGACATGTATATAGTTTTGTTAGTTTATTTTGTTTATCTGACTTATAGTTATTTAAATATGTTTATAAGTAAATTTGTAAATAGTTTGTGAATGGGCATTAATGAGTGGTTTGAGTGAAAGAGGGGGGTGTAGAGTGGGAGTCTGGTCGGGTTAATTTTCTCTTTTTGAAATGTTCCTTGTATAGTTTTTGTTACGATTTATAATATAAAGTCCTGATAACTGTGGAAATGTTACCCAACAATCTAACCGACTAATAAAATTATTTGCCTGTCCTTGAGCACCAATAAAAGTGAATTTGTCCCACCAGAATCTAAGAGCTGGATTAACTGAATTTATTTTCACTGTCAGGTGTTCAGGAATTTCTGCACCACCAAATTCAGCACATGCGCCAAGCAAGGGATGTGTGTCATACCGGTTAGGCCCAGAGCTGCTACAAAATTTCGCCTATTATCGCACACCACCAGGCCGGGCTTGAGGCTCAGTGACACCAACCACTAATCGGTCTGTTGTTCCATGCCCGTCCACAGCTCCTGCGCGGTGTGGGGTTTGTCCCCCCAAACAGATTTAGTTTAAGAACAACCTGCTGTCGTTTCCCCCTGGCTGTGCTGATGTTGGTGGTGAAGGTGTTAGGCTGAAAGGATGAGGAGGTGTTAGAGGAGGAGGAAGCAGAGTAGGAGCAGGAGGCAACAGGAGGCAAATAGAAATGCCCTGCAATCCTCGAGGGCGGAAGGACATGCGCCAATCTTCTATCCGCCTCTGGCCCAGCCACCACTAAATTTACCCAGTGTGCTGTTAGGGAGATATAACTTCCCTGCCCGTGCTTACTGGTCCACGTATTAGTGGTTATGTGGACCTTGCCACAGATGGCGTTGTGCAGTTCAAACCTGATTTCCGCCACTTGGTTGTGCAGGGAAGGGATGGCTCATCTGGAATAGTAGTGGCGGCTGGGAACCACGTACTGTGGGATAGTAGCTATAAGTTTTTTAAAAGTTTCCACCCATGTCCACCAGACAGAATGACAGCATTTCAAAGGACCCAGAATTTTGAAATCCTGGCATTCAGGGCCAGGGATCGCGGGTGGGTAGGGGGGGTACTTCCTTTTTCTATTCTGTTTCTAATTGGGAGATGGACAGCTGAACGCTTCCATGGGATAGTGTGGAGATGCTTGGTGATGGTGAAAGATGTGGTGGCGTTGCTGCCACATCCTCTGTTTGCGGGGTGGCAGGTGCCACTGTCACTCACTTGTGCTCAGGTTTAGAATGCTTATTTTTAATGTATTTTATGTTATATTAAGTTATTTGCCTATCCAAATTTGTTTGCTGGGCACTTGTTCTACTCTTACCTCCATTTTGCTTCAATGTCCAGCCCTCTAGCCCTTTCCAGGACTTTTTTAGAGCCATTTTAGTGCCCCAAAGTTCGGGTTGGTCCCCATTGACTTCAATGGGGTTTGGGTTCGGGGTCAAGTTCGTGTCAAGTTCGGGTCCCGAACTCGAACTTTGCGGTGAAGTTCGGCCAAACCCGGTGAACCCGAAGTTCCAGGTGTTCGCTCAACTCTAGTCACAGGCTGTGCAGATCCTGCTATATATATGGGCTCAGGTAATAAATACAAACCGTTGGCCTATTAATTGATTGAATCAATCAATGCCATGGGTGCAGTTACTTATTGATGTATAATGAAAAATTGTATTATGTTTTCATTGCGGCTCCCTATGGTGGTGTTTAAAATCATATTAGTAGACCATTCAATAAAGTAGCCATAAAGAAAAGGAGGCGACTTTGGCATCAAAGTGAATGAATATGTGTTAAGGATTTCATAAGCAAAAATGCCAAGCTATTTATGTGTTTGAATCTCCTTTAAATTACTGTGCATTTGGTTTATAGTACACATCTCCTCTCAAAATCCTATTCAAAGTATGTTAATTTCAGGAGCACCATTGCCATGTACACCTATATGATATATACATTTCTATAGAGAGGAAGTCATCTTCGTCTTTACCTCTGCACTCCATCCCACCCCCCTCCCACCACGCAGAGACAGACTTTTTTCCCTTTTTTGAAAATCTATTTCATTTGATTTTATTTCTGCCTATGAAACAGAGAACTGCAGATTGAAAGCATTCAAGGGCCATTGAAGAAGGGAAGAAAAGAGGCCCTCCGAGTTTTATTAGAAATAAAGATCCGCAATAAAAATCAATTTCTGCCTCTTTATGCAGTTTAAATGACAAAGTAAGAAACCATTGTGCCCCAGCAAAGTAATTCAGCAGAGGGGAGAAGGGATGCGACCTGCAGTTGGCAGATTTAAATGCGATATGGTCTCCCTAGATAATAGGACAAATGCTTTATTTTCGTACAGGGAGGGGTTTGGAAAGGAGGAGAAAACTATCTGTGATTTTTCAGGGAATGGAGCTTACTTTTGACTTGAGAGTTATTGCAAAGAAGCAAGCTCAGTATTTTGGGGTTTATAGGAAGATATTGGCATTATTAATACATTTTATTCATATCTCCAGCACCTTCCTACATAAATGCTCTATAGGTGCAGGCATTTTCGGGGCTGCACTGATATTCATGAGAAGGCAGCTTATCAGTCCGGTAGGAAGAAGGAAACAAGTTGCAGGTCGATACAAACAGGGCTCATAGGAGCAAGGCATGTTGAGTAGTGTGGGTAATCAATAAGGTTAATTGACATACCTCCATAGACAGACATAACATTACTTTCCTTCTTTCAATTAAGTTGACAGTTCCAGCAACTGCAATCAGTATTACAGTGATCCTATGTAACTGATAGTCTTCTGCTGGACCAATCTTTTACAATAGAGAAACCCAGTAGCTTCACCAGCTGCAGATGCACATGTAACTTTCTGGCTTTTGACAGTGGAAGAGGAGGCTGGGTGGAAGCGGGAACAGTTAAAGAAGGTGTCTTGTAAAAGCCAACCCTTAACCATTTGCCTAATAAAGGGATATAGTCTTTCCCACAGGATCCCTTTCTTTGAGCCAGAGGAAAAAGCTATGCACAAAGACCAGCGCTTGCTCCAGCAGACCGACATAGTCCTTCATTACATGGTTGGCATTATTCTGCCTGATTGCAGCTTCCAGTGGCACCTTTCTAAATTATCTTCATTGAAAAAAAATTCCTATAATTTTCCTTCTGAAAAGTGTGTCAGTCTTTTAGTTAGCCATCTGAGCATCATCAGACATAAATCCATCAGAGCGCTGCTCCCGCCTCTGACAGCTCAGTCTGTTCTCCCCTGGCCTTCCCCAGGCTGTAGATAGGGAGGAAAGCCCACACAAGGCAGTCTGCAGGAGGAAGGCAGCAGTATCCTGGACTCACAGATCCAAAATGTATTTCTGGCAAAGAGACTTCAGCATGAAAAAAGTCTGAGTCTAAGAGTAAGTGGTGAACTTATTATCAGGGATATGAAAAGAGATGATGGAGTGAAGATTGTAGCCTTAAACTGAGTGAAAATTACTTTCACTAAAGGTGACCACTAACATCAACACAAAGGTATCAATAGACTTTAATCATTTTCTGCAAATTGGGGTCTTTGCCAACATTATTTTAATAGATATTATCAGCAAAGGTTACATTATGTTTGTGTCAGTTTTGATCATAATTTCGGCAGGGCAAGGTGCTGTGAAGTTCGCTGTTAATAGGGCAGACTGCTGTGGAGGTCACTGTTAAGGTACCAAGCACTGTGGAGGTCACATTTTAAGGGAGCAGGGGGCTGTGGAGGTAAATATTAAGGTGGTGTGATGCTGTGGAGGTCACAGTTAAGGGGTGGGACACTGTGAAGGTCACATTTTAAGTGAGTGGGGCACTGTGGAGGTCTGTTCTAAGGGAGCGGGGCACTGTGGAGGTCACAGTTAAGGGGATGATGCACTGTGGGGGTTGCTGTTAAGGGGGTGGGGTGCTGTGGAGGTCACTGTTAAGGGCTTTGAGCACTGGGGAGGTCACTTAAGGTGGTGGAGCTGCTGTGAAGGTCACTTTTAAGGGGTCAGGCAGCTGTAGAGATTATTGTTAAGGGGGTACATATAATTGACAGTCCTTCTGTTTACTCTATTCACAGGATCCAGGAGCTACAGAAGGTGCCTCTGCATACATTAGGACTGTAGCATTTTCTACTGAATCTCTCTAATTTCTTTCTCAATTAGCTTTTTTAGCTTTTCTTCTGTGGCTGGCACTTACACTTTGGGAAATATGATATTTTGTTATTCCAGGAAAACACCTAGACTTCAGAAGATGTCCCATAGCTTAAAAACTCCTTAAGGACCGGAGTTTTTTTTTTTTTTTTGCGTGTTCGTTTTGCGCTCTCTGCCTTCCCAGAGCCATAACTTTTTTAGATATTGGTTCACATATGAGGGCTTGTTTTTTGCAGGACAAGTTGTTCTTTCTAATGCCTCCATTTAATATTGCATATGATGTAGTGGGAAGCAGGAAAAAAAAAACAAATGTGGTGAAATTGCCACCAAAAAAAGCAATTCCACCACAGTTCTACGGCTTTTTTAATTAAAACGTTCGATGTGCGATAAAACGATACCTAATATGTAAACTTTATGTAAAGTTTTTCTTGTGTTTTGCTAGTGAAAAAAATGTAAAAGTGGGAATAATCTATTTTACGTTTTTGTCGCTATATTTGTACCCCTATAACTTTTTTGTAATTATGTGTGTGGAGCTGTGTCGGGCTATTTTTTGTGGCGCAATATGATCTTTTCATTGATACCATTTTAGGGTGTGTATGGCTTTTTGATCACCTTTTATTTTATTTTTTTGAGGAAATGAAGCGTCCAAAAATTTCTGTTTGCCGTATGGGGAATATTTTTTAATTTTTTTATTGTATGGGCATTTTTGGACATTGCGACACCCATGATGTGTATTTTTTTAATTTTTTAATTTTATTTTAATTTTGGCAAAAATGATTTGAATTTGAATTTTTAGTTCTTTTTTATATATATATTTTTACACTTTCCTATAGTTCCCATAGGGAACTATAACAGAACTATAACATACAGTCATTAGATTGCTATTTTCATACATTCTAATGCAATGTCATTGGAATATATGAGAAAATCGCATATTTCCTATGGAGCCTATTACAGGGTATGGCTCCATAGGAAATACTATGCAGCAGCCTGGGTTTCATTCATAGAGACCCAGGCTGGTGCAGGCATGCTCCGGCTCCTCCAATGGCCACACAGGGGAGCCGGAGCAAAAACCGAAAGTGAAACCTTCTGATTGTGCGTGCTCAGATGCCGTGGTCAGGATTGAACACAGCATCTGAGGGGTTAAATGTCCGTGATCGGCATTAATGCTGGTCGCGGACATGAGGCGCGAGTGTCTGCTTGGAGAAGGAGCAGGTGCCATCTTTTAACACCGGCACAGGGGGTACATGTACACCCTGTGTCCTTAGAAGGTTAAGAAGATTAGTTTTCAACCTCTCCTATGAATTTCTATGGATGAATTTATTTCCGGACACATTTTTGACAAGTTTGGTCATATGAACTGCTTTGTTCCAAAATTTGTAAGACTCAGAGTTCTTTACAGTAATTGTTGTTAATGCTGCAAGAGGTAGTAAACGTAAAATCAGTAACATACACTACTCACAAATAGTTAGGGATGTTGGGCTTTCGGGTGAAATTTATGGAAAACGTAAAAAGTTCAGACTAAAGTAATATTATATCATGAAAGAAGGGCATTTAGGTAGAAGTATGCAATGGTGATTTCCTCACCTCAAACAATTTATTGAAACAAAAGCTAACACCAGTGGTGGGTATAACCCCACAAAAAATGCAAATGTCTTAACTTTTCATGTGGCTTTGAGCATCGATTACAGCTTGACAAGGACATCTGATGCTGCTCACAAGTTGACTAATTGTCTGATGAGGCATGGCATCTCTTTCTTCTTGAAGGGCAGCCCTCAGGTCATTGAGGTCCTGGGGTGCAGAGGTACAAGCCTCTACACGGCGACTCAGCTAATCGCATAGGTTTTCAATGGTATTCAGGCCTGGAGAAACTGCAGGCCACTCCATTTGAGGTACCCTAGTCTCCAGCATCTGTTCCCTAATGATGTGACCCCGATGAGCTGGTGCCTTGTTGTCCATATGTTGTTCATGCTGAGGCAAAATGACTGGATTAAAGATGTTATTCAAGTAGTATTGGCTTGTCACTGTACCATGCACAAAGTGTAGGGCAGTTCTGTATTGACTAGACACCTCTGCCCACACTGTAACACTACGAAAACCAAAGGTTCATCTGGTGATAACAATGGCTGATGCACAGTGCTCTACTTGACGTCTCTAACATCGTTAGTGGCCATCATTTCTGCTGAGCGTGAATCGACTTTCATCAGTAAACAGCACTGAGGCCCACTGGTCCCTCCTCCAGGGTAGATGCTTCCTGGCCCATACAAGATGATGACGTCTGTGCCTGTTGGTGTGGTCAGGTCATCTAGAACACAGACGACGCTGATGTAATTTTTTTCGAATGGTCTCATGGGTCACTTGAGTTCCTCTCACCTGCCTTAAATGTGCCTGGAGTTGTGTTGCATTCATCATCCAGTTCCGCAGGGCATTGTTCCCAATGAAGAGGTCATTAGTGTGGGATGTGGCCAAAGGATGTCCACTTCTATTCCTTTCTGTGACTCTTCCAGTCTCTTTGTATCTCTGTTGCAACCTGCTGATGACACTCTGTGACACTCTAAGCTCAGTGGCCACTTCCGTCTGAGGACATCCTGCTTGAAGCCTTGCAATGGCGAGGCACTGTTGATCAATTGTTAGGTGTCATCTTGGTCTCATGATGTCAAAATGTGAACAGCGTAAAGAGGAGGACTGTTTAAAAACCAATTTATTGGGCGGATCAAACATGGATAAAACAGCTGAATTTTGCTATTAAGGTTCTTGTTAAAGAACAGCAAGTTGTGCAGAAAATACTGAAACATTGAACAGTTGGACATGTGCATTCAAAAGTTTAAAGAAGGTCCCATTCAGTTAACCTGTAAAGTTTAGAGTACATTTTAGGTTCATCCTGAAATTTCACCCACAAGCAAAATACCTCTAACTTGTTGTAAGTAGTGTAATTTAGAAAGAACCATGGAGCTGATGACTAATGTTATCATAAGTTATAACCACTGACAGAACAAAGGAAGATACTCTACTCTGGGAAATTAATCTTCTTTCACTTCCTCTGGATATGAGAGATCTTGAGACTTGATGAACAGAAGTTTCTGTACCTATAGTTTAAAGTGTATCTTTCATTATAAACAATTACAGTATATATAAAGAGGTGACAGCTTTTCAGACTCAATGAGAGATCGGGTTATAGCTGCTGCCCATAGAAGTCTGTAGATAGGTGAGAAGGAGAAGGATAGAACAAGGCTAGGAGACAATCTCTTATGATACCACTCCTACACATCACACTCAGAAGAGTAGATTATACCCACTATCTTTCTCTCTGTCTTACACACACAGAAGCAGCTACATCATAGAAGACGTTATACATTAGTAATGAGTGTTGCAGCTGTGAATCTAGCACTGGGGTTAGACAGTCTAACACTAGAAGCAGCTTGTGGCTGAATGTGTTCCCTTCTGCAGGGAGGAAATGGGGGATTTCAGGAGAAGAATTAGTGGAGAAAGGAGGATTTTTATGTTTCTTATTTTCACTTGTATGAAAAATTATTTACAATTGTAGATGATACATTAAGGGTTGAGACTAGAGTAAAAAACATTCAATGTTGGTCCATTTCTAGAGGACCAACAATTTAGCTATGAGCAGTCATTATAACGTTGTTCAAATCCGGTTTTCAAAGGACAAATCAGCCAATATCTTGTGACTGTCATACATTACCATTATCTGGTTTAACAGCAATGATTTTAATTAATTATCCTAATTCTTGGTTTTGTATCATTTTAACTCTTTTTTGAGAAATTTTGTAAATAGTTTAAAATTCATATAGCCAGGGATTTGTAAAATGATAGAACTATAATATGTTGTCATTGTGTGTATCTATTTGCTTTTGGATGCATCACTTGATTAAACTTGCTTGACACTAGTTGCTACATTTTCCAGGCTGCAGAGGAAATCCACTACTAACAGAAAGTCAAGAAATGACCTATGATCTCTCCAGTTCTGAAAACTATTAGAGACATTTCCAAACACATCTATGAATAGGGGTAGAATGTGTTGTAAGTTTAGCATATTTATTTAGTAGTATTTTACTATTAATTTTGTATTCTTTTAAGCAATATTCTTATGTATTGCATTTGTTTCTGAAATTATGTCAATGATTGAATGTCACTAGGAAACATGGAACATATCAAATGTTATTTACCTCCTGTGCTAAGTCACCTTAACCTTACACACCCAGTGCCTACCTCTTTCAACCCTGAAGAAATAGCTTTTTATCTGTGTTTTTTTTTTATTCCTTGCAACAGCCATCTCAGCATAGATAGTGCATTTGGGCAGATTCATTTCTCAGTCTGGAAAACTTGACACTAAGGGGATTATTCAGTCTTAGACTTTCTCAAGTCCCTGGTAATAGCCAGCAGGGGAGTGAAGGAAGCGATAAGACCAACGGGATGGCAGAGGGAGGGTCGAAAAAGAGCAAAGGGGGGTATGAAAAATAGGAGACTAAGGGAATAGCAAACAACTGAGTAAAATGCTTGCATAAACACCATAAATAAGATTTAGCTATTTTGCTTTTTCTTACCATCAGCACTAAAGAGAATAAAGAGGGACTGGGAGAAGCTTTGCAGTCTTTTTTTAAGATGTTTCTGCTGAGGTACAGTGGAATACGACATTCAAGCTGCAAGCTTATCATTTTTGTGAATATGCTTTATCCATGCTGAAAATATCTCATCATCCTTGAACGATTAATAATTATATAGGAGTAGGGACCTCTTAGAACTTGACCACAATTCATCTTTCTGTACTTAGATTATTGTGGTGCTAATTATATAGGAATGTCATGGTCCCAAACTCAATGAGTAGCAGTATTTACTTTAGCATAGTTATGGTATATAGTAGAGAATAATAAAAATCATAAACTGAAATCCTTGTGACATATAAATGCAAACACAAACTTTTTTTGGGAACTATTGATGTCATAAAGAGTAGAAGTGGCTTGAAGCAACTTTGGTAGGTTCTTCAACAACTAGCTTATCCTTGGAGCTCTCTGGTTTTATTGACAGGATTGCCCCAATCAGTTATCATCAGTCCAACTACAATCAATGGATTGTCAACAAATTTTGCCAATTTCTTTAGAGTGACCGATGGTGGCATACCACTCTGGCCTGCTTGAGGGTCCCCACTTTTTTATGGGGTCACCTTGACTGAAAAAAAAAACAGCTTTGTTGTTATTAGTGTTGGATGTGAATATTCGAATCGTAAACATTAATCGAGAATATCGCCACTTTGAGAATTCACGAAGATTTGGGAATATAGTGCTATAAATTCGTATTCGCGAATATTCTAGATTTTTTTTTTCCTTTTTTTCCATTGAACCCATGATCCCAACCTGCTTCTTGCTTGTGGGCCAATGAGAAGGCTTCAATGTCTTTTTCTGAGCTTAGCAACATCCCTAGCAACCAATAGGAAAGTTGCCTACCCCTTACTGTATAAGAACCTCCCCTGCAGCCATTTTCTGCAGGTTTTTATTTCAGTTCAGAGAGAGACAGCAGTGTCATTGCTGTGCTCTGTGCTTTACTGTGTCACATTAAATTAGGTAGTTAGTTAGCTTATATATAAATAATACAGATAGTTAGTGGGAGAAAGTCAGTGTAGGTTAGATTGTGATATAGTGCAGCTAGGTTCTGCTGTTCATACATACTGTACATGCTACAGACATAGTGCTGTGATATCACAAGTTCACAACAATTCTAAGTGCACCAATCACTAATATGTAGTCAGACCTGCTAAAATGTGAAGTTGCACATATTGTGCAAAAATATGCGCATCATTAATTGCCGATTTGCACAATCACGAATATATCGGAGCACTCTATCTGCATATAAAGCTATTGTAATGTTCTGCCATGTCAACTATTATCTCCAGTCTCAGGAAACTTCTATCAGCTTGAAAAATGTAGCAATAGTGACCCATGCCTGTATTGCGTGAGCAATACGTGAATATTACATTGCCAATTTTCGCAATCAAGAATATAATTTATGACGAATATTCGCCCAAATATTCGTGAAATATCGCAAATTTTAATATTGCAATAGGGCAACCACAGCTTATCTTTTGATATGGAAATTCCTGCCCTTTTTGTGGGACCTGATGGATACCTTTAGTAGGTCAATTGATGAGATTCTATATTTAAAAATCAAAACAGATACACTTTATTAGAGATGTCCCGGACTATTTGCCGGCGATGTTCCCGGCGAAAATCGCTTGTTCACCGCGGCGGGCGAACATATGCGATGTTCGGTCCGCCCCCCTATACGTCAATATCATTGAGCAAACTTTGACCCTGTACCTCGGAGTCAACAGACACATTCCAGCCAATCAGCATACCCTCCCTCCCAGACCATCCCACCTCCTAAAAAAAAGCAAGGACGGCAGCCATCTTAGAATCATTCTGAAGCTGCAGTGTTAGTTAGAGCAGGGAGAGTGCTGCTGCTGCTGCTGAATTAATAGTGAAAGCGTTAGCTAGGCCAGTGTTCTGTGTCCACTCCAGTCCTCAAAGACTCATCTGCTCTAAGGACAGCGTCCTGACAGCACCCCAAAAAGCTTTTTTTAGGGCTGGTACATCAGTCTGCTTTTATTTATTTTTTCTATATATATATTGCAGTTGCCTGCCTGTGTGTGAGAGGCCACAGGCCCACAGACTGTACTGTGTGCACACCACTTATACAGAGTGGCACAGTACCTTGTAGATAAAAAGTCATTTAATTTTTCCTCTGTAATATAATTGCAGTTGCCTGCCAGTGAGTGTCACGCCCACTGACTGTACTGTGCCCACTGCCCATCACTCATATAGGGTGGCCCAGTACCTTGCAGATAAAAAAGTCATTTAATTTTTCCTCTGTAATATAATTGCAGTTGCCTGCCAGTGAGTGTCACGCCCACAGACAGTACTGTGCCCACTGCCCACCACTCATATAGTGTGACACAGTACCTTGCAGATAAAAGTCATTTAATTTTTCCTCTGTAATATAATTGCAGTTGCCTGCCAGTGTGTGTCAGGCCCAATGACTTTACTATGCCCAATGCCCACCACTCTTATAGGGTGGCACAATACCTTGCAGATGAAAAAGTCATTTAATTTTTTCTCTGTTATATAATTGCAGTTGCCTGCCAGTGAGTGTCAGGCACACTGACTGTACTGTGCCCACTGCCCAGCACTCATATAGGGTGGCACAGTACCTTGCAGAAAAAAAAGTTATTTCATTTTTACCCTTTAATATAATTGTATTTGCCTGCCAGTGAGTGTCAGGCCCACAGACTGTACTGTGTGCACACCACTCATATAGGATGGCACAGTACCTTGCATGCATAGTATCATTAATCAAAAAAAAAAAATGACAGACAGAGGCAGGCCACTCCGCAGGGGCCGTCATGGTGCTGTGATTTCCTTTGGCCCTAGAATAATGCCCAGTGTTCAGAGTCCACGTACCCTGCACTCGAAAGATTCTGAGGACATAGTTGACTGGCTTAAAAAGGACACCCAATCTTCTACAGCTTCCTCTCGGAACCTTGACACAACATCCTCCTCCAGCTCAACTTCGGGCACCTCTCAAGTTACCACTCGCCTGCCACCACCACCAATAGTAGCACTACAGCCGCTTCACTTGATCAGTCAGAGGAGTTATTTAAACATCAGTTAAAAGAAATGAGTGATGCGCAACCATTATTGCCAGAGGATGCAGATAACAGGGATATGTCTAAGTCAGGCAGCATTACACACATGGATGTACGGTGTGATGATGATGATGTTGTACCCGCTGCTGCTTCCTTTGCTGAGTTGTCAGATACAAGTGAAGTGGTTGATGATGACGATGTGTCCGTGGATGTCATGTGGGTGCCCGCTCGAAGAGAAAAAGAACAGGGGGAAAGTTCAGATGGGGAGACAGAGAGGAGGAGGAGACGAGTTGGAAGCAGGGGGAGGTCGTCGCAAGGAGCTAGTGGTCACAGTCAGACAGAATGTATCGGCACCCGGGGTCAGCCAGACAGCACGCCAATCAATGCATGCTGTTGCCACCACCAGAATGGCATCATTGCAAAGCTCAGCAATGTGGCATTTTTTGTGTGTGTCTGCCTCTGATAACAGCGATGCCATTTGCAACCTGTGCCAAAAGAAACTGAGTCGTGGGAAGTCCAACACCCACCTATGTACAACTGCTTTGCGAAGGCACATGATCGCACATCACAAACGCCTATGGGATCAACACATGAGTACAAACAGCACACAAACTCAAATCCACCATCCTCCTTCTGGTCCAGCATCTTCAGCCACGTCAACCACTGCTGTCCTCCTTGCCCCCTCTCAACCACCCGCCACTCCGCCTCTTACCTTGAGCAGTTCCTGCTCATCTTCCCACAGTCAGATGTCTGTCAAGGAAATGTTTGAGCATAAGAAGCCAATGTCACAGAGTCACCCCCTTGCCCGGCATCTGACAGCTGGCTTGTCGGAACTCTTAGCCCGCCAGCTTTTACCATACAAGCTGGTGAAGTCTGAAGCCTTTAAAAAATTTGTAGCTTTTGGGACACCACAGTGGAAGGTACCCGGACAAATTTTTTTTTCACAAAAGGCAATCCCAACCTGTACTCTATTGTGGAAAAGAAAGTCATGGCATGTCGGGCACACAGTGTTGAGGCAAGGGTCCATCTGACCACTGATACCTGGTCTGCAAAGCACAGTCAGGGCAGGTATATCATGTACATTGGGTAAACCTGCTGACGGCTGCCAAGCATGGAATGCGTAGCTCTGCAGCGGAGTTGGTGACACCGCCACGATTTGCAGGCAGGCCTGCTGCCACCACCTCTACTCCTCCTACTCTATCCTCTTCGCTAACCTCCTCGGCTGAGTCCTCTTTTGCTGCTGCATCTTGCTTCTCATCAACTGCACCCCCCAGCTCCCCGGGGGCTATTCCACATCACGGATATGACAATGTCACGGCATCTTGGGGTTGACTTGCCTGAAAGCAGAGAGTCACACCGGACAGGCACTCCTGTCCACCCTGAACGCACAGGTGGATCAGTGGCTGAACCCGCACCAACTGGAGATCAGCAAAGTGGTGTGTGACAACGGAAGCAATCTGTTGGCGGCATTGGATTTGGGCAAGTTGACACATGTGCTGTGCATGGCACATGTGTTGAATCTGATCGTACAATGCTTTGTATATAAGTACCCAGGCTTACAGGATGTCCTCAAGCAAGCCAGGAAGGTGTGTGGCCATTTCAGGAGTTCCTACACGGCCATAGCGCACTTTTCCGATATTCAGCGGCGAAACAACATGCCAGTGAGGCGCTTGATTTACGAAAGCCCGACACATTGGAATTCAACACTCCTAATGTTCGACCACCTGCTCCAACAAGAAAAAGCCGTCAACGAGTATTTGTGATGACAATGTCTATAAAGTATTGTGGAATATGTTGGTGGCGCAAGAGAAATAAGTAATGCTAAAGTTAGTTAAGTAGTAGATAAACATCTCATACCAGAAGTGTTATGATTATGACATAAATGAAGTGTAATCAGAAAAAGCTGATTTTGCTTCAACCAACCCCAATAAAAATGCAATGCACAAAATGCAAAAAAGCAAACATGTATTTAACAATCGTAGATGTTCTAAAGAGTGGAAGTAGTTTGAGGCAGCTCTTTCTTTTTCTAGGTTCTTTTATAGCTAGCTTATCCTTGGGCAAAATAAATGATTAAGTTTTAGCCACAAGAAATGTTCTGCAATCCTTGAATTGACCAGAATGAATATTTAGTGAACCTTGGCTAATTCACAGCCATATTTGTCATGTATTGATTTCTTTTGCTCAATGGTTTATATATCTGCTGTCCTACATAAAAGTCATAGCAAAATGTGATACATCAATGAGTTTGGTCCCAGTGTCAAACTAGGTCTGATGTCAATGCAAAGCCCAAAAATTCTGAAAGTTAAACATTTGACACCATAATATTTTAATACTTGCTTTGCCACCATATATGATACAGAGAACCAATTTCTGAGCCAGATCTCCAGTGTGGATGAGATGAGGGAAAAGAAAGTGGGAGCTGGAGAAGGGTTAGATTCCATCTCATTTGGTGTTTGCCTATAGATTCAAGATCTTTTGACCCAGGTTGCTACTGCTATCTAATTTTATTCTCTCAGGGTAACATTGACAAACTCATCTGTAATACATTTCTTTTTAAAATTTAGAAATCAGAATTAGCTTGTTTCCTTTATGAAGTTGGCATAGAAATCACCTGTTACCAAAAAAATAAATAGTATGTATTTTATATGAGATACATTGGCATCTGGATCTGTTTATTTATTATGTGAAAAGTTGTCATTTGCTCATTTTTTTCCTTCCTACTGTTATTTGCATATCCACCATATTTTTTTTCCTGTCCCTAGCTGAAACCTTTCTCTATCAAATCATTCAATCTAACTAAGGCCTTGTTTACACATTCGTTTTTTGATCAGTTATTTCCATCAGTTATTGTGAGCCAAAACCAGGTGCGTGTCAAAAACACAGAACAGTTGCAGATCTTTTCATTATACTATGTGTAGCCTGAACTCCTGGTTTGGCTCACAAAAACTGATGGAAATAACTGATCAAATAACTAGCTGATACATAAGGCCTTACTAGCTCATACATCTTCACTAAAATGCCCTTTCTGACCCTTAACTAGCTCTATTGTGTGTCTAAAGTTAAGCTTTCTCACATCAATGACATCAATGTACAAGCTCAGAATACGCATAACTTTCTTGACTGGGATCTTATGTAGTGCCTATGACACATGTCAATATTATCCCTCCTGATTGGTTGAGGTTGACTGCAAGACATTGTAGGTAAGCTTGTTAGCGCCACTCGGGGTTGTGTGATTCTCCTTCTTCATTTTAACTGCCCTGCTGTGCTGATTTGTGCTGTTTTGACTGATTCATCCTAATTGAATCACAACATTTTCAGATTCACTTTTTTTGGAAATTGAAGGCAAATTTGATTTGTATATAATAGATCTGCTCATCTCTAGTCTGTTCATTACCACCAGTTGTGTCAATAGCCGAGAAACCTGAGGGCTACAACCTATGATTAGCACAAAGCCAAGACTATTTCTATGGGGTTTCTTGGGGAATAATGGCTGTTCAACATTAAGCCTTGAGGTAGCCTACTCCAAGCAGTTGCCATATAGCATACATACTACCTAACACCCTGAACTCACAGACACATACTAGTGTCCACAAACTAATATGAAATTATTTAGGGGTACAGGGATACGGGTACAACCACACGGCGCAGTCGTGCAGCATTCGGGACGCCATACTCGACCACAACATGGCTGTGTCCTCAACACCCCACAACGGCACCGTGTGGTTGTACCCTAAGGCATTATCCACGTTGACATATTACTGCTCCATTGAGTACAGAGCGCTACTAGAACTTGTAATCTTGTGCATGAGGTCTTTCCTGATCTCACATAGTGACTTAAATTGGTCAGGAAAAGATTTTGGCATGCTCCATAAAATATAGAGGTATTCTAGCATTGAAGATATGGAAACTGATAGAGCATAGCTAGGAAGCACACAGAGGCCATATAGCTTTGTTCTAGCAGCTTTATGGCCTCCATGCATTGATGTACAGCTCCTTACAAAAAGCTCTACCATGTAAATAGGACTGCTTACATGAATTGTCCAGGTTCACGGGTTCACCCTAACACATTCCCATTTTCACCCCTCCGGCCCCCCTGACATGAGCATCGGAGCAGATCTCCAGAAAATGCCTCTGAATTGTGCAGGGCAAAGGAGAGCATCGCAGCATGAAATGCTCTGATGCTGATATCCGGGATGCTGAGTAGGGGAAGAAGAGGATATGTGCGGGTTCAACTCTGAACCTGGACAACCCTTTTAATTTATACTCCAAGGAAAAAAAGTACTTACCACTCCACCAGTATCTCCACATAAAAGAACAGTCAACTAAAATGATTTTTAGCGGAAGAAATGAAAATGTGTGATGTAAGAATGGGCTTTCATTTCGCAGTTTATTTTCCACAGTTTCACCTTTTTTTCAAGTCAGGCAGCAGAAAACATTAGCAGCATGCTTACATGGAAGCTTATTGAAACAGAATAATAATTTAATGAAACTCCATTGTGACCATGCGGAGTCAACTGTTCATATGCCGATGTCGGCTTTATTGTGCACAGAAGCAATTGGTGGATTGCACATTTGTAAGTCTTTGTACTTAATGGGAGCAGTTGGACGTGTCATAAAAAACAAGTGACATCATGACAGTTATGAGAGTTCATGGGATACGAGTGACTGCTTCAGCCAGATTATGATGTTGGCCTTGTATTTTTACACATTCAGATTAAAACATTTTTTTTTCTCTGTGTTTTCAAAGCAGACTGCATTGCACACAGTCATACTAAATTCTAACAGCTGGCATAGGGCTTCTATATGCCAAATTATTATGGCACTTCATATGGCCAACAAGTAGACAGGTCAGAATCATCACAAATTACTAAAGGGATGATTTCTAATTGTATACTGTTTCCCCTTAGTCCTAACGGCTGCACAATAATGAGAATAATTCTGCTCCTGTGGGCCTGGTAGGACAGATGGAATTTTTAATTAAACTAGGAAGTAAAGCCCCCCCCCCCCCCCCAACTATATAAAAATTCCAATAACTCCACTTGAACTAGATTTGTGGTGGGAAGCTTGTACTGCTATTTACAAAGTTAATGCAATGCTTGTTGAGTTAAATTATGTGATTTGTTATGTATGTTATGTAGTTAGTGGCACTGTATGGAAAACATATGATTAACACATTGGCAAATTGCCTTAGGTTGTCAGGAGATGGACCAGGTCTCCCCTCCCCCTAATTATTTAGTATTGAGGAGGAGAGTCTAGACTGAAGCATCCTGGAATAAAAAAGTGTTTGTTCAGCCTCCTGCACAAGTAGGCCCAAGCTCAAATAACCTTAATCTCTGACTGTTAGGGGGTGAATATGTCATTAATAGAGATGAGCGAACTTCAAAAATTATGATCCAGTGCTGAGCTACGCCCCCTGCACTGATCACATGACGGTGACGTCACCCCAGGTCCTTCGGCTTTTCCAAAGTTCGAATTCGTGGAAGCCGCCCCTTATGGATTCCATTTGCCGGGATAGTCCGCGGTAGTGAAATCCATAACGGGATTACCCCAACCCAAACGCCAAACTAATTTTTGAAGTTCGCTCATCTCTAGTCATTAATTTTCCTTTGTGTATCTGTATGTCTTTCTTTATGCTTTCCTTCTCTTGCTGGCCAGCAAACCTATGTCTCTGTCCACTATTACTTCTGCAGACAGACTAAGGTATGGTTCACACTAGCACCCAGCATTATCACCTTGCCTGCATTACAGGGTGAGAGATGCATGCAGCTAATTAACCTAGGCTAGGCAGAGCTGCAGTTAAACTGACAAAGTGTTTTCTTTAGTATAACTGGGCTATTTTATGATATGCATATTAAGTAGATTTTAAGCTCCTCTGTAATAAGTTATTATGTTTCATTTGTGACATTTTTGTTTTGGAGATGAATGGTGTGTGTATCACTTTAAGACTGTGATCATGAGTTTTGTGTACTTAAAGGCACCTGTGAAATGTGCTAGTTATCCATCTTAAGTAGTGTTAATCGAGCACCAAAATGCTCAAGTAGAAAACTTTGGGATGCTTGGGTGCTCTACCGAGCACCTGAGCACAATGGAAGTCAATGATTTTCACAACAGGGATCACAGCACTCTCTCTCACTCTGGCTGGTTGGGTGCACATCAGATAAATTGTGTTCAGTGCCCCACCACACGAACTTCCAACGTATAATGGTATTGAGACAGCACCCCTATGAATTTAAAGATACTTAGTGAATTATATTGAATTTCAGCCGGACACAGTGACTTTTAAGCAAAGTTTCGGACTGAGCCCTTCATCAGGCGCAGGGTATATGGCGTCTGGCGTGTCCGGCGTTTCCATTATACAATGGAAGTCAATAGGAGAACCCGAGCATTAAACCAGGCACCCCCTGCTCTTAAGAGTGGAGGGTGTCTGGTTCATACTGTCTTCCCCCATTTCCACCTCTTCCACATGCAAAGCGTCCACCTTCATTGCAAGCAGCGAGCGTTTCAGTAGACACAGAAGTGGGATTGTTACGCTGATAATAGTGGCATCGCCGCTCTCCATCTGTGTTGATTCCTCAAAGTTGCGTAAAACCTCACAGAGGTCAGACATCCACGCCCACTCGTCGCTTGTAGCTTGCAGCTGGTATTCCACTACTGCCCTCTGCTGCTCACAAAGGCTGGCCAACATGTGGAATGTGGATTTCCAGCGCGTGCCCACATCGCACAACAGTTGGTGAGCGGGCAATTGGAAGCACTGCTGCAGTGTTGCCAGACCGGCAGCAGCTGTAGATGACTTTTGGAAATGGGCACACACGCGGCGCCGCTTCACCAGTAGCTCAGGTAAATTGGGGTAGGTTTTGAGAAACCGCTGAACCACTAAGTTGAACATGTGGGCTAGGCATGGTATGTGTGTGAGCTTAAGTTACGGCCATTACGTAGTTAGAAGGGAAAGAACAGGAAGCTTTAAAAGCCCCCGCAAGTTACTATCAGCGTGCACACTGCCCGTACCCCTGAGGACGCCAAGTGTTTGGCAAAACATGTCGGGGGGCAGTACCGGATAGTTTTTAATACATCATAGGCGATTAGTGGTATATGGACATAAGATTTTATTATAGTATTTGTAAATGAGAGGGGGTCAGCGGCACTGCAATGCACTGTGATCCGCATCCAAAATTATCGCCACATGCACATATGTCCAGTTATATTGTTTCTCTAACCACCTGCATTGGCGTCCGCCTGCAGCCCTTATTGTATTGCGAATTAATGCTGTAATTACAGCGAAATAAAGCAAAGATTGAAGACTTCCATGGTGAGTGCTGCCTCTCTCTATCACTTTCTTCGTATGATAGACTTTATTATAGGCTCAGCAATTGTGGCGATTAGCTGTGACTGCTGGATTGCGCATCCTGCAGTGTAAAATATCTATTATAAATGCAATACATTGGCATATCTGAACAGTCCCCTATCACAGGAATAGCCTATTAAATTTTAATAGGGACTTTGATTTTCAGTTTTGAATACTATTGATAATTATATATTAAAAGTCACATTTTAACAAGTCATAGGTTAGTGTCAAGAGAAGGCAATCTATTGGGAAGTCTCAAAATTCAAAAATGTGTTATTGCCTCTACACTAACCCAAGGGTCTAAAAATAGGTGTTAACAGCCATTATCAGACACAACCATGCCTGTTTGTAGGTTGAGTGTTATGTTTGAGGGTTGGATAATACTCCGGTGTGTGATTATCGTGGGTGAGGGGAGATGGTTCCCAGGCCAAGATAATGATATAGAATAAGACTCCCACAATCCACTGGGTTCAATTTTGAATCTTGCTTTATTAAGAGTGCGGAAATCCAGTTACAAGAAATGAAAGTTTTCGGCTTATAGCCTTCTTCAGTACAACTGGAAAATTACAAACATTGTGATAAGTATAAATGCAAAGGGGGTTTCACAAAATAGGGTTTTTACAATCAAAAAACGTCTACATAGAATTCATACAAAGAGAGAACAAACTGATATGCACGGAATATTGAGACATAATATGTCGAGGTCATGGCGTTGTGGTATGGTGATGGATGTGCTTCTCCATCTTGGATAGTACCGTGGTTAGTAGTTATAACATCTAGTGCTGCTGATCTTGGAGCAATTGCGTCGTATATATTATTAAGGAATAGTAGCTCTTGGGGGTTGCAGAATACGCAAGGTACAGCTGTTAAGTGAGCATTCACTAAGAGCTGGGAGCTGAGGAGTGAATGCCGCTTAGTATAAAATGCACATATAAAATGACACTTATAAGGAGCTATGAGAGGCATATATGAAACAATAGAAGGGATTATGAAAGAAAATGCCACAAATACTGTTACCTGGTTATGCCGCTAGAGAAGAGGTAAAGCAAGGTGGAGTGCCCAAGGAAGGGCTGCTGAGCGCTGTAGCGCCTCAGTGCTGTTTTTCTCATATGTTGAAAAGGATGATGATCTCTATGGGATAGATGATAGAATAAATGAGGTAATGTATCAATAGGTGCATGGTGGTGGAGATGGGTGAAGGCTCACCTTATGGTCAAAAGTCCGTATATGGGGCGGGGTGTCCCAAGAGGAGCCGCTATGCGCCGGAAGTGTGGAGGGTCTGGCTTGGCTATGTGGAAGCTAGGCATCTGCCGCTGCTTGCTGCGCAGTGTGTATGGTGTGCGCTGCGCCATTATATGGGGAAGAGTGGAGGCTTCCGGTTGGTGGCCGAGCATGCGCAGTGCTGTGTTGGGATACACAAAGATGGCGGGCGCTGCGTGCATGGGCAAGCTTCCGGTTCCTGTGTATGTGGTTACAGAGGAATACTAAAGATGGCGGGCGCTGTATGTGTGGGCATACTTCCGGTTCCTGTGTAGGCTGTTTTTATGAATGGGAGGAACTGGTGAGCGTTGTCATCCATTAGACTTAGGGCATGCGCACTTGTATGTAACATCTGTATGTAACATCTGTCATGTATATGAAGGTGTAGATAGGAGTATAATGTAGTGAAGACATTAGGGAATGTCTGGTTAGCAGTAGAGGGAATACTGTACCAGAAACCTCAGAAAAAGGATATAAGATGCGGCTACTAATCGGGGCACCAATTAGTATCTGGTCTGTGGATAAAAGATGATATATTAATAAATTATTAATAACATATCGGAATTTGTAAAATGACTAAAGTGCATATGCAAAATAGATATTGCCATAACTGTTTTTCATATTATACACATATTTAGCCATCCACAACCGAGGGTCTAATATAGGTAGTGACCAATTTAACATGTCTTAAAGGAAGCTCCCAACCTCGTACTCCCGATTGAGTCCTTTGGGCTCGAGAGTTTGTAACCGATGGATCCACATTGCTTCCCTTTTTATGAGGATGTTGGATATATCGCCCCCTCTTCTGGGGCTGTGGACTTGTTCTACAACTTGAAAGCGAAGTTGTGAAATAGCGTGTTTTTTAGAGATAAAGTGGGCTGGGATTGGGAGATGAATGCTCTGACGTCGAATATTGGACTTATGTTGACATATTCTGTCCCTGATGGTCTGTGTGGTTTCTCCCACATACGCCAGACCATAGGGACATTTAATGACGTATATGACATTAGAGGATTCACACGTATAGAATCCCTTAATGGGGTAACCTTTCCCAGTTAGGGGATGGTATACTTTCTCTCCCTTGGTTACATGCGAGCATTGGACGCAATGTAGGCAGGGGAAGGTACCCCTGCGTTGTGTCATGAGGTGGAGTTGCCTTGGTATTTTGTTATTCGTACCCTCATCTGCTCTCACCAATGTATCCCTTAGATTTTTTGGGCATCAGTGACAAGGCATGAATGGCATGGCGAAGCTCTCTATTCGTGGGTAGGCTTGATGGAGTAGATGCCAATGTTTTCTAAGGATGTGTTGGATTTTGGAAGCAAACGGATGAAAGGTGTGTATAAATGGGATCCTCTGCGGTTGTTTAGGTTTATCACTATGCCTGGGATTCAGACCATCTTTAATGATGGGGTCTGGGTATGCCCTTTCTTTAAAACGGGCAGACATCTCATGTAGCCTTTTCTGTCTATTGGTATCATCATCAACAATTCTAGAGATCCTTTGGAATTGGGATCGCGGGAGAGATTTTTTCATATTGTTGGGATGGAAGCTGGAATAATGCAATAAACTGTTTCTATCTGTGGGTTTTGTAAAGAGGTCTGTATGTAAATTACCTTGTGTGTCTTTGTAAATGATGGTGTCCAGGAAGTTAATGGATGAATCGCTATGGTGTAGTGTAAACTGTAGCTCAGGCCAGGTGGAGTTGATGGTGGATGTGAAATTATTGAGTGATTGTAGGTCCCCGTTCCATAGACAAAACACGTTGTCTATGTAACGTTTCCAGATAAGAGCATGGGTCTGGAAGTTGGCATTGGTATATATAAAATCCTCCTCAAAGCATGCCATATATGTTTTGTTGCAAGGATAGTCAAGCCTGATGGTGGCCAGGCTGTAAATACAGCTGATATTGCCCGTCAGTTTCAAGCATTTTATAAATCCCTCTACAATATTAAAGCTCCTGTTGAAGTAGAAGACTCCCCCCCTGAACTAGACTTGATCCACTCCTTCCTCCAACGGGCAAACCTCCCCACATTATCCCCCTCTCAAATTAAGGATCTGGGCGCTCCCTTCTCGATGGCGGAACTTTTAGCCGCAATTAAATTGCTACCAAAGGGTAAAGCCCCTGGCCCTGATGGCCTAACTGCTTTATACTACCTCACCTTTAAACACTCCCTATGTGCCCCGCTTCTGGAGGTGTGCAATGCAGCCTTGCTAGGTGCCCCGTTATCTTCAGATATGACAAAAGCTACTATTGCTATAATCCCCAAGGAAGGGAAAGATCCCTCTTCTTTCGCTAATTACCGCCCGATCTCATTATTGAACATTGACCTAAAGATCCTAGCCAAAATGTTAGCTTTACGTCTCTCCCCCCTGTTGCCCCATTTAATACATAAAGACCAAACAGGTTTCGTCACTGGACGTGAGGGAAAGGACAATTCAGCTAGAATACTTAACGCCCTTTTCTTTGCCACATCACGCCGCCTTCCTTTAGTCCTCCTCAGCACCGACGCCGAAAAAGCGTTCGACCGCGTAGACTGGCTTTACATGAAAGAAGCACTTAGAAGCTTTGGCATCCCTGAGGCCTTTATAAGCGCAATTTTCTCTATGTACCATACCGCTTCGGGGGCGGTGCTGGTGAACGACACGTGCTCCCCTGTTTTTACTATCGGAAATGGGACAAGGCAGGGATGCCCCCTACTCGCCCCTGATTTTTGTGTTGTCCATAGAACCGCTACTCCAAATAATCCGACAAAATGACCTTATCCATGGTCTATCCCTGGCTGGCTATGAGCATAAGGTGGCGGCCTTCGCCGACGACCTTCTAGTTCTGACCACCAATCCAGAACAATCCCTGTCCCTGCTTACTGACCTGTTTGAGCAATTTGGCCAGATCTCTAATTTCAAAATAAATATGAATAAATCATTTGCCCTTGATCTGGGCCTTTCACCTACATGTAAATCGGCCCTAATTCAAGCCTCCCCATATAATTGGTCGGCTCCTCTATCACATACCTTGGGGTCAAGTTATGCTCAGATCCGCATAAACTCTTCTCTTTAAATTATACACCCTCTTACACTCTATAAAAACCAGCTTGCTTCGCTAAGTTCACCGACCCTGTCGTGGTTCGGGCGCAAACATATGGTCACCTCGTTGGTTATTCCTAGACTGAATTACCTCCATCAAGTCCTCCCAGTTCCCATTCCCAAATCTTTCTATGCGGCCCTTAATAAGTCTATTAGGTCCTTTATATGGCACGACAAACACCCTCGCATAGCTCTTTCAACCCTAATGAGATCCAGGCAACATGGAGGTATTGGGCTCCCAGACGCCAACCTATATTATAAAGCTATTTTGCTGGCAAGGGACGTTGACTGGTTCAGGAACCCCGAACATAAATCTTGGGTGCCTATGGAATCTGCTCAATCACTACGCTCGTTTAGGAGCCTCTTGGCTCGAACCCAAGAGCATGCCACCTCCTCCCCATGCTCCTCTCCCACGACTAGAGCCACACTGAAAACCTGGGACTGGTTTATAACCTCACATTGGGGCTTCCCCTTGCCCTCACCGCTACTGACAATAAAAGACATCTTTGCATTGGCTCCCAAAGAACTTTACGATAGCCTTCCTGTCTCTCTTAAAACATTAGACACCCCGATAGTCGACTTGTTTGAAGATCACTGAATCCTCGATAGTTGCCCATCACCCTGATCTGGGTAAATATCGCCAGGGTACCCGCTTCCTGTTGTCTTACATATCCAAATATATATCATTATCGTCATTACTTAGACCCCTCACGTGGTTTGAGAGTCTTATAGCTAACCTTTCCCCTGCAAAGAAACTCATATCTAAACTCTATAGGTACCTTAATAGCCCTATCCTCATGCCCACACCAGCATTTGTGAGACTCTGGGAGAAGGACCTTGGTTTCAATCTATCAGACTCCCAAAAATCTAAACTGTTTTTGACCCCTCACATATCTTCTAGGTGTGTTAGGATTCAAGAAAACGGGTATAAGTTACTATCTAGATGGTATAAAACACCGGAACTCACGTGTAGGTTCTCCCCACAAAGCTCTGATAGGTGTTGGAGATGCAAGACTGACAGAGGTTCTTTCTATCATATATGGTGGTCCTGTCCAATTGTAACCAAGTGGTGGGAAACAATATTTGGGAAGTGTAATGAGATTTGCAAATTAAAGATATCCCCCACTCCCCTGCTTGCTTTGCTCAACCTTGATCACCCCGACCTCCCAAGCACCCACTCTTACCTATACCGTCAACTACTATGCGCTGCTCGTTTACTATTACCTAGACATTGGCTCACACCTGAAATTCCTTCACTAGAGCATTGGCTCAACAAAATTGACTCAGTGTATAGGTTTGAGGAACTCGCAGCCTGGGAGACATACACGCACAAAAATTCAAGACTAGATGGCTTGCTTGGGAGCGTTATAGGTACTTGAGAGCTTAATCATGGCACTAAGCGAAGCCCTCCTAACCACTTTCATAACCACTTTCACAACCACAATAATGAAGGTATTTTTGCTCATAATTAAATCACTATTGCAAAAATGTGTGCATACGGATACGTTTGAGGCATAACTTTAGTTACTGTTTTTATGTTATTATACTACCTGACAATTGCTGCAGTTTGTATCTCTATTGTCGCATTGTTGTGCAGATAGATCTAACTATTATTTGCTGTATCTTCCGGTGTGATGCTGGAATATTCTTGTATATCTGTACTTGAATTTTTATTTTGATCAATAAATTTTAAAACTAAAAAAAAAAAAAAAAAAAAAGCATGCCATATATGTATTAGCGTATGGGAGCACCATATGCGCCCCCATAGCAGTCCCTTGTCTCTGGACATAAAAAGTGTCCTGAAACATGAAGAAGTTCTCAGTGAGGACCAACTGGAGTAGGTCTAGGCATAGTGATGTAACCTCAGGTTTTGTATTAGTCATCTGTAGTAATCGGGAGACTGCAGCTATACCTTTCTGATGTTCAATTGAGGTATATAGG
The DNA here is from genome assembly GCA_033119425.1 of Bufotes viridis. Taxonomy (NCBI): domain Eukaryota; kingdom Metazoa; phylum Chordata; class Amphibia; order Anura; family Bufonidae; genus Bufotes; species Bufotes viridis. Next base: position 48,768,144 of record CM065592.1, on the reverse strand, counting down.
CTTACAACATCAAGTGTAACCAAGATAGTGGTTGATTGTACACTTTTTATCTGTCTTATCAGTTGCAGAAAGCTTGACGTGTCAAGGAGGAATGATTTGGTGGTTTTTACTTTGGGCGTTAGGATTTTCTCTAAAAAATGGATAACGGAGATAAAATGTCCTTGGATGAGACAATGGGGCGTCCTGGGGGTTTTTCCAGGCGTTTGTGGACTTTGGGGAGAGTATAAAGGTCTGGTGTAATGGGGTGGGATTTTGTCAGGAATGTGACTGTGTCTTGGTCTATGGTACCTTTTTGTAAGTGGACCTGTTTGTAGGTTGAGTGGCGAGAGCCATAGCTCAGTCTGGTCCCTCATACCTTGCCACAGCTCTGCAGCAGTGTGTTGTTTGTCACCTAAGCAAATAAGTTTCAGCACGACCTGTTCTGCTGCTTCCCCACTGCAGTGCTACACTGCTTGGTGCTGCAAGATGAGAGTTCAAAGGTGGAAGTGGAGGAGGAGGTGGAAGAAGATAAGGGGGGGTTACAGCCACTAATGTAGGTGGTGGCGGAAATCCTGATGGAAGTAGCTCCCTCAATCCTGGGTGTCGGTAGCACCTGTGCCATCCCAGGGTACAACTTGCTCCCAGCCTCCACAACGTTCCCCCCGTGTACCATCAGGGAAATGAAGCGTCCCTGGCCATAAGCATTTGTCCATGTGTCAGTCGTTAAGTGGACCTTCCCAATAACTGCATTGTTAAGGGCATGGGTGATGTTACGGGACACATACTGGTGAAAATCGGGGACGGCACACCGGGAAAAATAGTGGCGGCTGATGACTGAGAAACGAGGGATGGCCTCTGTGTCCACAAGCCTAAAAGGCAACATTTCCAGGGCCAGCAATTTGGAAAGGTGTGCATTTAGTGCTATGGCCTGTGGGTGGGTGGCTGGGTTTTTGCGCTTTTGTTCAAAGGCCTGGGGTATGGACATCTGTACGCTGTGCGGGGACACAGAAGTGGATGTGCTAGCTGATGGTGCTTGCGAAGGTCCAGATGCAGGGCGGGAGGCATCCGGGCCTGCGTCTTGGACAGGGAATTGGCCAGCACGTAACACAGGGGAAGAGGAGGCAGTGGTGTGACCCGCAGAAACCGATTGTGGACCCAGGCATCCTATTAGGGTGCTTTGATGCCATGTGGCACATCATGCTGGTGGTGGTGAGGTTGCTAGTGTTCACGCCCCTGCTCATTTTCGTATGGCACAGGTTGCAAATGACAATTCTTTTATCGTCCACACTTTCCTTAAAAAAGCGCCAGACTGCGGAACACCTACCCCTTGGCAAGGGAAATTTCTGCAAGGGGGGGCTCCGGGGAACAGTCTGCAGATCCCTCCCCCTCTGTACTGCTGTCCTTGCTCGGCTTGCCGCCTTCCTAGGTCAGGTCAGAGATTTCATCGTCCACCACCTCTTCTTCCACTTCCTCACTATGACTTGTTGACCTAACAAGAACCTCATTAATGACAACTGTGTCTCATCCTCATCATGAACCTCTTGAGACACTAATTGCAGTTGACTTATTGGCAACTGTGTCTCATCATCATCATCCACCTCATGAAACACTAATTCTCGTTCTCCATTGTAATTTTTTCTGACTGTGGATGCTCAAGAGTTTGGGAATCAGTGCACAAGATCTCCTCATGTCCCTCTTCAAGCGGGCTTGGCGAGAGGGTCGAATCAAGGAATGGCAATGAAAAGAGATCCTCGGAATATCCAAATGTGTGGGATCACCTGTTTGCCAAGACTCTCAATGGTGGGAGAAAGGAGGATCAGGGTGAGGATTCTGTTGACCAGACTCTTGGCTACAGAGACTGGACTTTGTGGAACACAGGGTGGTAGGTAACCAACTGGAACCACTATCTGCTGAAATCCAACCAACCACCTGGTCGCACTGATGTGACTTCGAGAGTGGTGTTCTGTGCCGCCCTGCAAACTGGGACATGAAGCTAGGTATCGTGGATGAGTGTGTTTCTTGTTCTCTGGCAGCAGGCACTGTTTCACCGCACCCAGGGTCACGGCCTCTGTGTGCACCATCAGCAGCACGGCCACTTCCCCGCCTGTCGCTGCTCGCCTTGAGCATATTAAATGGTATATATGCTTGCAAGTATATCATACGTACAGTAGCGCAGGTTTTGTAAGTGTCTTTGCAAATAAATTACATTGAATGTCACCGATATTAAGGATGTGCAAAAGTTATACAGGTAATGTCGCGCAGGTAATGTCGCTGTCACCAGCGGCAAAAAAATTAAACAGAATGTCACTGATATTTATGATGTGCAAACGTTATACAGAAGATGTAGCGCAGGTAATGTCGCTGTTACCAGCGGCTAAAAAATTAAACTGAATGTCACTGATATTTATGATGCGCAAATGTTATACAGGAGACGTAGCGCAGGTAATGTTGCTGTCACCAGCAGCAAAAAAATTAAATGAATGTCACTGATATTTATGATGTGCAAATGTTATACAGGAGATGTAGCGCAGGTAATGTCCCTGTCACTAGTGGCGAAAAATTTTTATTGAATGTCACTGATATTTATGATGCGCAAACGTTATACAGAAGATGTAGCGCAGGTAATGTCGCTGTTACCAGCGGCGAAAAAATTAAACTGAATGCCACTGATATTTATGATGTGCAGACATTATTCAGGAGATGTAGCACAGGTAATGTCGCTGTCACCAACGCAAAATAATTTAACTGAATGTCACTGATATTTATGATGCGAAAACGTTCGGGTATCGGTGCTATATAGGGGTGGGATGGGCTCGGCTGGGGGTGGGATGGGCTCAGCTGGGGGGGGGGGCAGGAGCTGCATCAGCTCCATCAGCGGCAACTTAAGTCTTGAGTCTCTGATAAGCACTTTTCTTCACCAGACTACTAAAGAAAATTTTTGGGAATTTGTTTTGCTCTCTTTTGCCACCTGCTGTTCGTTTTGTATTTTTGCAAATTTTAACTCCTTTTTACAGATTTTGTTAAGCCCTTTGTAAACTTCAAAGGCTACATCTGACCCCTTTGTATTTTTTTAAATGCCCTTTTTTGTCATTTATTGCCCTCTTTACGGTAGCCGTAAGCCATGGGGGGTTTATTCTAGCTGTTTATACATTTTACCTAAAGGAATAATACTAATCAAATACTATGGTTTGAAGGCGGATGCTCAAACTACAGGATGCGCTTTTTTGGCCTGTCCTCCTAATGGATCAGAAGAACAAAATATTAACAGCCTTACTGCTGGCACCCTCCCCACTGTCATCTTACTTGAATCTTAGACCACTGCACGGTTAAGGCTACTTTCACACTAGCGGCAGGATGGATCCCAAAGCTGTTCAGTGTTCACCCAACGGAACAGCCTGTCGGATCCGTCCTGCCGCTAGTAAACGTGTGCCCCCAGACTACCGCTCTGGCTGCATTGACTATAATAGGGGCAGGGTGGAGTTCCGGCGGAGGCACGACAGTTCATGGCGAGAAGTTGCCGGAAAAAATGACGGACATGTCGTAGTTTTATTCCGGCAGCCTTTCGCTGTGAGCTGCCGTGCCTCTGCCCTGCCCCCATTATAGTCAATGGGGTTGGAGCGGTAATCTGACAGGCTTTTCCGTCGGGTGAACAGCCTGTTGGATCCGTCCTGTCGCTAGTGTGAAAGTAGCCTAAGTCTATGCTGATAAATTACAGCTGACGCTAACATTAACTTGTAAGGCGGAGTTCACACTTCTGTTATTTGGTTAGTTATTTCCATCACTTATTGTGAGGCAAGGGAGCCAAGCCTACTATCGGAAAAGGTATCATGAATAGATCTGCACCTGTTGTGTAGTTTTGACTCGCTGACCATAACTGGTGAGACTAACTGACCAAATAAGTGAAGTGTGAACTAAGCCTAACAGTGATGCACAGTCATTCTACAGCCAACAGAAGGGATTGTTATACATGTGTTTGCCTTGCTACAACATGAAGAACTTTTTCTTCTCTGCTACTTTATTGGTGCTGCCTTCATGTCCTTATTTTGTTCCAATAAAGAGACACCTGCTGGGGCATACAGCGTTTTTTTTCCTTTAATGAAGGATGCTTGCTGTATGCTTTTTTTTTTGTTTGTTTGTTTAGCTAGGGGTTAGCTAGGAATGTCAGTGGCCTGTATGATGATGTGCACATCCATATATGTGACCTGCCTGTCATTCTGATGCACAGTAAGTGTTTCACTACCAGAAAAGACTAGCTATGCATGTTGTTGCAATGCACAGTTGTGCACACCAGGGTCCATTCTTCTTTAAAGAGGACCTTTCATTAGAATAAATAATATAAACTAAGTATACCGACATGTAGAGCGGCGCCCAGGGATCTCTCTGCACTTACTATTATCCCTGGGTGCCGCTCCGTTTTCCCGGTATGTCCTCCGGTATCTTCAGATTTTTGGCTCAACTGGGAGGAGTCTGTCCTTGTTCTCCTGGGCGTCTCCTTGTCTCCGGCTGTAGGGCTGGCCAATAGCAGTGCTCAGCTCATAGCCTGGGAGGTTTTTCTCCCAGGCTATGAGCTGAGCGCTGCGATGGCCAGCGATACAGCCTGAGACAAGGAGATGCCCAGGAGAACAAGGGCAGACTCCTCCCAGTTGAGCCAAAAATTTTAAGATACCGGAGGACATACTGGGAGAACGGAGCGGCGCCCAGGGATAATAGTAAGCGCAGGGAGATCCCTGGGCGCCGCTCTACATGTCGGTATACTTAGTTTATATTTTTTATTCAAATGAAAGGTCCTCTTTAAGCTTAACTGTAAGATGTGATAGACCTGATTTAATGCTCTCCGTTATGAATTAATTCGTAATGAAGCAAACTTTTGTGATAAATTTGGCGAAGCGACTGAATCAAATTTTTGAAAAGTTCAATCATCTCTAGTCACTATATGACTAATTTATGCTAATTTATTCTTTCCTGATAATGAAGGGCCACAGCACTGCAATAGCACTGTGTCCCATTAAAAGTTTTCTCTCTACAACATAACTGCTGGGTACCCAAAATGTGCTAGGACTGCAGCAAGTCATCTTTCACTTAAATGGACCATGCTTTAGTTTCATGCACATTGGGTAGCCAGGAAAATGTGCAATTAAGAGGTCCAGCGCTAAAATATTGGTGCACCCTTTTATTCTCAAGATTTTGGCTGTAGTATTGGCCAGACCCTGAATCTTCATAAAGTGATAACTTATTTTAGCGATATGTCCTCATTTCATGAGATGGCTCATCCCTTGGCTACATTCACAAGGTCAGTATCTGGTCAATATTTTTCATCAGTACTTGTTAGCCAAAACCAGGAGTGGGCCCAAAACACAGAAGAGGCACGAGATGAAGTTGGAACTGAAAACAGAAACTAAAAATATTCCCAGTTTTAACTGTTGCAGAACTGACAAGTAATACCTTCATAAATTTTTATCAAGCAAATTTCATGTAACAAAAGTAGATTTTGTTTCATCCCAAGTTGCAAAAAATTTAGGAAAGGTACAATTCAAAGTTTAATTCATTCAATTATTTGTCTGTTGCAATCTATATGAATACCCTGAGCCAAATGGACATGAAACTTCAATGAGATTTTCCTTAAAATAAATAAAATTAGACATTATGAAATAAAGTACAGGTGTGCACTACCACGGCTAACACGCAAAAGCAAAAACTATGCAGTGAGCCCAGTAGGGGAAGAGAGGAGAGGATAAGAGTAATAGGAACAAGAATGGCTCACTCTGACCCTCCCCTGGGCCACGCAGTGATGGGAAGAGTGCACCTTTCTTCCCTTGGGCATTTCTTTTTCTGTCTGATGGTGTTTTTTTTTTACTAAAATGGCTGTTGCACGTGTGAGGACATGGAGCAAGGAACTCTGGGAAGGCAGGGTCACCTATAATGCCATGCACGCAGCCAATCAGCAGCCAGCCAGCCATGTGATGTCAAAGCCCTATAAATAGTCTCAGCCATCTTGGATTCTGCCATTTATTAGTGTACTTAGTACAGGGAGAGACGTCAGCAGGCGTTAGGGACAGTGTTAGAGAAAACTTCAATGTTAAAAAAAAAAAACGATTTACAAGTGCAGGGAAAGATTATTCAAGGTGTAGGGAACGGATAGGGAGGAATCATTCCACAGCTTTTATGTTGAACAGGGTTCAGTAGGGAAGGTTACAGCCTGGGCAATAGGAACAATATTACACCTTGCCGCACTGACTGGGGACCCAAATTGCCATTATACAGCTCTGTCATTCCAGCAAACCGTTCTTGTTATTGGGGTGCAAATGGTGTTTGATACAGCCATTAACAGGGTTTATTACAAGGAAATATTTCTATGTCTCATTTGCCCCCGTGCGGAGGTGTTATATGTTTTAAAGCATTTTTTGGCTTGTATTACTAGTAGTGATGAGCGGCAGGTGCCATATTCGATTTCGACGAAATTCGCGAATATTCAAAAGAATATTCAAAATAATATTCGTAAAAATCGAATATTCATCATTATTCTAGTTATTAATATGCGATTTAAATAATCGCGTATTGCGATTTTAACTTAGGCTACTTTCCTATTGGTTTCATATCTAGAATTATAGCGAAGATGACGAAAATGACGAATGTATTCGTCATATTCCTCAAAACGAAGATAACAAAGTATTCTCCATCTTCGTTTTAGCAACCTATTCGTCAACTTCGCTAATTCTAGCAATCAAATAGGAGGGTTGACTATAGAGACAGCTGTGTTTAATTCGCTATGCGATTATATTACTTAGCTTTTTTTAATAGAATAATTATATTACTTGATAATTATTATAATTATTCTATTTATTAAAAAAAAAAAATTATATAATCGCATAGCGAATTAAACACAGCTGTCTCTATAGTCAACCCTCCTATTTGATTGCTAGAATTAGCGAAGTTGACGAATAGGTTGCTAAAACGAAGATGGAGAATACTTTGTTATCTTCGTTTTGAGGTATATGATGAATACATTCGTCATATTCGCTAATTCTACCAAGCCAAGAATGTCTCCATACTAAAATGTCCTGTCGGATTTGAGAATTACGTTGAAATCGCAATGCGATTAATATAACTTGAATTAATCGCATTGCGATTTTTACTTAGACCTGGTTTACTATGGTTGGCTTGGTAGAATTAGTGAAAATGAAGATTGTATTCATCATATTCCTCAAAACGAAGATAACGAAGTATTCTCCATCTTCGTTTTAGCAACCATAGTAAACCATGTCTGTTGAAATCGCAATGCGATTAATATAACTTGAAGTAATCGCATTGCGATTTCTACTTGGCACTGCTGCTATATTCCATATTCGTTAATTCTAGCCTAATATGTAAGATAGCAGTGCACTGCTAAGTTGTAATCGCAATGCGATTAATATAACTTGAATTAATCGCATTGCGATTTCAACGTAATTCTCAAATCCGACAGTACATTTTAGTATATGGAGACGTTCCAATGGTGATCGGGACGCTCCATGAGCACGGAAGTCGGCAGAAGCGACAACAGGCACTGACTGGAGCAGCCAGGAAGCCAGGAATCCTCAGGACAGGTAAGAACTACTTTTGGGAAGTGGGAAAAAAAATAATATTCGAAATAGCGAATTTATAGCGCTATATTCGAAATATTCGCGAATATTCGAAATTTACAGTTCAGCGGTGCAGTTATTTGTTCTTAAGCCTTCTGTGGCTTGTATTAGTGGCAAAAGTAAAATATACTGTATTTGCCGTTCAGCGGTGCAGTTATATGTTCTAAAGCCTTTTGTGGTGTGTATTAGTGGCAAAATAAAAATTTATTTGCCATTCTGCTATGCAGTTATATGTTATAAAGCTCTTTTTTTGAGTAATAGTGACAAAATAAAAATATATTTGCCGTTCTGCAGGGAAGTTATATGTTATAAAGCCCTTTTTGTCGTGTAATAGTGACAAAATAAAAGTATATTTTCCGTACAGCGGTGCAGTTATATGTTCTAAAGCCTTTTGTCGCGTGTATTAGTGGCAAAAAAATATATATTTGCTGTTTAGCGGTGCAGTTATATGTTCTAAAGCCCTTTTTGGCGTGTATTAGTAGAAAAAGAAAAAGGGCTTATTAGCCGTTGTGTGGTGAAGTGAGAAAATTACAGCGCTTTTTGGTGTGTATTAGTGGCAAAAAAAATATTTTCTGTTAATGTTAAGCGGTTAAGTTCCATTGTACTACAGCCATTTACAGGGTGTATTAATAGGATAGATACGTATGTCCTAGCCGTTCTGCGGTCAAGTATGATTGTTATATTTATTTTTTTGGGGTGTATTAATAGGAGAATGAATATGTCTTATTAGCCAGTCTGCAATGAACCAACATTGTTATACTGCCATTGTTGGGGTGTATTAATAGCATAAATAAGTATGTGTTATTAGCCGTTCTGGGGTAAATTTACATTGTCATTCAGTGGTGAAATTTGTTTGTGATACAGCCTTTTTTGGGAAAATTGATGGGTGATTGTAGACTTTCTTTTACTGTATGGACCGAATTACGTCGATTAGCCATTCAGTGGTGAAATTTTTTTGTGAAACAGCCTTTTTTGGGAAAATTGATGGGTGATTGGAAACTTTCTTCTGTATGGACCGAATTATGTTGATTAGCCATTCAGTGGTGAAATAGTTTTGTGAAACAGCCTTTTTTGGGAAAATTGGTCAGTAGTTATAACTATGATCAAGGACAATATAAGTCCTTTACGGCCCACTGGGTAAATGTGGTTCCTGCCCAGCCACAGGTGACGCTGCTTCCGCCCCCACATTCACACACCGTTGGTTCTGCGACAATGTCCGCCTCTGCCTCCTCATCCTCCACCGTGTCCTCAGCCTCCATTGCAGGGACAATTCACAGTGCTCCTTCACATGTGCAGGGCACAGCGGTGTCAGGCTGTTCTACACCTCGTTTGCCTGGGCGAACGGAGTCACACAGGGGAGGAACTGCTCCTTGTCCTACATCAAGAAATCGAATACTGGCTTTATCCAACTCAACATCGGAACCATGGTGACCAACAATGGGAAGAACATGGTATCAGTGCTGCGTCAAGGAGGGCTGAGCCATGCGCCCTGCATGGCACACGTGTTCAATCTGGTTGTCAAGCGGTTCCTGAAATCTTCCACCCATCTGCAAGACATCCTAAAAATGGCCAGGAAACTTTTGAATGCACTTCAGCCACTCATACACTGCAAAGCACACCCTCCTTAAGCTGCAGCGGCAGAATGACATCCCCCAACATAGGCTGATATGCGACATTTCCACCCATTGGATTTCCACCCTCCATATGTTGGACCGACTATACGAACAGAGAAAGGTCATAAAAGATTTCTTGATGATCTAAGCATATAGGAGTACTCCCCTGTGTAACTTCGTGGCAGCAAGTGGCAGCTCATGCGTAACACCTACCGTTTGCTCAGGCCCTTTGAGGAGGCCACGTTATTTGTCAGTCGCCTGGACTACTGGATGAACAATGTAATTTCAGTGCTTCATGTCCTGGAAAAGATGCTGGTAAATCTGGATGGTCAGGGGACTGGAGACATTGCGTCTAGATCTTAAGGCCACATGACCCCTGTGGGGGCTGAACTGGAGGAGGAGGAGGACATTGGAGAACAAGCAATGTGTAGTGAAATGGGTGTTTTTTTACACAGGTGACAGGAGAGATGTTGCAGGAGCAGCTAGAGGAGCTACAAAGCAATGAGGAAGAGGAGGCAGAGGACCCAGACACACCGTGGCAGTATGCAGTGGAGATGGAGGCAGGGAGTTCCTCCGAGTCATTTGCACAAATGGCCGGATGCATGCTCACTTGCTTGCGTAGTGACAGCCGAATTGTCACCATTCAGCAGAGGGATGACTTCTGGTTCTCCACCTTGTTGGACCCTCGCTACCGGTCCAAAATGAGGGCCTTTTTACACCCGCTGAAAGGGAGGACAAACTAAACTACTATAGAGATATCCTATGTAGTCAGTTGGCCGCTGCCTATCTGCGCCATCGTCCATACTCTCGCAGGTCTGCCCTCTCCGCTCAAGTTCCACTGCCATAGCTGCTGGGGAGGGGTGGCAGGAGCAGTTCCAACTCCATCAGCAGCAGCCTGAGTCTAGAGTCGCTGATGAGTAGCTTTCTTCACCCGCATAGTGAAGAAACTACTCACCAGCAGCTAGACATAAAGCAGGACCTGAACCAGCAGGTGGTGGCATACTTGTACAGCACCCTGCCACCCACATTAAAGATCCACTGGACTACTGGGCAGCCAAACTGGATTTGTGGCCGCAACTAGCAGAGTTTGCCCTGGAAAAACTGTCCTTTCCGGCCAGTAGTGTGGCATTAGAGTGGGTGTTTAGTGCGGCAGGGGCCATAGTTACCCCAAGATGTGGAGAGACTGACCTTTGTCAAGATAAATCAGGTGTGGCTCAGCCAGGTTTTCCACCCACCAATTCCTGATGCATCAGACTAGACCATCCATGGTGCCACACCAACACTTTGACAAAAGAGACCGGTTTCTTCTGGCTACCTGTCTTAGCTACTATTCTGATGCTGCCACCCTCCTGAAGCCACACATCTGATGCCAAGTGCTCCTTCTTTCACCCACCAGATTTAGCTGGTACTGGTATTGCCACCCACCTCCACACTGTGTCACCTTGCCAATCTGTGGCCTCCTCATGCTGCAGCCACCTTCACACTATGTCACCTTGCCACTCTGTGGTCTCCTCATGCTGCTGCCACCTTCACACTATGTCACCTTTGACACTCTATGGCCTTCTCATGCTGCTGCCATCTCCAAACTGTGTCACCTTGCCACTCTGTGGTCTCCTCATGCTGCTTCCACCTCCACACTATGTCACCTTGCCACTCTGTGGCCTCCTGATGCTTCTGCCCCCTCCACACTATGTCACCTTGCCACTCTGTGGTCTCCTATTTCTGCTGCCACCTCCACACTATGTTACCTTGCCACTCTGTGGCCTCATAATGCTGCTGTCACCTCCATACTATGTTACCTTGCCACTCTGTGGCCTCCTGATGCTGCCGCCACCTCCACACTGTCAATGTGCCACTCTGTGGCCTCCTTATGCTGCTGCTGCCACCTCCACACTGTCATTGTGCCATTCTATGGCCTCCTCATGTTGCTTCCTCACCACTATGTCATAGGGCAACTCTGTGGACTTCTCATGCTGTTCCCACCCTCCCTATTTCATGACTGGGCCACTATTTTACCTTTTGGCCTGGCTGCCATCATCATTTATTTGACCCTTCTTCTGATCTGTCAGAAGGAAGGTAAAATGAGATGCACAGCGAATCCTCTCTGTATAGCAGCTGTAAGGCCTGTATGGTCCCATCAGAATAGGCTTGTCATTTGGTAGCCAAAAGCAGGAGTGGGTACAAAACACAGAAGAATTGCAAATATTCCGTTCACATGTCATGTCTGTTTTAGATCCACTCCTGTTTTTTGGCATTAGCAATACTGATGGATCACTGACCAAATGCTGACCAAATGAAGGTGGATTCTCCACAGAAAGGATTTTTTGGGGGTTATTGTTCTGACGGATCAGAGGAAGGGCAAAATAATCAGTGACGTCGACACAAACTTACTGCTGACTCCCTCTCCACTCTGTCGGACGGCTCTACTTGTATAAGCATTTAATAGAACAGGTTCTGTAGGCATCTATGTGGAATCAGCTGACGACGTTATAAAGGGAGTGCGCTTCTTCTTGGCGCTAACATCGACATGTAAGGCTGAGTCAAATACTTATTAGAAGTGCACAAATAGTCACATGGACAGTGACATACCAGGGGGGATCATTGGCAAAAATTCCCACCAAAAACATGTATTTTAATTAGGGGCCGTTTTTATGAGTTTTAATGGGAAAACCTCAAAATTGGGCCCTGCTGGAGCCTAGAAAAATTGTATCTTAGGCCAAGGGAGTATAGGCCCCAAAAGTTAGGCATTCACCTGATAGAAAAGGACTTTCGATTATGTGGCTTGAGGTAGATTAAGCAGTCAGTGGCTAAAATTTTAATGTAGGCCAGTACAGGCCCCAAAAATTAGACGGCATTCACCTGACAGAAAATAAATTTTGATGATGTGGCTGGAGGTAGATTAGGTGGTCACTGGCTAAAAATTTTACTGTAGGCCAGTACAGGCACCAAAAATTAGGCATTCTCCTGACAGACAAGAACTTATGATGATGTGGCTGGAGGTACATTAGGCGATCACCGGCTAAAAAATATACTGTAGGCCACTGGAGTACAGGCCCCAAAAATTATGCATTCACCTGACAGAAAAGAACTTGTGATGATATGGCTGGAGGTAGATTCTTAGAGCGTCCACATCGGCTTTTTTCTGGTGGGGGCCCATTCCTGGGAACACATTCCTGCAGCAAACAAAGAAAATGCTGCTGTCAGAGGTGTCTAAGTTTATTTGTGGTGTTGCCCCGGTCTGGTGGGAGCCCATTCCTGGGAACACACTCTTGCTTCAAATAACCTGCTGGTTACTATTTATTCAAAAGTTGCCAACTTTTTAAGTAGCTCGTGCAGGTCACACAACTCCTGCATCTGATTTATTTGCAGCGCATCAAACTGCTGCACCTTCAGTGCAAGCTTCTGCTGCTGCTCATGGATCTCCTTCACCTTCTTTGCCAGCTGCCGCTGCTGCGGTGCTCATAGATCACTTGCATGTTTTTTTTTTCTTCTGCTGCTGCATCTTGTTCAGGAGTGTTTTTAATTTAATGAGTATTGTTTTGTTAGGAAAAAAAAAAGATTAAGAGGCAATTAGTGCATTGCGTGTGTGTGTGTAGTATTTGTTTAAGCACTGCCGATTTACATCTCAATTAGTTAGTTAATGATATTTATGCTAATTATATAGTTGGTTAGTTAGTGATAGTTAAGTAGAGTATAATGTTATTTATTTGGTTAGTTAATGGCTTTTATGTAGATTACAGAGCTAGTGTCCAGTGTTGTTGTTTTCTATTACTGTACTTTGTGTTGTCCCCTCATTGTTGGCCATTTTAACCCCTTCCCAACAAGCACCGTAATAGTACAGCGCAGCGGGACATGACTTGCCGCCCAGCTCCATACTATTACGGTGCAACGAACACCCGGCCACCAGACATTATCGTTCAGGAAACGGGGTGCAAAGGCTGCTCTGCCGAGCAGGCAGCCATGTTACCTAAGGGCTGCGGGAGTTTTTTCCGGCCCCTTGCAGCCCTGATCACTGCTATTGGCTGGATCCCCTACACATGTGCATCGCAGCTCTGGGGCTGCAGGGAGTGTGGAGCGGTGGGTGTCATGTGGCCGTGACCAACGATGAAAAAGTCAGCACCTGTCTGGTCCGAGGTGAGGTAGGGGACATCAGTGTTTTGGGTCCCCTGCCAGTGCTGCTATTGGCTGGAACAACGCTCCAGCCAATGACATGGCTGTAGCTGCACAGGAAGAAGTAGAACTTGCCTGCATGCAGCTATTCTAGCTGGTGACTGCATGCTTAGAGGTCATGTACCTTCCTGTGCTGCTTGTGGCTTGCTGGGACTTGTGGTGCACACCACTGTGATTTAACCCCCTTCATGCTGAAAAGAAGAAGAAAGAATACATCTGGAATTGCTGCACAGATTTATTTTTTCATTTGCAGCTGTTCCAGATCATTCCCAGATTAAGTCCCCAAAGAGCAAGAAAGGGAAGGACCCAAAAAAGATGCAGAGTGTGTTCAAAAAGAGGTATTAAGAAGGACACCATTTACCACTGTGAAACCTGCCCTGAAAAACCTGGCCTGTGCATGAAGTAGTGTTTTAAAATCTACTGCTCATCCATGGTGAATAAATTTAATTTCTCCCTGTAATATTTCCACTTTATATCTCTGATTTATTCCACCTCTCTTGCATATCCACTTTCCTACAACTAATACATAATTTTTCATGTGAGACAACTGTTAGGTCAAAAGTGCCCTTTCCACCCAATAAAATGTTCGTACAGGAGTTCTCCTTCCGAAATGGGGTCACTTGTTGGGGTTTGCCACTGTAGGGCCACCTCAGGGTGTCTTCACATGCGATATAGCTCCCAATTACCATTCAAGCTAAATCCTCTCTCCTAACGCCATATGGTGCTCCTTCCACTCTGAAGCTGGCTGTGCGGCCATACATCAGTTTTTGAGCAAGCATGCGGTGTTTTTGTAAACTCCAGATTTAGGGTAATAGATTTTGAGTTTTGTTTGGCTGTTAACCCTTGATGTGTTTCAGAAAAATCGATTCAAACTTAAAATCTGCTATAAGTGAAATAAGTGAAATTTTGAAATGTCATTCTCATTTTAATTTCGTTCTTGTGGGCCACCTAAAGGGTTAACAAAGTATGTAGAATCAGTTTTGATTAGCTTGAGGGGTGTAGTTTTTAAAATGGGGTGATTTATGGGTGGTTTTCACAGTGTAAGCCCCAGAAAGTGACTTCATAACTTAACTGAGTAGATAACTGGTTGGCACAGATTAAATGGTGCACGGTGCACGTGTCAGTGGGTTGGCATTACGGGGAACAGTACTGTAGAGAAGACGGGCACTCGCGATGGATATCTTTTAAGATGCTTAATTGGTCACATATAAATCGCATAGTGATGCATCACTGTAATTTATACAGTATGTGACTAATAAAGCATCACAAAAGCTATCCATCGTGAGTGCCGTTCTTCTCTTTCATAACTGAACTGGTCCTGAAAAAATTGGGGCTTGGAACAGTTCTTAAAAATTAAGCCTTCTAACGTTTCCCCAAAAAATAATTCATTTTCAAAAAGATCGAAACATGAAGTAGGCATATGGGGAATGTAAAGTAATTGCTATTTTTGGAGGTATTACTATCTATTATAAAAGAGAAAGATTTGGGAATTTGCTAATTTTCCCAATTTTTGGTAAATTAGGTATTATTTTATGAATAAAAAAATTATTTTTTGACTCAATTTTACCACTATCATGACGTCAGATTTGCGAAAAAAAGGCCTGAGCAGGAAGATGAAAACTGGCCTGGGGTAGAAAGTGTTAATGTTTCTGAATATGTTATATATACAGAATTATTTTGCTGTGTGCACATATTTACCCACCTGGCGGGGGCTGGTGACATGCTCCTCATCATGAGCTGAGGGTGGGGGGGAGGAATCTGACTGATAGGAGGGTCTGGCCTCTTCCACCACCACCTCCACCACTTCGCCAACATCAGGTGGAGAAAGGGCATCCACATTCTGGGAGGGTCCCACCTGTTCTCCCTCCTCCTCCTCTACGGACAACTCCACCACCTCCAAATCCTCCGTGGAATGCCTGCGGCGGTCTGAGGGAACGGAAAGCCCTGTAATCACACAATATTCAGAATTTTGACAAACAACTCAGAACTCATAAAAAATGCAAATTAAGTGTGGGATGTATCTAATGTAATAATAGATGGGGCCTTTTACTGGAATACAGAATGATGATAGCAGTTTATGTATATATACACACACATACGTATATATATTTATGTGTGTGTGAAACGTACAAAATCAGCCGGTTACATCATACATCTGTACGTCACTGTGTTTATAAATATATATATATACACTCACAGCGAGGTAGAGATGTTTTATGTAAACGGCTGATTTGCTACGTGTCACACCAGGTACTAAGTAATATTTTGTTAAAGGATGAAATACTTATTTGCATAACTGTATATATATATATATATATATATATATATATTACAGAGTGTAGGCGAGGGATAAAAAGTAAGTAAGCATTGTACCTGGGCATTTTCTGTCATGGATCTCTGTGATCCAGCCAATGTGCCCTCTCTTAAAATCTGACCAATCTTTCATGATGGCCATCGCATGTTTTCCCTTACCCTCAGTTCACACTTGCGCGTTTTACAGCGCGTTCCTACGTGCTGTAAAACGCTCAACAGGAGAAAACTCATGTTTCCATATGGGCATGGTTCTCACCTGAGGGTTTTCAAACGCGCTGTAAAACGTCGCGCGTTTGCACCCATAGACTTCAATGGGAACGGTCGTAAAACGCACGTAAAACGAGTGTTAAGTGTAGATATGCCTTTTTCAATTGGTCTCCAGAGTCACGAACGAGCGTATGACGCGCGTTTCCTATTTCCAAAACGCACTGTAATACGCGCGTAAAACGCGCGACAAAAACGCGCGGAAAGCGCGCGTCTCAGAAACGCTTAATGAACCAGAAAATACTGGAGGTCAGACAAAGAAAGCTTCTCCTTACCAACAGGACACAAACTCTAATCTATTGACTGTGTGTGTGTGTGTGTGGTATATAGTGTGTGGCAGGAAAATGGATGTGCAATGTGAATGCGAGAGATATTTCTCTGCTGTCCATACATACAGTACATGCTACAGACATAGTGCTGTGATGTCACAACAATACTTAGTGCACCAATCAGTAATATGTAGTCAGACCTGATAAAATGTGAAGTTGTATGTATTGCAAATACAAATCCACATCAACAGCGCAGATTTCCGCAATTATGAACATTTTGGAACACTCTATCAGCATATACTGTAAAGCCATTGTTCTGCAATGCATGCGAAATGTAATCAAATACAGTGCTGTAATGTAACATTACTTACAGTGATCAGGAGTTCTTCCTCACTGTCGTGAAAATTGCTGCCAACCATCTTTTACAGTCTCTGCACGCTTCCTGCAGTTTGAAAAAGGAATCAAAACTAGGCCAAGCCAGTATTGCGCATATGCAAATACGCGCATATTATTTGCTTGATTTTCGTGATCAATAAAATCATCTCTAATTCTCGAATATGATCAATATTCTACCGAATATTCGTGAAGTATCGCAAATTAAAATATTGCCCCCGCTGCTCATCACTAGTCGTTATCGGCACGTTGCTGCTGGAGCAGCCTATCAAGTATATACAAGGTGGAGTTCCAGCGCGTCGGGCAGTCACAAATCAGACGTCTGACGGGCAGGTTGTGTCGCTCTGAACGTCAGCAAAGCGAGCCATGGTCGCATAAGATCTTCTAAAATGGCCAGAGATTTTCCTGGCCTTCCGCAAGACGTCCTGGACCAACTGTCAAATTGAGTGGGGTTAGCCAGTGATCGGCCTGTGACCGCAGAGCTGAAAGCAGTTCAGTACCGGTGTGGCTCTTGGCTTCCAGGCACAACAGCCGCAGCACAGCATGGCAACGTCTCACCTGGGGAACTTGTGGGGTGCAGCAGAAGAGGCGGTAGCCATGGAACAGGAGGAGTCAGCCAAGGAGGAGACGGAGGATGGAGTAGGAGAAGAAGAGGCAGGATTGCATGCAATCCGTGGTGGTAACACCAAATCCACACGGCAGCCACGGGTAACATGCTTGACGGCCGTCAGAAGGTTCACCCAGTGGGCAGTAAAAGTTATGTACCTTCCCTGCCCGTGTTTGCTAAACCATGTGTCTGTGGTCAGATGTATCTTGGCACCGACACTGTGTGCCAGAGATATAGTCACTTGCCGCTGAACGTGGCCATATAGCTCTGGGATTTCCTTCCGGGGACTTTCCATTGCGGTGTGCCAATGGCCACGAATTTTCTAAAGGCCTCTGAGTCCACCAGTTTATATTCTGACAAGCTAGTGGTCAGCCGTTGGGCAAGAGGGCTATCCAGCGTCATCAACTTTTTATGCTTGAACATTTGGGCCACGGAAGCCTGCCAGATGAACATGACGATGGCACGGTGGAAGGTGGAGTAGGGGGCAAAAGGGAGGAGAGAGGAGAAGGAGAAGAGGCAGGACATGGAGCGCTGGGAGTGTGGCTTTGTGAGTTCTGACGGCGTTGCTCCCAACGGGCTCAGTGATGGGAGGCCAGGTGCCTTCTTAAGGCGGTCATCCCTAGGTGAGTGTTGGGCTTACCGCGACTTATGTGTTGACAGCACAGGCTGCAGATGGCAACACTATTTTCAGCAGCTGACACGTTAAAAAAAGCCCACACTGCGGAGCCATGTGCCGGCGTCCTGGGAGCGCCAGATGTGATCATGCATGGTGGATAGCTTGCTCCAGATACATTTGCAGTCTGCTTTTTCCCTCCTGTGCACTGCGAGTTCTGCTTGATTCTCCTCCTTCTCCTCCCTCTCTGCTGCTCCATCTCTTCTTTTGAAGTCCCCTCCTCTTCCTCTCTTGTGGGCACCTACGTGACGTCCATCGACGCGTCATCATCGTTACCTTCACCACCACTGACATTTGAGATCTCAGAGTAGGCAGAAATAGCAGGGACCTCCCTCCTTGGGCTGATCTGGGTACTGTTGTTAGACGGCTGGGTGGTGGCTGTTGCTACCTCCTCTTCCTCATCCGATGCCAAGAATGGCTGCGCATCGGTAAGGTCTGGTAATGGATGGGAAAATAATTCCTCTGACTCGAGTGGAGGGGCTTTGGTGTTGGTGGTGGTGGAGGTGTTGCCTTTGGGGGTGCACACAGCAGAGAGTGAGGAGGGTGCAGATACAGAGGATGAGGAGGGTGCAGAAGTGTAAGGCTGAATGAGCCACTCAACCAACTCTCGTGCATCCTTTGAACTAATCGCACGCACCTTCTTCAACTTCCCACTTAGGCTTTGGTGTGGTGCACCTGCCTGCCTCTTTCTCTGCATGTCATTTTCAAAATGACCCTGTGACTAAGTCCCTAGAGAACAGCAGTATTTGTTAAAGCAGGTATATCGCAGCCCTCAATCAGTATTTTGTGGAAGCAGGTATATAGAGCACTTTAATCAATATTTTGTCAAAGCAGGAATATCGCTCCCCTCAATCAGCATTTTGCAGAAACAGGTATATAGAACCCCTCAATCAATATTTGGTGGAAGCAGGTATATCACAGGCCTCAATCAATATTTGGTGGAAGCAGGTATATTGCACCCCTCAATCAGTATTTTGTGGAAGCAGGTATATAGAGCCCCTGAATTAATATTTGGTGGAAGCAGATATATCGCACCCCTCAATTTGTATTTTGTGGAAGCAGGTATAAAAAAAACATTTATCAATATTTTGTGGAAGCAGATATATCGCACCCCTCAATCAGTATTTTGTGGAAGCAGGTATATCGAACCCCTTAAGCAATATTTGGTGGAAGCAGGTACAGAACCCCTCAATCAATATTTGGTGGAAGCAGGTATATCGAACCCCTTAAGCAATATTTGGTGGAAGCAGGTATATTGCATCCCTCAATCTGTATTTTTTGGAAGTATGAATATCAAACCCCTTAATCAGTATTTTGTGGAAGCAGGTATATCGCACCCCTCAATCAGTATTTTGTGGAAGCAGGTATATAGAACCCCTTAATCAATATTTGGTGGAAGCAGGTACAGAACCCCTCAATCAATATTTGGTGGAAGCAGGTATATCGCACACCTCAATCAGTATTTTGTGGAAGCAGGTATATCAAACCCTTTAATCAGTATTTTGTGGAAAAAGGTATATCGCACCCCTCAATCAGTATTTTGTGGAAGCAGGTATCGCACCCCTCAATCAGTTTTTTGGGGTGCAACAAGTATATTACACCCATTGCAAATAGCTTTTCCAATAGCGCTGGTCCCTCTGGTATTGCAGCAGAACTGCACACAACTGCTGCACAATTCAAATGCACTATATACTTTCTATGTTAGAAAGTAAATTATAGGTATTTCACACCCTTCAATCAGTTTTTTTTGGGGGGGCAACAGGTATATCACAACAGTTGCAATTAGTTATTCCAAAAGCGTTTGTCCCTCTAAGCTGCGGTATCGCAGCAGAACCGCACACAACTACTGCACAATACAAATGCACTATAATACACTTTCTATGTTAGAAAGTATATTATAAGTATATCACACCCCTCAGTATATCACAGCTATCGATAGCACACCTATACCAGTCCTTAAAAGGACTTTTGTGGCCCTATTAGCTAGCGTTTGGTGTCCTTAACAGTCTGTCCCTGCTCCACAAAGCACCCTCTCCCTACACTGGCAAAACGCAGAATGTAAAATGTCTGCCAGATTGGGCTCTGTTATAGGGTGGGGGGGTGTCCATGTGCTGAAGCGTCTCAATTGGCTGTCCTGTCCCACCTTATGTGTGTCATGGGTCAAAGTTTGCAGCAATGCAAAAGAATATGGCGCTGGCGGACATCGCCATATGTTTGTATGTTCGGTAAATCGCGATTGCACAAAGTTCGCAGCGAAACGACCGCCGGGAGAATCGCAAGGCCATTACTAGTTATACTGACTAACAGTATTATTTCACTACCACAGCAGACTCCCTATGCGTGTTACTGCAATACACAGTGTTTTACATCACTATAAAGGCTCTCAGAAGCCAGGAAATAGCCATTTTTTAAAGAGATTCGCCCGAATAAATTCTGATTGAACCGAACCAAATTTTTTCAAAAAATTTGGCGAACCGGCTGAATTGAATGTTTTTTCTTTAGGCCAAATCGAATTTTTTAAAAATTCACTCATCTCTACTTACATTCATTATCAAAAAGAGTGAGTGCTTTCATGTAACCAGTTCTCCAACACATCCTATCAATTAGGTCAGAATAGCCTAAATGGCAGCCAATTCTTTGAAACCACCATCCTCCTTCTCCAATGATGCACCTGTTCTCAAAGTCTGTCAACTGGGCAAAATGTCTTCTATTGTGTCGCAGAGGCATATCTTGCAGTTAATAATCTCTCACTAAGAAGTACGCCCAAAGTAGCCCATGAGAGCGCTTTTATAGGGCAGTGGGGGAAGAATTTTTATGCCCTCTTCTGGCAAGACCTAGTATCTAGTCAGACCACACCTGTAATCGTTTACCTATCTGCCTGGGATATCATATACTTCTGACTGGGTTCAATATTTTTTTGTCACTAAGTATAAGAAAAAATTCTCAATAACTGTTCTTTCATAGGGAATACAATTACTAAATAAAACAGACAAGTCAGAAAGGGTCAAAGATTCTCTTTAGAGCAAATTTGTCACCTGGAGACACTTCCTTATAATGTGGCACACTTGCATACTGGTGGGAAATATCCTGCCACACATATTAATGCAATGTCCTACATTCGTGTAACACACTGAAAGTGTGGCATATGAAAAGTATGTCTTGGATCCACCAAAAGAAACCACTTTGAAGATGTAAAGTCAGTCTATATAGAACATGTTTACATTTCCTTTTAATTAGATCGTAAACTATGCTATTTGTATTGTGCTCTAATGCCAAGTAGGTCAAGTTGGCCCATAAGAGTTGACCCTTTTGCAGAAAATTATGAATCTTCAAATGGACCTTTGGAACCTACTGTTGTGTCACAACTTGGGCCTATTGGAAGGTCCTCTGGTACTCTGGAAGGACATTTCAACTCCCTCTTAACACTTCACCACCTTTAAAATAGGGAGTTTTAAAAGTTCACAAATGGGCTTAAAAGAGTGTCTTTGATAGCCTTCTATATGGGGGTAAATGAACGATATATGGCCATGCATTGGCATGCCTGATGTGAGATTTAGCCTATGTCGCCAAGAATGAAAGACATCATTTCTGACAACTTTGCTATTTATTGATGTATCCATCATTTTCTATGCTGATTACAAAGAAAAGACCAAAATACGAAACAAGAAGAGGCATCTATTGTTAAACATGACAATTCTGTGCTTGTCAGAAGTGGGGGGGGTTAAACATGTACAACTAAAATCTTTGCCCTGTCTCCTGGAGAGCCTGATGTGTCTATGGTTAACGCTCAGCATTTCACACCAGCCATCGAAAATCCTTCCACACATCAGATCAAGCAAAGTTGTTACATCCGAAGCTTGAAGGAGAAGAAAAATCAAAGCAGTTATTATGGAAGAATGATTCTCCAAGCGCAGTTTAGCTTAAGGCTAAAGAGTTAATCCAGTCCTGGAAAATGAGAGATGGCTCTTTTAAAAGCCTTTTATGCCCTGAGTCTTATGATAATTAGCCCTGCCCCAGAGCTAGCTAATACTGAGCCACTCCAATTTGAAATGGATCTTGAGACACTGCTGAGGCCCTTAATCCTCATCACACAATACCAACTCAACTAATTCACTGAGTAAACACTTTCTCCAGTCACTTACAAGCTGTTTTTATTCATTTCAGTGGCAATGATGACTTTTCACAGGCTGTTGAAACAGAAGCCTTATTAAGTCTTTTTTTGTCAGTATGTTCCCATTCTATATTCACACGTCTTGCTCATGATATGCTTTCCATTACTCTTCCCCATATTGGACACCCTAATGGGTAGAAAAATAGATCAATTTAAACATAAATACTTTTCATACTTTATGAACATTTTAATTACATGACAACTCAAAAGTAGACATATGTAAAGACAATTTTATCCCATGAAAATTTTACAATATTGGACTTCATGGAAAAGCATGATCCAATCATAGTGGATTCTGTTATGGTCATGTACTGGAATGTGGAATCTCTACAATTTGTTGAATACAGTCTAGGGTGTGGGGTGAAAGCTAAAGACTCCTGTGATCTTCACCCTTAACCCACCACCCCTTATAACTTCAAGGTTGTGTAGGCTTTGCTGAAGAATGACTTCTAGATAACAATCCCCAGAAAACTCATGGATTGGCAGCAGTAGCATTAATAAAACAGTGGGGTGGTCAGGAACTGAGCCATGGAATGCCAACAGGAGATTGGTCAGAATGCAACAAGTTAGAGGGTAACCTGATATATAGTCAAGAGATGTGGGAACCAACAGTAGCATAGCTGGTACCAGGCAGATCATACAGAAGGACTAGGCAGGATCATTTTAAAAAGCAACACATGAACCGGACCTATGGAAGGGTATATATTGATCACCAAGTGAAACGTTACAGCTGAGATCCCCTTTAGATCCCCAGGGTCTGATGTAATCTACAGGCTCTAAAAAAAACTGAGGCGGTGCGCTCACCTAGCTAAGATTAAAGGAAGCATGAACAACGCCGGGAGTCTAGGCGTGAGATAGACAACCAAAACAAGACAGAAAAAATCCAGTTTCCAAAAAATCGTGGCAACTTTATTGATTCAGTGCAATAAAAAGGCAGTCCATGTCTACGCATTTCGGATCGGACAATATTGATCCTTATTCATGAATAAGGATCAATATTGTCCAATCCGAAATGCGTAGACCTACTATAGATCCGTACACTAATGGAAGCACTGCAGGTCCTTCAATGCCTTAAGGCCCCCATATACATTAGTGTGGTGTTATCCGAACCCACCAAGAATGGTGGATTTGGCCTAAAGTTCTAAAGTTCAATATGTATGGTGAGCTCCCAACCCTCCCCCAACAGACGATTTTGTGGGAGAAAAGGATCAGGTGAAATTAATATTTTGCCCGATCCTTTTGGTCTCCTAGAAGATAAGTTGCAGCCAGAAGTGTCTGGCTCTGGCTTTCTCCACTTTCCCCATTGAATACACATACATCCTTGGCCAAGCCAAACATGCATGTGTATGAGGGAGTTGTGAGGTAGTCATGAGAGGTACCTGTTGGCTGAACGACTGTTCGGCTGACAGCTATTAAACGTGTATGGCCGGCCTTACAGACACAGTGACACGCTAAAGGGCCTTTTACATCTGATAGTTCTCTTTTAAGCAATGCCCCTATAATATCAGTCAAACCAATCACCCGTTTAAATTATGAGTTCTTCATAACTATACTGGATGTAGCCTTTTATCCAATTACGTATCCAAATACAGTTTGTACGTTCTGAACAGACAGAGATTAATCACCACTAAGGCATGGAGTCAAATGCTTTGGAAGACTTTAAACATATTACATCCAGGGCCAGGCCTCCGTCCAAATTCATTTACAAGCAAACAGATTTGTTTTACAAGACCACCTTTCATAAAGCCGCATTGGATATTTACATGTTTATCAATACAATCCCTCATAAAACCCTTGTCATTTTCTATGTAGAGAAGTTCTAGTTATTGATCTGTAGTTGAACCCATTTCTATGTTTAAGTTTAGCTATCACATCTATTTTGGTACAAGGCCCATTTATAATAAAATATATAGTTCTGTGTGTGATACCTAATCCAAGTTCTTGGAGAACACAAAGACAGAAGCCATCTGTCCAGGTGCTGAATACTTTTTCCAATTACGGTACTAATGGACATATTCTCACAAGTTTTTGGCTTATTTTTTCCTTTTCATACTACAGTTCCCTTGATTGATTCTTGGGACTGTTTTGTGTCCGCAGCTACTTTTATTGATGTCTCACTGTATAAAAAGCATCCATTATGAAGACAGGAGATCCCACTCTTACTGTATAACACCAGTGAAGTAGTATATTAATTAAAACTCACACAAATGTTCAGGTACAAGGACCCTCCAATCCTTCTTCTCGGAATTGGTGGTGGTCCGAAAGAATAGGCACCTAGCAATCTAATTTTAGTGGACTAGCTAGTCAAAACCTAAATGAGCACTTTGAAATGAACATTTGTACATATTATAAATGCTATAATAACAAAATGGACAAAAACTGTATTGGAAGAAACAAATACCTTCTAGAAATAAAACTATGAAAATAATATGCATTAATCCATTTGAGTCCTCATTGGAGGATTTAAGGAGAATCAAAGAGAGGCAAACCTTAAACCAGTATTGGTGAGTGGAAATAAAAAAATGATGAATTCTATTCTTACATATAATGTGAATGAACATAAAACATACTGTCTAATATGGGTCAATAATGAGATCTGGCTAAACTACTGCATTATCGTGAGATCGGAAGTTCAGGAAAAAATAGACTTAACATGACTTGATGACATGAGATGCATAAAGACTTTACTAAAACTATAATAAAGGATATATACAAAGATAAAGATTAAGTAAAGTGACAGTCACCGAGTCAGCCAACATGGCACTCGGCCAACACCCATATGATACAAAGAGAGGTGCAGGTAACAAGACATCTTACCCTGGCGATGTTGTCAATGGGCCCCCCCATCTGTCCCAAAACTGAGTGTTTTCTAATCTCCTGGCCCCTCCTAGCCTCACCTAAAGGTTAGTATGCTTGTACAGTTTCCTCATACTGCAGAAATGTAGCCAGGTATAAACATCACTAAACAACTTTATAAAGTTAAAGGGAAAGAACTAATTAAAAACCTCGCTTTACAATGCTGGCACATGAAAGCTTTTTAACTATCTTTGTAGTGGTCATTAAAAACCTGACATATAGATAGAGGCCATCAGAGGCGCACCGACAGGGGGTCCAATGGGTCTGCTGAATCCGGACATACCCAGAATTTCACCCAGGCAGCTCCCCTGACAAGAGCATCAGAGCAGTTCATGCTCCGATGCTCTCCTTTGCCCTGTGCTGAATCGTGCAGGGCAAAGGCATTTTGTGGAGTACCGGGCTCTCCTTCGAACTGCCAGGCAGAGGTTTCCTGCAGTGAGGAGAGAAAGCGTGATATGCAAGTGCTTCTCTCTCCTCGTTCTAAACATTGGTGGGGTTTTAGCACTCAGACCTTCCCCAATCAAAACTCAGTGATCCTCTAATTACAGATGAGTGAATTGATTTGTAAGAATCAATTTGTCTCATCAAGCAGAATTCTGGACATGTGATGCTGTGTCCCTAAAGCTGAGGATGCTTCCCCTGCCACTGATTGACAGGGCTGGACATCTTGGCCGGCCCCAACAATCTTGTCTTAGCACTGCTGCTTTGAATAGCAGCGCAAGTGCAGAGGCTCTGCTACAGGAGAAGAGAGTGTGTATGTGCTGCTGCACTTCAGGTTAGCAGAACATGTACAGTTACTACATGCTTGTGGAAGCAGCGCCACAGGCACAAGGCTGCCAGGGACAGACATCTTGTCAATCAAATTGTGGAGGGGCATCCTCAGCTTCAGGGACACCCCGACTCAGGTGAAGAACACTGCTTGATTAGACAAATCAAGTCTTACAATTCGATTCACTTATTTCTTACTTTAATTTATTCTTTTATGATATTTTTCACATGGCCAGTGTCGGACTGAAGTCCCTTGTGTCCACCAGAGGAAAAGATTCTGAGGGCGCGCCCTCTTTGTATATAAGACCTTAAGCTCCCTGTTTTATTAGCGGTCCATTATTGTCAGAGCTTGGGCCCACGGAGTATCCTCTGGTACTCTGGTGGACCAGTCCAACCCTGCACATGGAACATAAAATAAGTTGCTAAGATTCAGAAAACATAGGGGTCATTTATAAGACCAGTGTTTTAGACGCCGGTCTTAATACCCCTTCAGCTGGTGGTGGATGCACCGTATTTAAGAAGAGGTGCCGGCCTCTAGATAACTTTGGTGCATCCACCACTGGTCAAAATCTAAGTCAGCTCCCTTGATAAATAAGACGGGCTTACCTGCCCATCTCCTTCCTTGCCCATGCCGTGCCCCCTTTTTTAGACCTGCTGTGAGCGGGGAAAAGTGGTGTATATCTGTTTGTAAATGACCCCCATAGAGTACAACCACTAATCTTACTTTGTTGATCCAGAAGAGGATCCTCTATAAGGCAAATGTTAATTGCCCTATTTTAAGGGAGAAAAATTACTTCCCAGAACCATGGAGGTCCAGCACTCAGTGAAGGATAACCGCTCCACTCTACAGCTGTATTTTACATAGTTTGCATCAACACCTGGTTTTGGCTCACAATCACTAATAGAAATCACTGACCAAAAACTGACTGTGTGAATATGGTCTAATTCACCCATGTGCAATTAGACACTCCTGATGTCCAACAGACATATAAAAAATTTATAGAAACATCTTTAATGTGTAATGATTCTTAACTTTATATAAATATATCGCTTTTCAACACCAACACTGTGGCAGGTAACTTCTAATTCCAACAATATAAAAAAAGTTGAAAAAGTGGTGTCCATATAAAAATTTAAAAGACTATACCAAATCGTTAGAACGTCATTTAGGCCTTACAGACACAGTGGAGGTAATCAGAAAAATGTTTTCACACACTTGATAACGTTTCAAAGACTTTGGTAACTTGTCTTTTTGCAGCAAACCTCCTATTTTAATTACATCGGTTGCTCTATTCTGCACCCGTTCTAGTTAAACCACAGTATGTCTTTCCCAAAATTGTACACAATATACAAATGATTAGAGGAAAAATTATGTTATTTTCAATAGCAGTTATGCCAGCTATGCTTCTTTCCATGCATCCCAATATTTTATTTACCTTGGTAGTACAACACGCTGCCCCCCTGGTCCGATTGTGTCCCAGGTTTATAGGAATGCCAAGTGGTGTGGTGCGGCCCTAATAGTCACTGTGTGTGTCACAGTGCTCCTACCTGGATACTGTCGATTCCCAGGGTTTGGCTCTGAATCAATAAAAGGGAAAATAACTGTGGAGGTGGAGAATAAGTCGAGTCCAGACTTTATAACATTCAACAGCTTTACTTGAATAAACTTGCATCCAGTCAATATTCAGGTTTTTTCTTTGTTCCAGCAGGTTTTGGCATAAACTGGCATGAAAACTTGAATATTCTGCTTTATCACCCTGCTGCGCTAAACTCAAGCTTAAGTCTGATAGCTGGACTTTGTAATGGTTCTGGTACCTTTAGCTGTTTATTCCCTCGCAATATTCTCTCTGTAAATCGATAATCAGTCAGAGTGCTCTATGAGCTGCTTCCCTCCGGAGGGACTCCTACTGCAGGAGGGGGCCTCCCCTCACTGCAACATCTTCACACATCTGCATCCAATACTAGCTTATAACAACTGCACTAACACTTACTGCAGCCCCTCCGTTGGTAGGAAAGGGGACTCGCACACTTCTGCCCATTCTATTTAAAGATCTCTCTGCCATATACGCTGCCACCTTCTGGTTAACCAGGCATATTGTACAAAACAGTTTCATAGCAATATTGTCAATGCACAGTGACAAAGGACCTGAAATCCATACACAGATGACATTATGGTTAGCCTATTAGAGACAGTAGAAGGGTGTAGGAATGGAAATATCTCTCTGGGGTATTACAGTAGCAAGTGCCTGGCATTGGTCAATAGCATTACATTTTCTGTCCACTGATATCCCTAAGGAGGTTGTCACATATAGATTTTTTATGCAGTTTTTAAAGACAAAGCCAGAAGTGAATCCATCCGGAAGAAGTAAAATCCTATGCTTTGTATTTCTTATTCCTTTCTAACCCACTTCTGGCTTTGGTTCAAAAAACTGCATCAAAAGCTGGCACAAAAAGCTGTGAGTGACATCACCCTAAAGCTGGCCATACACATTGAATAGTGTATGGGCAAACGATCATTTAGCTGACAGCAATCTTTCCCATCTTCCTCCCAGCTTCCATACACATACACATTTGACTCAACTGAATATGTATATGTATTCTATGGGGAAAGCAGAGAAAGCCTCTGCCGGATAGTTCTAGTGGCAACTTAACCCAATCCTTGTCTCCCTGACATCATCAGTCGGGGGAGAGTCGGAAGCTCCCCATAAGTATAATGTCACATCAGTAAAGTAGATACGAACAAGGACAGTGAGGCCCTGGACTGCAACCCCCCACTGTCCTTACCTACTTGAAGTACAAGCCCTAGATGGCTATACTGCAACTGGTCAATGGTCCTTATGCTACTTAAGTGCAGAGACATACATATATTAACTGACCTATGAGGGCATATACATCAAACACAACATCAACAATTGCCCAGCAATGAGACTGAAACTAAAGACCATGTGTAAGTATATCTACCATACCAGTGTCACTCACCCAAGTGAGGGACACTGGTATGGTTGATATACTTTTGGGCTTACACATGGTCTTTAGTTTTAGTCTCATTGCTCGACAATTGTTAAGACTTTTTTGTATTTGGGCCTATCTTTTGGTATTAGGCAGGTGTTATTATAATACTATCTGGTGTTCGCCTTCTTCAATGTGGATATAATTGTAGCTAGCCTTTTTCTAGTAGTTCCTCAATTATTTGATTCACCAGTGTTTTGTGGACTCTTTTCTATGCTTTTTATACAATAATGAGATAAATAACTATTATGGATTATGAATGATTTTTGGGTATACATACTTTTGTTGTAGAAGTTAAGTGGAGAGACAGACAAACAAACATAGACAGACAAACACAATACCAGAGTGATCAGAACTGGGTCAGAATCAGACAGGCTATGCAGTACCAGAATAGAAGACGGAGAGTGGTCAGAAGACAAGCCAAGGTCAGAAACACAGGATATCAATAAGTGAAACATGAACGAGGAACAAGGAACCTAGCTAGTGAGCCAAACATGACTATCACTGGCAATGATGTATGGCCAGGAAGTGATTTAACTAGAGCACAGAGTCCCTAGATCAGAACCTAATAGGTCTATGACTCGGCACTCCATTAGTCAGAAACACTAATACACAGTAATAGAGCAACTGAGCAATCAGCCCACTGCTAATCTCCCCCAGCAAAAAATCATTGCATCCTGTTACTAAAGATGTGGTTGCGTGACCAGGGGGGCATGGTTTAACAGCGTGTCTCTCTCGACGTGGCCAAGCTGAGGCTGAGGATCGCGCTGCTGGAGTATGTGTATGGCCAGTTTTTGTCTTTATCAGTGGCATTTTTTTTCCAAGATTTTACTGTTTAGTACATAATTGTAGACTGCTTCCTCAACTCAAGTACATGACCTTACAAGTATTCACAAGAAACTTTATTTGGCATTTCTGCATCCAAGCCTCCAGGTTCCCCAAATCCCTCTTCAATTTTATATTCTCCTCCTTTGTGTTAAATGCTTTGCAGAGTCATTTGCAAATACTGAAATTCTACTCTGTAAGGCTTCTTTCACATTAGAGTTAGGACTGTCCATGTCCAGAATGAGAACTGCCTGCCGGACCTGTACTAACGCTAGCACACGTGTGCTGCCAGAAGTCTGCTCCGGCACCATACACTATAATGGGGATGGGTCGGAGATGATGCTGCAGCACAGAAAACATGCCGAGAGGCGCCCAGACAAACCCTTTAATGGTAACATAGCACCATATTGGCTAGGATTATTTTGCTTCCTGGATCAAAGACCTTCAACCAATTTTTGTGATGTCTCAGAAGATGGGAATGTACAGTATGAAAAAAGGTAATCATATGCTTCAACCACTTGACGACCTCCCATAGGATATAAACGCCCATAGGATTTTAAGACGTCCATTCAGAGATGGCAGCTGCACACTAATCGTGCAGCTGCCGAGCGGGTTGCCTGCTGTCAGTGAAAGTAGGGGACCCCAGGGAGAAGGCAGGGACAGTTCCCAGGTGTCCCTGCCTTCTAGATCGCTGCATCCACAGCGCTCACCGAGCGCTGTGTGTGCAGAGCAGGAAGCGCTATGTGATTTTAAAAAAATGATAAAATATTAAAAAATCAATAAACTAGACATATTTGGTATTGCCACATCCGTGACGGCCGGCTCTATAACTATATCACATGATCGACCGCGTCCGATAAACACCATAAAATATAAAAAATAAAAACTGTCAAAAAAATAAATTTTTGTCATTTTACATCACAAAAAGTTCAACAACAAGTGATCAAAAACGTGTATGTCCCATTAAATGAAACCAATAAAACCGTCACCTCATCCTGCAAAAAATGAGCCCCTACATAAGAAAATCGCTCAAAAAATAAAAAAAACAGAACATGGAAACATTAAAACATCATTTTTTGTTTAAAAAAT
This sequence comes from Bufotes viridis, assembly GCA_033119425.1. Lineage (NCBI taxonomy): Eukaryota > Metazoa > Chordata > Amphibia > Anura > Bufonidae > Bufotes > Bufotes viridis. The sequence continues at coordinate 48,737,526 of CM065592.1, read as the reverse complement.
GCTATTATTGTGTTAAAGTGAAATAAATTTAAAAAAGTATACATATTAGGTATCGCCGCGTTTGTAACAACCAGCTCTATAAAAATATCCCATGACCTAACCCCTCTCATAAACACCATAATAAAAATAAAATAAAAACTGTGCCAAAAAAGCCATTTTTTGTCATCTAACATCACATAAAGTGTGCAACACCAAGCGATCAAATTGATGCATCCCCCCCATAATAGTACCAATTAAACCGTCACCTCATCCCGCAAAAAATGAGACCCTAACTAAGATAATCAGTAAAAAAAAAAAAAGCGATGACTCTCTGACTATGGAGACACTAAAACATCATTTTTTTTGTTTCAAAAATGCTATTATTGTGTAAAACTTAAGTACATAAGAAAAAGTATACATATTAGGTATTGCCGCATCCGAACAACCTGCTCTATGAAAATATTACATGACTTAACCCCTCAGTTAAATGCTGTAAAAATAAATAAATAAAAACTGTGCTAAAACAACCAGTTTTTTGGTCACCTTACCCCATAAAGTGAAATAATCAATAAAAATCAATAATCAAAAAATCATATACACCCAAAATTTGTACCAATCAAAAAAAAACATCAACTCTTCCTGCAAAAAACGAGGCCCTGCACAAGATGATTGGCCAAAAAATAAAATAAATATGGCGTTCAGAAAATGGAGACACAAAAACATTTTTTTTTTTCAAAAATGCTTTATTATGTAAAACTGAAACAAACAAAAAAAGAAAGTAGACATATTTTGAATAATTTAGTTAGTAACAATCTGATCCATAAAATGATCTACCGTGTTAGATGAATGTTTTAAAAAATTGCCAAAACAGACTTTTTTTTTGTTACCTTGCCTCACAAAAAATGTAATATAGAGCAATCAAAAATCATATCTACCCCAAAATAGTACCAATAAAACTGGCACCTTATCCTGTAGTTTCCAAAATGGGGTCAATTTTTGGAAGTTTCTACTGTAAGGGTGCATCAGGGGGGCTTCAAATGGGACATGGCATCTAAAAACCAGTTCAGCAAAATCTGCCTTCCAAAAACCATATGGCGCTCATTTTCTTCTGCGCCCTCCCATGTGCCCTTTCATCAGTTTACGACTACATGTGGGTTGTTGCTGTAAAACGCAGAATCAGGGTAATAAATATTATGCTTTGTTTAGCTGTTAACCCTCGATGTGTTAGAGAAAAAAAATGGATTCAAATGGAAAATCTGCCAAAAAATGAAATTTAGAAATTTCATCTCCAATTTCCTTTAATTCTTGTGAAACACCTAAAGGGTTAACAAGGTTTGTAAAATCAGTTTTGAGTAACTTGAGGGGTGTAGTTTCTACAATGGGATCGTTTATGGGGGGTTTCCACTATGTAAGCCCCACAAAGTTACTTCAGACCTGAACTGGTCCTTAAAAAGTGGGTTTTGGAAATTTTCTTAAAAACTTTAAGAATTGCTTCTAAAATTCTAATCCTTCTAAAATCCTAAAAAAATTAAATGAAATTTACAAAATGATGCCAACATAAAGTAGACATATGGGGAATGTTAATTAATTAATATTTTATGAGGTATCACTTTCTGTTTTAAAAGCAGAGAAATTGAAATTTTTTTGGTAAATTTGGGATTTTTTCATACATAAAGGTAAAACATATTGACTCAAATTTAAGACTATCATGAAGTACAATGTGTCACGAGAAAACAGTCTCAGAACGGCTTGGATAAGTAAAAGTGTTCCAAAGCTACCACATAAAGTGACTCATGTCAGATTTGCAAAATTAGGCCCAGTCTGGAAGGGGCAAATGGCCCGGTCTGGAAGTGGTTAAGTTATAATAATTGATAACTTCAAAGTCATTATATTGTCATGATTCTTATTCTACATGGCATAATCTTTATAAAACTGAAAAATATGTCTTTAGTTGAATTTTCAGGTTTCAGTGGCTAACTGGATCTAGACCTGAGACCAAGATTAGATCAATGCTGGAAATAATGCTTTTATTCTTTTTTTATTCTATTTTAAAATCATTATTACTGTTAGAAGTCAAGAATGATTTACTAGCAGTTTGCAGTGAAGGCTCAGATGGATGTTACCAGTTGGGGGTTTGCCCCTGCATAGCCTGACACTATCCAATCAGGGCTGTCAGTGTCAGACTGTTCAGAGATACACACCCCTACTGGAAACATCCAGCTGGACCTTCATTCCAAACTGCTGGCAATTCATTCATAATTTCTAACAGGAATAATAGAGGAGTGGCACAGCATAGAGTCATAAGAATAGTTTCTCCAGAATTGTTATTACAAGAGGAATGCAAGTAGTTACTAAAACAGACATGTCAGGGAGGTGACAGCTCCTCTTTAACCCCTTCGCTGCCTGCACCGTACATGTTTCAAACAGCAGAGACCTGCAGCTAATGACCGCGTCTGATAATAATGCCGATCCTGATCCTGAAGAAGCCAGTTCACTGGCGAAACGGCGTTGGGAGGAGGCGGCTGAAGGATCGACACACACTTGTGGGTACTTATGCTTACTGAACTTCCACATTTTATCACTTCTTTTCTGTTTACTGTTTTGTCCAGGTGTTATATTTGTACATAGAGGTGGTAATGTGGCTTTTCTTGAATGTACTATGCCCCTTGTGTGCTGGCTCTTCAGCCTCCTCTTAGGTTTTTGTCCCTCACCCATGCTATGGTTGCTGCTATTCATTTTATGTGTTATGTTTTCATATTCTTTTTATGTACTTATATCAATAAACTATATATTCTTATATGGAGGTGTGGTGTTACAATTTTGTTTGGGGAAAAGTTCTGCAATAATTTAGAAGAATAACCTAAATCTTAAACCTGCTTATATATTTCAAATAGTGGTGGCCGAACACTCGTTTTTGAGGCAGCTATTTCTCCTAACTCCCACATGCATATGCCATTTGGCATGGTTGATCGTACATGTGTTCTCAATGGGAGGAGGTCAATAGGAAGCATTCAGACACCTCTCACACCTCTTACCTCTTGCAGGAACAAAGGACCAAACATGGTAAACTCCAAGAGGGCGTCATCATTAGATAGTCAGCCTGTCATGCAGAAATTGGACAGTTTGGACATGTTTTTTGATGCATGATGAACACCTGTAGTTACTTTACTATTCTTAGGCTACTTTTACACTTGCGGCAGAGGAATCCGGCAAGTAGTCCAGTCGCCAAAACTGCCTGCCGGATCCGGCAATCTGCAAGCAAACGGACAGCATTTGTAGATGGATCCGGATCCGTCTCACAAATGCATTGCATGAACGGATCCGTCTCTCTGTTTGTCACCCGGAGAAACGGATCCGTTATTTTTTTTTCTTCTCATTTTTAAAGGTCTGCGGATCCCGGATCGGCATTTTGGACGGAGATAAAGCCATAGCATTCTACAGTATTATCTCCGGCCAAAATGCCGTACACTGACTGAACTGAAGACATCCTGATGCATCCTGAGCAAATTTCTCTCTATTCAGAATGCGTTAGCAGAAAACTAAAGCATTTTTTCCAGTATTGAGCCCCGACAACGGAACTCAATGCCGGAAAATAAAAATGCTTGTATAAAAGTACCCTTAGGCCCCTTTCACACGGGCGTGATTTCCGCTCGGGTGCAATGTGTGAGATGAACGCATTGCACCTGCACTGAATCCGGAAGCAGGTGATTGGACCATGTGACCCAGTGACGTCACTGAAGGTCCTTCACCCCCTTCCCGGCTGAAGACAGAACAGGAGACCGGTAACCGGCTGCTACGCGATCAAATGGAGGGGCGAGTTAGGTTTTTTAATTATTTTTAACCCTCTATTGCCCTTTTTACTTTGCATTCTCTATTGAGAATGCTATTATTTTCCTTTATAACTATGTTATAAGGGAAAATAATAAAATATACTGCATGCTCAACCCGAAACCGGACTTCAGTGATGAAGTCCGGCTTCGGGTCTCGGTACCAAACACGCCGATTTTTCACATGCACGTGCAAAACGCAATTAAACGCTTTGAAATTGCGTATTTTCCCGCAACGCACATGCCCCTGATCCGGGCGTCAAACGTGATGCCCGTGTGAAAGAGGCCCTAATGTCATGCACTAGGCTATGTAATTACAAAAATACAATATGTTCAGTTTTTATTATTTTTTACCTGTAAAGTTTATATTGGTTTTTTTTTCAGACATTTATTTTTGAAATGTCCACTTTTTATGTCTTTTTATATCATTCACAATACATGAATTGCTAATAATAATAAAAATATTAATAATAGTATGTCACTCAATGTAAAGACAATTCTCCTGTTTTATGACTGTGTCTATTGATATATAATATGTGTCAGTAATACATCAGGACAATCATCGTGAACACCAGACCAGTTAGAGAGGGTATTTGCTGGGCAGGCTTTCCATTGATTCTGTCATTTAGCATTGTGAGCTCCAGGCAATGGTTCTCAGAAGCAAGTTATCTTGATATTTATGACAATGTTGTTACTGGATCCTGAAATCCATCTTGGCCTCAGGGCAGCCATGTCTTGTAACAACTGAACAAAGAGCAACATCCACCTTTATCCTTGACCTCTCTGAAAATAAAGCAAATTCATGGTTACTGCGCACAGAACATTTAGGGGCAATTTTTCACTGAACTAAAATGAAAGCAGTCACTAATATAGTCCCCTACCTTGCAAATTTATTTTAATGAATAGCCAACCATATGGCAATCTCCAAATCAGTTTGAGGAGAATACAATACATTAAATAACACACTAAAATCTGCATGTTACTTTTCTTTATGACAAAACATGAAAAGAACAATGAACATAGACAATTAAAAATCTTAAAACTCTTAAAATTATAAGACATATATTTGTTTTGTGTCCTAACACATTATCTTTCTTCTTCTCACAAACCTGAGAACTCAACTCTGTCTATAAGGCAGCTAATTGCAACCCTTCCCTTTGTATGCAAAGCCCCCTAACTTATTGCTCTTTGTAAGATTTCTGCAATATTGTTTGTTTCAGAAACATGCAGAAAATCCTGAACGCAAACTTTCCACTGGATACTTGATTTCTAGGTTTACTGTTTCTCTTATTTTGTGGGAAAAAAGTATATAAAATTATACTTTCCTTAAATGGTGCAACTGCAGCAAGCCCCCGAGGAGCCAATACAGAAGATGGGAGTGGTTGTGGTCCTGATGAGATCTTGTGTCACAGTTTACTCCCTCAGGCTGTTGCTCCCTGTGAATCGGTGAAGTGAAAAGGTGGCTTGAAGAATCAGGCCAGAAGTAAATGTATAGAAGTCTCTCTTTTACAACTTGTGGCACATCCAGTAGTATTAATTGCAAAGTGCAGTTTCTGGCACCAGATGAGGAGGTATGGTGGCTGGTTGTGTGGCAATTTAATGGTACTTGAAGACACTTGTGGCTATAGTTGTCCACTGTGACACATGCTTGATGTTTATCTGGCCTGGTTGTTAGCTAGATGATGGGTGTCTAAGCTGTAGTACCTCACCTGCAGCAGTGTCTGTAAAGCTGTATGCTGTATGCTGATCACTCTGCTGTCTTAGCACACTGATGCTTTCTGGAAGCAGTGTTTTGAATACTGATGATCACTCTGGAGTGTTGGTCTCATAGGAGAAGTAGACATGGTTCCTAGGAGTAGGATCTCTCACATGTGTTTCCCCTACCTTCACTGTCTACTCAGGAACTCCCCCTCCTGGCAGCAAGTAGGACCAGCCCACTTCTACCATGAGAAGAGGAACAGGGTGGTTAGCCCTGTTCCTGCCAACCATTACATTCTCTGCTAGAACAAATGGCCAAAACATAGGAACAACATAACATAACACCACATAATAAAACTAACAATTGCAGATACCCCAAGTTCTCAGGCACTGCACAACAATTAACCAAATATTTTTAGAACTTGTGTACCACACATCCTCCTTCCAGAAACACTTCAACTCAATGGTGAGCTTTCTTTGACTGACCATACGCTTCTGGACTTGTTACTTACTGTATATTTCTATTGGTTTATGGTATGGGCTACTACTTTCTAATCTAAAATATAAAATATATTCTGCTTGAATCACTTTAGGGTAATAGACTGGTAGACCGAGCAGATCACTTTGTTAATTTAGGTGTTTTTATTTTTTCCAGACAGCAAAGTTTTTTTGGGAGAATTGTGGTTTCCTTCTTGTCCTTCCATCCTGCTAATTTTTTGTCCAATGGTAGACTCATAAACAGAGACATTAAAGCTCTCAATTTTTTACATATCACTGTAAGGTTTTTATAATCTTCAGAAATATTGCATTACTTGCGTTTGCATTTGGAAACTGTTGTAAAATTTTCTCAGACTTTTTACAGCCTGATGAGCCTCAACAACTGTTTTCAGGGTCCTCTGAAATTTTTAAAGAGGTTCTCCGCTTTTCATATATCGATGCCCTATCCTTAGGATAGGTCAACTCATCAATATCGGATTGGCAGGGGCCCGACTGCTGGCATCCTCGCCAATCAGCTGTTTGAAGTGAAAGCAGGTTCGAGTGCTGCGTTCTCTTCTCTGTTTACATGCTTGCTGTCAACCTTGCGATGGCAAGCAGGTGTTATTACAGCTCTGCTGTCTCATTCACTTGAATAGGAGGGACACCTTGGTGGGAGTGTATCAAGTTTGTGCAGCAGTTTTCTGGGGTCCAAAATTTGCACCAAAACTTTTTGCCATTTTACACCACCCTAGCCACTTTTGAAAAATTGCTTAAAAGTGGTGCCAAAATTGCAACAGAATTTGAGAAAAAAATCTGATGCATCTCTAGAATTTTGGAACAAAATTTGGGCACAATGAAACCACACTAATAGGTGGTTTCTCCCCATACAGAATCAAAGTTTCTGGGCAGCAGATCACTGTTTAAACAGCACAATGTGCTGCCCAGAAATGATGATTGGTGGTGCCTGCACGTACGACAGGATGACCTAATGAATGAGCATTTTACTCGTTCATTGGTTGATCTTTGGCACATTTAGATGGGCAGATTATCAGGAACGAGCGTTTGCAGGAACGGTTGTTCCTGATAATCTAGACAATTATTGATTCATCTAAAGCCACCTTTAGACTAAACAGTCTAAAGATATGCCATATTTATGATCCAGCATCAGCCACTGTGATAAATCTTGTGCATATTTAGACAACCATGTCTAAGGGCTGTATTACACCAACAGATTATCTGACAGATTTGCTGACCAATCATTGGTCAGATGGCCATTTACACACACAGATCTTTTGTTATACACACCAATTATTGTTCTGATTGAACAAAAATTGGTCAGATAATCTGATGCAATACAGCCCTAAGGGTCGAATTTATTAAGCACTTAAAAAAATAGTAAAATAGAACTTTGAGGTGAATGGAAAAGTGGGCATGGCTTGCACTTTGTTTAAAGTGTCTTAAATATTAATGGCCCATCAAATCTTCCATTCAGTGTGTAGTTTCCAAGTTTAGCACACTGCAGCCTAGTTCTCTTTCACTGAATGGGAGCTGAGCGGCAGTACCCCGACAAGGCAAATACACAGTGGATGAAACCTTATGCTTCCATCCTGTCCACTGTACAGTTTCAGGTGCTGGGTGTTGTACCCCCGCTGATCTGATATTGATGGCCTGAGACTAGGACATCAAGAATGTACTGGAAAATAACATTAGTTTCCCTTCAGATTTATCCACTATAACTTTTTACAAAGTTGCAAAAAGAAGGCACAATCTTGCTCCAGTAGTCGAGTGAAATGGACAAAGTAGAGTAGCATATCTAGACAAAAGTCTCCCATACAAACAATCTAATGTGTATGGACAGCTCTTTGACTCTCCGCTGATGGAAAAAAGGATTAGGCAAACATTTTTAACCGATCCTTTTGTTTTTCCAGGAAATAAGTCGGCAGAGGTGTTTGGCAGTAGCTTTTTCCTCTCTTCCATTGAGAACATATACACATTCAACCACACCATATGTGCATGGGAATTGTAGTCAGGGGAGATAGTTTTTGACAACAATCATTCAGGAGACATCTTTTCATTGTGTATGGCCTCCTTTAGACAGGTTTAGTAAATCTACCGAAAATCAAATGACTAAATGCTTAAAGGGGTTTTCCCATCTCAGAAAATGGGGATATATCGCTAGGATCTGCCCCCATTGTCTGATAGGTGCGGGTCCCACCACTGGGACCCGCACCTACAATGAGAACGGAGCAGGGAAATGAACGGAGGGCGCAATGCGCATGCGCAACCGCCCTCCATTCATTTCTATGTGTCCGCCGAAAATAGCTGAGCACTGGCTCTGCTATTTCCGTCTGCCCCATAGAAATAAATGGGAGCATGGGCTGTTCATGCATGGTGCGCTCCCATTCACTTCTATGGGAGCAGCGGGGAGCAGCGATTGGTGGTGGACGGACCCCGGGAAAACCGGGGTCCTCCAGCCACACCCCTCCCCGCTTCGTTCTCATTGTAGGTGCAGGTCCCAGCGGTGGGACCCGCTCCTATCAGACAATGGGGGAATACCCAATACATTGTCTGAGATGGGAATACCCCTTTAAGCCACAGTTTAAAGATTTTGAGCGACTAACTATAAACAGCTCTCACCAAAAATATTTGTCATGGAGTCTGGTGGATAGTCTTCTGAATAATTCCATGGTAAACTCCATTGCATTAGTTTTTTCCTGAAGTATTCCTTTTAATGATCATAATATACTGTACATCTAACAAATAAATAAATCATGATCCATTTCTTCAGCCGTGCCGAACACAAACTTCTCTCAGACTATCTGACAGCTTAAGAATTTCTTTGCAAACAAATAATAGAGCAAGGACAATTCACCTTTAGTTCAGAGCGGTGACAAATAGTCTTATCATTAAAAGACATCTGATAAATCTTGTATCGCCATCCAAAGCATTTTTTCTCCTTACATGAAAACCAGTGAAAGGGATTTTTTTTAAATTACTTTCCATTTTTGTGTATGGAAATCATCAATGTCCTTAGTTTACTTTTGTGGGGCAGATCCTTTATAGGAAAGAAAATTAAATGTCTTTGTGGCTATCTCAGATAATAACTCTTCAAGCCGCACGATAGCCATAGGCAAACTGAGTCCAATCTCTGTATGTATATATATATATATATATATATATATATATATATATATTTCCACTTCTGCTATGAGGCTTCATAACGGACAATTATAAGATGGCCGCTGTTACGTCTGAGGCAGTATTTGTGCTTGATGAGGTTCAAGGAATATAATAGGAAGGGGGCCAAGTATAATAGGATGCGGTCAGGAGACAGGCATTACTTTAATGCAAATAGCAGGCTCTTTTCCCTTAACAATTCCTTTCCATTTAGCCTGCATATGATGGGAAATATATTTCTCCATAGAATGATGTGTTTTGTATGTACCTGGAAGGATATTGTTGTTGTTTTTTTGATAATAGGAAGATATGAAGCAAACTGGCTTTAACTATGGAAGATTATTTCAGTAAAGGTGCTGTGACATTATGGAAACCTTCAAGAGCAGCTTTAGATTTCAAATATGCTTATTAACATAAACTGTTAGATCCTATTAGTATATGTTTATAAAGAAAAATATATAAGTGAAATATATAAGTGAATGGATCACTAGCAAAACTGTGTCAGCTTTCATCTGCCTGTCTTGCAATTAGAATCAGTATTATTTTTATTGGATGGCTTCCCATACTGGCATACAGTGGCATGAAAAATTTGGGCGCCCCTGCTCAAACTTACTGTCATTGTGAACAAGCTAAAGATGAAATGCTCTCCAAAAGGCATAACGTTAAAAATGACACATTCTCTTTGTATGTTAAGCAAAAATATTTTTAGAATTTTCATCTTTTACATTTAAAAAAATAGAAAAGGGCCCAAAGAAAAATTTTGGGCACACTGCATGGTTAGTACTTAGTAGCACCCCCTTTGGCAAGTATCACACTTTTTGTAGTCATTGGAGAGCCAAGAGTCTTTCAATTCTTGTTTGAGGGGTTTTCATCCATTCTTCCTTGCAAAAGTCTTTTACTTCTGTAAGGTTGCTGGAGCGTTTTGCATGCACTGCTTTTTTGAGGTCTAGCCACAGATTGTCAATGATGTTCAGATCAGGGGACTGTGAAGGCCATTGTAAAACCTTCAGCTTGCAACTTTTGAGGTAGTCTATTTTCGATTTTGAGGTGTGTTTAGGATTATCCATTTGTAGAAACCATCCTCTTTTCAACTTCAGCTTTTTTATAGTTGGTGTTATGTTTGGTTCCAGAATTTGCTGGAATTTCATTGAATCCATTCTTACCTCTAACTGTCAAATGTTCCCCTTGCCATTGGCTGCAACACAATCCCAAAGCTTGATTGATCCACCCCATGCTTAATGGTTGGAGAAGTGTTCTTATCATGAAATTTTGGTAATTGTGGGCGAACAGTTCTATTTTAACCTCATTGGTCATTGGATATTTTTTTGCAAACTTCTGATGTTGAATTTTGTGGTTAGGAGATAGGAGAGATTTTCTTCTGATGGCTCTTCCATGAAGGCCATATTTGTGCAGGTGTCACTGAACAGTGAAACAATGTACTACAACTCCAGAGTCTGATAAATATTTCTGAAGGTCTTTTGCAGTTATACAGGGGTTCTGATTTGCCTTTCTAGCAATCCTACGAGCAGTTGTCTCTAAACTTTTTCCTTGGTCTTCCAGCCCTTCTCTTGACTTCCACTGTTCCTGTTAACTGCCATTTCTTAACCGCCTGCCGACCGCCTAACGCAGGGATGCGTTCAGGCAGCGACAGGTCTGTTCACAGCAGATCGCGTCTCAGCAGTTATACTACAGCCATAGATGCAAAATAAATTGCATCAAACAAGTATATCAGACACTGTTTTGTTAACAGCTTCTGATATACCTGCTACCTGGTCCTCTGGTGGTCCCATTTGCTGGGATCGACTACCAGAGAACCAGGTAGCTATGTAAAGTACCACCAAGCACCACACTAACCCCCCCCCCAGCATATCCACAAAACATGGACACCGGCAATGTGCTTTCCGCATTTTGCAGATCCGCACATTGCCAGAACCAGGGCTGTGGAGTCGGTAGATAAATTTTCCGACTCCGACTCCTCAGATTTTGAAACTTCCGACTCCGACTCCTCGACTCCGACTCCTCTGTATTTAATATGCAAATACGAAGCTGTTCCACCAAGTTCTTCTAATCTCCTCTAGCACAGAGAGGTAGTTGAGCAGAAGCTGCTGCCTTCTCCTTTGTGTGCTGATCTTCTGCTGAAGATAGAGCAGTGGGAGGATCCAGGAAGGGGCATTTATTTTAAAACATAATTTCCCTAGTAGAATCCCATAGTCATGTTTAAAATTTAAGCTAACAATCTGAGTTTACATGTTTTATAGCCTTAGCTGAATGATAGCAGTTTTTCAAATGGTTTACAGCTTCAGTCTTGAACTATTGACTCTCCATTCCCTTCACTTATACAAGTGTCTCCAGTCCTTAATCAGTTATCAGTGAGAGGCTAGGATAACCATGGGTTCCCTGTAACAGCAGACCACAAGACAATGGAAAGTGTAAGTATTGCCGCTCCTTAAAGGGACACTGACAGGCTGATTTTCCAGCTAAAGATATATATATATACTGGTATTCATCAGAGAATTAGGAATAAAACTATACTAATGTTACCCCCAGTTAAGCTGTACTTGTGTTTAAAAACATTTTAATCTGTATGCAAATTCACTATCTTTGTGCCCAATGGGGCAGCGTCTCCTGCGGCTTTGTGCCCAGCCGCGCCCAGTACAGCTTCCCAGCGCTGTTCCCCTCGTTATTATTCACTGCACTGGCCTTTTTTTCAGGCTAGCTGAACGCTGAATTCCTGCGCAGGCGCACGTGTAGAGTGCTGGCAGCAGCCTCGTCTGGCTATGCTGAGGCTGTGCCAGCTTTCTCTCTTCCTCCTCGCTACCTAGTCCTGTCTAGTGCTGCCAGTACTCTACATGTGCGCCTGCCCCTTGGGCACAAAGGTAGAGAATTTGCATATTGATTAAAACGTTTTTAAACACAAGTAAACCTCAACTGGGGGTAACAGTCGTCTAGTTGTATTCCTAATCCTCTGATGAATACCAGCAGATATATCTTTAGCCGGTAAATCAGCCTGTCAGTGTCCCTTTAACTGCATAGTAAAGCATATGAAAAGCATGCTTCTTCACGGTCACTTAACGTCTTTGTTTAGCGGTAACGTGACGCACTGCATGCATTGGCCTTTATTCTTACAGTAGAGAAGTAATTAATTATAACTTTATCTGAATTGGGACATTTAAACTTGCTTTTTTTTTATTCCAATTTTTTTTTATTCCAATTTAAATCTAGTAGAAGTCGGAGTCGGAGTCGGTCCATTTTTGCCGACTCCGACTCCAGGTACCCAAAATTGCCTCCGACTCCGACTCCTCGACTCCGACTCCGACTCCACAGCCCTGGCCAGAACTATAGAAAATGCCTTTTCTTGTCCGCAATTGCAGACAAGAATAGGACATGTTCTATTTTTTTGCGGAACAGAAGTGCAGACCCGGAAGTGCGGATCCGCAATTCCGGATCCGAGCGGGACAAAGTCTGTCCCCATAGAAATGAATGGGTCCGCAATTCCATTCCACAAACAGAATTGCGGACGTATGAATGGGGCATAAGGGTCCCTTATCACCACCAGTTAGTTAGCTACTTGTTAGGTAGTTAGCGCCCAGCCCGCACCGCAGTCACTGATTTTGGCAGAGATTTTTTCATCCACATTGATCAATGCGAATTGATCGCGAATTGATTTTTTTATTAGCCCAGAGGCTGAACGGAAAAAAAAAATCTCATTACCCGTATGCTCAATATAAGGAGAATAGCAGAAACTACTAATGCTGGCCATACGTGTAATGATTGCGGAGACCCTCAAATGCCAGGGCAGTACAAACACCTTACATGTGACCACATTTTAGAAAGAAGACACCCCAAGGTATTCTGTGAGGGGTATGGGGAGTTCATGTAAAATTTTATTTTTGTCACAAGTTAGCGGAAAGGGAGACTTTGTGAGAAAAAACAATAAAAAATCAATTTCCGCTAACTTGTGCCCAAAAAAAATCTTTTATGAACTCGCCATGCCCCTCACGGAATACCTTGGGGTGTCTTCTTTCCAAAATGGGGTCACATGTGGGGTATTTATACTTCTCTGGCATTTTAGAGGCCCTAAAGCGTGAGAAGAAAAATGCGTAAAAATGCCCTCCTAAAAGGTACTCATTGGAATTAGGGCCCCTTTGCGCATCTTGGCTGCAAAAAATGTCACTCATGTGGTATCGCCGTACTCAGGAGAAGTAGGGCAATGTGTTTTGGGGTGTATTTTTACATATACCCATGCTGGGTGAGAGAAATATCTCTGTAAATTGACAACTTTGTATAAAAAAATTTAAAAAGTTGGTGAGTTCATGGCATGGTGAGTTCATGTATCATTTCATTTTTTTTCACAAGTTAGCGGAAAATGACACTTTCTGAGGAAAAAATAATAAAGTTTCCATTTCTGCTAACTTCTGGCAAAACAAATAATATCTTCCACGGACTCATTATGCCCCTCAGTGAATACCTTGGGGTGTCTACTTTCCGAAATGGGGTCATTTGTGGGGTGTGTTTACTGTTCTGGCATTTGGGGCGGGGCTAAATTGATAGCGTCCCTGTTAAACCTAAAGGTACTCGTTGGAATTTGGGCCCCTTTGCGCACCCAGTCTGCAAAAAAGAGGCACACATGTGGTATCGCTGTACTCAGGAAAAATAGCGAAATGTGTTTTGGGGTGTATTTTTACATATACCCATGTTGGGTGAGAGAAATATCTCAGTAAACTGACACTTTGTATAAAAAAAATTAAAAAGTTTTCTTTTACAGAGATATTTTTTACACCCAGCATGGGTATATGTAAAAATACACCCCAAAATACTTCTCCTGAGTACAGCGATACCACATGTGTGACACTTTTTTGCAGCCTGGGTGCGCAAAGGGGTCCTAATTCCAATGAGTACCTTTAGGATTTCACAGGGCATTTTTACGCATTTGGATTCTCCCGCTTTAGGGCCCCTAAAATGCCAGGGCAGTATAAATACCCCACAAGTAACCCCATTTTGGAAAGAAGACAACCCCAAGGTATTCCGTGAGGGGCATGTCGAGTTCACCGAATTTTTTTTTTTTGGCACAAGTTAGAGGAAATTGATATATTTTTTTTTTGTTTGTTTTTTACAAAGTCTCATATTCCACTAACTTGTGACAAAAAATAAAATTTTACATGAATCACCATACCCCTGACAGAATATCCTGGGGTGTCTTCTTTCTAAAATGGGGTCACTTGTGGGGTATTTATACTGACCTGGCATTTTAGGGTTCTCTAAAGCGTGAGAAGAAGTCTGGAATCTAAATGCGTAAAAATGCCCTGTGAAATCCTAAAGGTACTCGTTTGAATTTGGGCCCCTTTGCGCACCCAGGCTGCAAAAAAGTGTCACACATGTGGCATCGCTCGCTGACTCAGGAAGAAGTAGGGACAATGTGTTTTGGGGTGTATTTTTACATATACCCATGCTGGGTGTGAAAATATCTCTGTAAACTGACAACTTTTAAAAAATTTTTATACAAAGTTGTCAGTTTACAGAGATATTTCTCTCACCCAACATCGGTATATGTAAAAATACACCCCAAAACACATTGCCCTACTTCTCCTGAGTACAGCGATACCACATGTGTGACACTTTTTTGCAGCCTGGGTGCGCAAAGGGGCCCTAATTCCAATGAGTACCTTTAGGATTTCACAGGGCATTTTTACGCATTTTGATTCTCCCGCTTTAGGGCCCCTAAAATGCCTGGGCAGTATAAATACCCCACAAGTAACCCCATTTTGGAAAGAAGATAACCCCAAGGTATTCCGTGAGGGGCATGTCGAGTTCACCGAATTTTTTTTTTTGGCACAAGTTAGCGGAAATAGATATTTTTTTTTTTTGTTTGTTTTTTACAAAGTCTCATATTCCACTAACTTGTGACAAAAAATAAAATTTTACATGAACTCACCATACCCCTGACAGAATACCTTGGGGTGTCTTCTTTCTAAAATGGGGTCACTTGTGGGGTATTTATACTGACCTGGCATTTTAGGGTTCTCTAAAGCGTGAGAAGAAGTCTGGAATCTAAATGCGTAAAAATGCCCTGTGAAATCCTAAAGGTACTCGCTTGAATTTGGGCCCCTTTGCGCACCCAGGCTGCAAAAAAGTGTCCCACATGTGGCATCGCCGTACTCAGGAGAAGTAGGGCAATGTGTTTTGGGGTGTATTTTTACATATACCCATGCTGGGTGTGAAAAATATCTCTGTAAATGACAACTTTTAAAAAATTTTTATACAAAGTTGTCAGTTTACAGAGATATTTCTCTCACCCAACATCGGTATATGTAAAAATACACCCCAAAACACATTTCCCTATTTCTCCTGAGTATGGCGATACCACATGTGTGCCACTTTTTTGCAGACTGGGTGTGCAAAGGGGCCCAAATTCCAACGAGTACCTTTAGGTTTTACAGGGATGCTCACAATTTAGCCCCGCCCCAAATTCCAGAACAGTAAACACACCCCACAAATGACCCCATTTCGGAAAATAGACACCCCAAGGTATTCACTGAGGGGCATAGTAAGTCCGTGGGAGATTTTTTATTTTTTTTGCCAGAAGTTAGCAGAAATGGAAACTTTATTATTATTTTTTTTCCTCAGAAAGTGTCATTTTCCGCAAACTTGTGAAAAAAATGAAATAATACATGAACTCACCATGCCCCTCCGTGAATACTTTGGGGTGTCTACTCTCTAAAATGGTGTCATTTGGGGGGTATTTATACTATCCTGGCATTCTAGCACCTGAAGAAACATGACAGGTACTCAGAAAGTCAGAGCTGCTTCAAAATGCCGAAATTCACTTTTTTGCTCCATAGTTTGTAAACGCTATAACTTTTACCCAAACCAATAAATATACATTTGGATTTTTTTTTATCAAAGACAAGTAGAAAAATAAATTTATAGAAAAATGTATATAGAAATGTAGTTTTTAAAAAAACTTTACAACAGAAAGTGAAAAATGTCATTTTTTTGCAAACATTTCGGTCATTTTTGATTAATAGCAAAAAAAAAATTAAATGTCAGCAGCAATGAAATACCACCAAATGAAAGCTCTATTAGTGAGAAGAAAAGAAGGTAAAATTCATTTGGATGGTAAGTTGTATGACGGAGCAATAAACGGTGAAAGTAGCGTAGTGCAGAATTGTAAAAAGTGGCCTGGTCATTAAGGGTGTTTAAGCTAGTGGGGCTGAAGTGGTTAATTACAATTTGAACTGAGGAAATGGTAACCCGAAAGTGCTTTGCTATCTTCTTATAGCCTTTTCCTGCTTTGTGGACCTCAGACATTTTCATTTTCAGAGTGTTAGACAGCTGCTTAGAAGAACCCATGGCTGCTGTTTTTTGGGACAAGGTTAGAGGAATCTGTTTATAAAGCTTTAAAATTTGTATCACCTATCCTTTCCGAAAAATGATTGTTAACAAGCCTTAACGCTAACTAGCTATTTAAGGTCTGATACCTCAAAGTTATCTGGGCACTCAAATCTCCTTGAATTCCCATACTTTTGCAAGGTACTCCTTTTCCTTTTTCACTCTAAAATTCTACAAAACCAAAATAATATACTGATAATGCTTAAAATGTTGAAAAGTCTTTCATCTTTAACTTTATGCCATTTGGAGATCATTTCAGGTTCAACTTGCTTAACTGTTTACAGTAACGGTAATTTTGAACAGGGGTGCCCAAACTTTTGCATGCTGCTGTATTTTCAAGTTTATGTAGGATCATAATGCCCTGCAATCAGATAACAGTGTTACATGGCCAAGGCTGATTTTAATTTTTCCTGAGGAGGGATTCTCAACGCACCCTATGGTGGGTGTGACCCTATCCATAGTAAAGAGGACACCTCTTAATAAGTGGTCTTCCTTTTGGGTTCTGTAGTCATCCTTGAAATAATGACGGTTTATTTTTGTTGACAGAGAAGGACCGGCCAGCACTCACTTCAGGTAGTATGCTGCACGGGAAAGGAGCAGCCTCCAATCAATAGTAGATCGAGCATCCCAGCAGCTGTATCTTTGCAAATGGATTTTATTTCATTCCTTCAAAAAATGTCCTGTAGCCAGGACGCGTTTCGGCGTACGGCGAAACGCATCCTGGCTACAGGACATTTTTTGAACAAATGAAATAAAATCCATTTGCAAAGATACAGCTGCTGGCATTCGTTGTTCTACTATTTTCGTTGACAGGCTGTAAATGCCTAATACATATCCATTATCTAAATAATGTACATTAAAAAATAGAGGTATTCAGCTAGTATGTAAGAGTAGGACACCCATGCCCAGCATTGTTAACAGAATACAGATGCTTTTAAGGAGTTTCTTAGCTCTTAGTGGAAACCTACATAGATAGGGTCTATCATGATATGATGAGGCCATCAGAACAGCCCATTTCCTCTATTTAGTTACAGTGTTGTCAGGAATATAGCTATTTGGGGATTCAGAGGTAGCAGTTGCACTCAGGCTCTGATCTCTAAGGGGGGCCAAAGGCTTTTCTGTTGTATAAGAAGACACTGTTATGGATTTGCACTGGGGCCCATAGGCCTCAAGTTATATCTCTAAATATTGTGACAGTGTAGACAACTAGGAATTTGTGTGGCCACAATTATTTTCAGCACTGCCTTAACTCTCTTGGTCAAGGAGTTCATTAGGGCTTCATAGGTTGCCACTGGAATCCTTTTCCACTTCTCCAAGATGACATCACGGAACTGGTGGATGTTAGAGACCTTGTGATCCTCGACCTTCTGTTTGAGGATACCCCACAGATACTCAACAGCGTTTATGACCAGAGTTATGCTTGACCAGTCCAGCATCTTTACCCTCAGTTTCTTTAGCAAGGCAGTGGTCATCTTAGAGGTGTGTTTTGGGTCGTTATCATGTTGGAATACTGCCCTGCAGCCCAGTTTCCTGAACATGACTCGTATGGTCTGAACACTGACAGGCTGCCAAAATAGACATATGAGTGCTGATATGTCTAATAGACTGATATGTCTATTTTGAAAACACAACCTTTGGATATGGTGCTGAGCACATGCCCTTAACTTCTTTGGTCGACTATGGAGAGGCCTGTTCTGAGTGGAACCTTGTCTTGATAAACTGCTTTATGCTCTTAGTCTCCATGCTGCAGCACAGTTTTAGGGTGTTGCCAATCTTTGTATAGCCTCAGCTATCTTTATGTAGAGAAACAATTCTTTTTTTCAGATTCTCAGAGAGTTATTTGCCATGAGGTGCCATGTTGAACTTCCAGTGACCAGTATGAGAGCAATAACACCAAATTTAAGACACCTGCTCCCCATTCACACCTAAAACCTTGAAACACTAACAAGTCACATGACACGGGGAGGGAAAATGGCTAATTGGGCATAAGGTGTATCACTTTTGTTGCCCGAGGTTTAGACATTAATGGCTGTGTGTTGAGTTATTTTGAGGACACACCAAAGTTACACTGGTATACAAGCCGTACACTGACTACTTTACACCGTATTAAAGTGTCAGATCTTTAGTGTTGTCTTATGATTAGCTATAATAAAATATTTGAAAAAATGTGAGGGGTGTACTCACATTTGTTAGATACTGTACCTTGCTTTTAAATCTACGGTCAAAACTAAAGCATTGACTAATTTTATGAAGACTAAAGGGTAGCAGACATTTTCTTTATTTTTGTGTACTATTTTGCTGTAATACCACTTATTTTAACAATGCGATAAAGTGACTTATGTAATATCCTGTGCTTTACTTGACTTAAGGTAATAGCTGCTATGAAATCATAGGATCTCCTGTGATCAAAGGGCAGTGATACCATAGCTCTGATCTGAGTGTTATTTAGAAAAGCCAGGAGCAATAGGTAACAAGTCCGGGCAACTTCACTGGGACCTGAGGGTGTTACTGACAGCTCAGTGCTGAGTGTGGAAAATCTGTACATGTCTGTCTTAAGCAGTCAGCTTATTCCAAGAAGACATTTATAATTGTAATAGTAAAATATGATACTGGTAGTAGCATAATGGAGTGGGTTTTATTAGACAATCTATATTTTTCAGCTGGGGAGAAAAGTTATTAAATGGAAAATATTTTTTTGAAAAATGTCAGAAAGGGGTAAAAAAAAAAAAAAAAAGTATTATCTCACTGATCCCTGTCACTGCTGATCCAATCCCCATTGCTTTCCTAGGTCCTAGTTCAACAAACAAAAAATGGAAAGAAATGCCTGCTTAGATGATCATTGGTTTGCCATTTCATCCCATCTCCTGAGTGTTGAGCCAGGACCAGGAAGTAAAGAGCAGCAAGGATACCGAGCAGCATTGGGAAATCAAAAAGGGGTAGTACTCTAGGTTGGTAAGGTGTGGATTTTTTTTAACCTTTTTGACCATTAAAAAAAATAAAGGAAATTATTTCCCAGGTTAATCCCTTTTATCAAAAACCAATAGATTATTGAGTAGTTCATCATGATGCAGTAGTTCTATCATATAGGAAACAGAAACACTGTTGTAAGTGCATTTTGATCTATAGGTGAAACTGTAAGGGAGGATACATAAAGCAAAACTTAACCTACTGATGTGATGCTGGTTCCCTAAATCTTTGCCCAGAGTTTTTAGATTGCACTTATATAACATTTATTGTGCTTTCTTTATGGAAAAAACAAACAAAAAACAAAGAACTAAGCTAGTAGCCGTCATGGTAGACTGGGAATTTAAAGTGGCACTGGTTACAAAAACTTATAAAAAGTGGCACCATGTTGTTGTGGAGGAGGGCCAAGCACAAGTAGGCTGGATCAGCAATGCCATAGTGCTGCACAAAATATTGCCCCAGCAAAATGAAAAAAAAACACAATGCAACACAAAATCCGCTCAGAACTAAGCTGCCCCTCTGTGATGGCCAGAGCCATACATGAGAATACAGCTCTACATACCTCTTACATTTGGCGACATCTCCTCTGATGTAGAAGTTCTTATTCCTCAGCTTCTCCAGTCAGCCCAGACTATCATGACAACTTCCAAGGACAACAATACAGTTGAATTCAGGAGGACATCAATGGTCACTGGCCTATACATAGGTGCCTTCTTTTTCTAGGAACATCAGATGCCTATGTATCTGGCTCAGAAAGAGGTCTCAGGAAGCCCTCTGCGCATCGGTCGACTGGGAATCTTCTCTATAAGGTCTATTGCCAGTCCACCCTTGGTAGCGGTTGATTTGTTACCTGTTATTTTCTGCTGGGTTGCTAAGCATTAAAAAGCTTTGACATCTATTAAAACATCTGGCACCTACAGAATACTTCTTTTACTAGGAAATCCTCTAAATGTGGCTCGACTTACAAGGAGTTCTGTGGTCAACTAAGTTTTGATCAGTTGATCCACAAGGATTTTGGGGACATTACCTAAATGCTAAAATGCAGCTATATTATGACTGCGTGAAACCGGTCTACATCACATAGTTATAGTTACATAGGTAACTAGTCAAATGTGGGCCTGTGCTCAACCGTACTAGTTTAGTAGGTTTTATTTTGATTTGCCTTCAAGCCCACATTCCCTGAGTATAATATATAAATGAAGAAATTTCCTAATATAATTGTGGATTTTCCTTCTCTACCCTTTCTAGTTATCAGCTTTTCCATCTAACCTACTAAACGGAGGGTAGTGAGAGGTAACAAATTGATTTTGGGGGCCATTTATCATTTAATGTTGTTTTCATGTCAGTTTTAATTCTGGCTTTGCTTTGTGTCCCTGCACCAAATGTATGAACTGGGACACCATAATAATATATCTGGCGTCAGTGTAATATAGTTTACACCTTTAGGTATAAAAGTGTAGCAGGGGGTTGCCTGGTGTGGGCTGCAGCTTTTTTGAGACTTTTGCATAAATCACACATAATCCAGATATAATCTCACTTTTAGCTCCTAAACTAAACTGTGAAAAGTGGCAATGATCACGAAATGTGGCAGGTGCCATGACTTGTGCCTTTTTTACCCCACAAAACTGCCATATCTGATTTCATGAATGACCCCCATTATTTGACTTACTTTAGAAAAAAATGGCATTTATAGTGTAGAAAAAGTTAATGCATGGCACTAATGTATTGTGATTGTCCATATTGCTTTCTTTGCTGGCAGGATTGATTTTTCCATCACATTATACACTGCTTGTTTCCATGGTTATGACCACTCTGCAATCCAGCAGCAGTGGCGGTGCTTGCAGACTGTAGGGAAAAGCACCGGCCTCTCTGGTGGGCGAGATCGCGGGATAAGCAGTGGCATGCACTTTTTCCTATAGCATGCAAGCACGGCCACCAATGATGGATTGCAGGGTGGTCGTAACCATGGAAACGAGCAGTGTATAAAGTGATGGAGAAATTAATCCAGCCAGTAAAGGAAGCAATATGGATAATAACTGTACATTAGTAAGTGCCTTGAATTAACTACCTCTACGTGATAACTGCCATTTGCTGAAGTAAGACAATCCCTTTAAGACATGGTCCACAAATTGACCCTATTTGGTGGCAGGTGCCTTCTTCTCCGTCTTACAACCTGTAATATGTTGACTAGAATTTCATGCTTCTTTGAGAGATTTGTCAGAAATAAAATCACAAAACATCCTGATTCGGCTAGAATCGAATTTCTCAGCAAATTTGAGACACATTTGATTCATTTAGAATCTAATATTGATAGAAGTTTACATTATTAATGGTTCCCAGACAGCACATGAATATGATCAATACACCATGCAGGAAAATCAGCACTTTAAATGAATAATGCCAATTGAACAACAAGTTCCAGCGGAGCTACTACAAATGGTGGTGTTCAGTGCGTAATCTGTAGTCCCAGTGTTTCTCTTGTAAAGATATGCGAAAGAAGAGATCATTTTATTGGTGAATTCTATTTTTGCTCACTAATTTAGAGTAAAGATTGTTAGCCCCAATAGGGCAAGGATTGATGAATCTGATGACAATCTCTATACAAAGCTAAAGAATATGCAAGTGCTATCATAATGGCCCATTATCTCTGATTCCATATACCTGAAGCTGCTTCTGATTTTCCTTGTTGATTAGTTACTTGAATGGAGGTTGTTCTTTTTCCTCCACAAAGCTTCTCTAGCCACAAGCTCTTCAATAAAATGTATGTATATAGCGCCACCTGTTTTTGTTCTTTTCTTTATTTCTCCCTCCGTTTCTGAGGTGGTCGCAGATGCTCAGTTCCGTTCTTCAATTGCTACTGGCTATATCTACAGTCAGAAGCTGTGACAGTTATAGGGAGCAGAGAGGACACGACACAGAGCTGCACCCCCTGAGGGATGAATTAGAACAATAAATGTGGAGATCTCTGGATCCATGTGAGGTACAGGGTTAGTTCCTGCTTTGTTAGAAATAGATCGTCTTGTACTATCTGATTTCCATTTTCTGTTATTCCATGACCATTGTAAAAAATGAAAATCAGACATCATATAGTACAAAGCTAACAAATCTAGAACCAGCCCTGTACCTCACATGGATCCAGAGATCCCTCATTCATTGCTCTGCTAGATTTATATCAAGCTGGAAGCTCAGGGGGAGTGTCTTTTCTGCTGCAGCTCAGGGGCGTGTCTCAGCTCTCCCTATCACAGCTCAGGAGGCAGGTGAAAGATGAAACTGAGCATGTGCGGCCACCTTAGAGAGCAGGACAAAGAAATGAGAAACAAAACAGCAGGTGGCGCTATACAGATACATTTTATTGAATAACTCAATGACTATGCTAAATTGTTAATTACATGCAATTAGAAAAGTAATCAGATCCAGGTACTGGTTTGAAAACTGTAGAATATTTTTCGTGGGACAACCACTTTAATCATGGGATAACCCTTTTAATGAAATATGTGGCTAAATGATACAATATTGACAAAAACCTGTTAAAACAATTATTTTCTCTCCTGTGAAAAATTCTTTCATAAAAAACCAATGTGTTATACTGTAAGCGTAGAGTGGGAAAGTTTTTCAGCCTCCCTGATCGTCAGCTCCATGACTGATAATGTAACACAGAAGCCTGAGGAAATGCTAAGCTGTGAATTTACTGTCAAGCTATTAAAAGCACTAACGTTTTTCTTCCTTGATCGTAATTACAGAAGTTTTAGGGAGGCAGCTTTTCACGCTTGTCCTACTGGGGGAAAAAACTATGCATATACATGAAGCACAAGAGCTTAAATTATTACCGTTTAACTGATATTCAATAGATTTGCCCTGCCTTTCCCCATTGTCACTGTCTAAATACTTCAAAAAGAATTCTAATAAAGTTGAAATTAATAGGAGGGAGGATTCTAATCCTGCTATCTCTTCATATTTCAAAGTCTCCCACTCTCTCTTTTCTGCGTATGTTTGTGCTGATTGCATTAACCCCAGGTTTGCCAGCGTTTGAAAAGTCCTGAGGGAATATTTTTTTAATTTTTCATTAGTCACCCAACTTATTCCCTTATTCTTTTTTGAGCAGAGGTGATTTGTAATGTTGATGTTCTCTTACGGTTGTTAGGAATCATCCCAAAAAATACACTGTATAAGCTATATTTTCCCATATCTGATGGATCTCTGATGTCCAAGTCCATCGATGTTCTCCTTGCGTTTGCTGAGTAGGAACTTCTCAATTGTGTCATTCAATATTATCCTCTGAAATCTTCATAGTTATGGAGCAGGCACGTAGTATTGTCATTTACAAAACTGTGTATTGAATGCAGAGGATTATTATAAAAACAGATACTGCATCACCTGGTGTGATTTGATCATCTGAGTTACAGTAAGTTCCTCAACCAGTTGACCTTGAAAGATGTGCGTGATTGCATTAATAACTCTTAAAGTAGAGCATTCCATAGTCTGAGTACTCTAACGGAGAGGAACCCTTTCTTAAACTGATGTTTAAATCACACGTAAAGATTGTCCCCTAGTCCTTTGTAAATCATTTCTTTGTACTGATCATGTATTTATACATGAATAGGTCAACTCTAAGGCGTCTTCTTTCCATGATGAACAGGCTCAACTTTTCTAGCATCCAATTATAAGGGTGCCATTACTGTGGCTGATCTTTGAACAGGACAAGCATTAATCTATGATAAACATATCGAACAGAGCTCATTTGCTTTAGTCTATTACACTGGCCAATGCAGAGTGTGGTGGGGGGAGGAACGATTGTTAAAGAAATCGCTCCTCCATTCAGCTCAATTAATTATCATCAAAGATTACAAAGCAGATGTGCTGCCAATAATCCTCCTTCTTTCTTTTTGAATCAGCCTATAAACATGTTTGGCTCTTTTGTCAACTGATCAGGGGCATGAGTATATGGGTCAATTATTGGGACTGAGTGTTTCAATGAATGCTAGTTCCAATAATTGACCTGAAAATCGAGCAGTATAATAAGTGCTTAAGAGGAACTTTCCATTTTTATTTAAAAATCTAGCCAGCCACCTTCAAACCCTCTTCAGCTCTTGGATATCGTTTTTAGAATGAGCCCAAAAGGAAATATAGGATATTTAAGATTTTACCCTACAAGGTTTTGATGGAAAGTAATATTACATTCGGATCACTATCTGTCTCAATTTTTCTGCACCTTAAGATCTTATGCAGCAGGTGATTGGCTTATAACTAGAATTAGAGATGAGCGAAGTTTGGAAAAATTCGATTCAGCTCCTTCGCCGAACTTCGACAAACATTCTAATCGCCTCATCCACTTGCTTGAAGAGAGGCAGTCTGCTCCCATCTAGACTGAAGCAAACCTGCCAAAGAACCTGGAGTGGGCGTGATGACGCCACCGCGTGCGTTTTAAGAAAAATTGATTCATTACCATGAAGCAAGAGGAAATTCAGCTTTGCGGCAAATTCATTGATCTTCAATCAACATGGCGGCAACTGGCTCTTTGTGGTTAAATGGATGAGGTTAGTATGATTTTTTTTATTTTTTACTGCCATTCAGGGAAAATCGATTCGCTACCACAAAGCACAAGGAAGTTTGGCTTTACAGCGAATCAAATTTTTCCTGAAATTCAGAACGAATTCCACTTCAACACTAGTTGCAAATCATGAACATCACAACTTTAGGGTCCATTCACACGTCCCCAACTGTTTTGCGGTCCGCAAATTGCGGATCCGCAAAACACGGACACTGGCCATGTGCGTTCTGCATATTGCGGACCGAACTTGGCTGGCACTATCATAGAAATGCCTTTTCTTGTTGAAAATTGAAAATAAATGGACCCTTAAGTTGCACTTGCAGAACAATTTTCTGCTTACACAGATTCATTTTTCTACACAGCCTCTTTCTAAAAGATATATGGAGGAGGACTGATTACAGTTATTTGTATCTCACAAGCCTACTAATTGCTACATAGCATCATCACCAAGTCGTGCCACTGCATTCCTGGTGGCTTCTCTCCACAGTCCCTGGGAGACATTGTGTGGTCAAAGCATCTTAATTTCTAGCTGGCTGCTCACAACTCTCATGCCGTGGGTCCTTCTGCAACTACTGGTAGTCAGGCTGCTTCACTGTAATCAGCTTACTGAAGGCTACAGTTGTCCGAACTACATAGACTCCCCAGACACACCACGGGGACTCAGTCACACACTCGCATGCCCTTCTTTTTCCTCCACAAAGCTATTTCCTCATGTTGCCTCCTGCCGTCACCTTCTGCTTACTCCAAGACACAACATACACAGAGGAGACACAGAGCCCATAAGGGATAATAAATAAAAGTTATAATACTGTAAGTAAAGGTCACAAACCACAACTGACTATAAGAAAGGAAGACTTACAAACTGCTTGGACAACACCAAATATTAATATTTATTATGATTTGGGTTGTTATAATATAAATTAATTTCTCATACTGGCATTTCCCTTTAAATATTTTATTTTTCCATTTACTGAAGGGTGTAGCTTCAAGGTGGTATCTGGTGGCAGTACAGATAAGATAAAAGACACTCTATGGCAAAGGCATGAACAGCATGCATAGCCCTGTTGTAGAATCCATTTTGCATGCCATATATAATTCCCCTTTAATTTAGCTTTGAAATTGTAAAAGAAATCAATTTTGCATACCTCATTTAAGTCGCCCGACCTCCTCCCCTCATCCACATAACATTTAGCCTTTGGACACCCCCCTAACACAATTAATTGTTTCATTGGACAAAACAGAAAGCATTCTTCTTTCTTTCTGTAAAAAGGGGTCACTGGAATTCATTAAAGACTGAACAGGGAACACTCTCCTATCTATTCTGGCTCTGTCTCTCACATTTAATTTCAGTGCAGCGTTCAATTAAATAGAAGTGCTTCCCTTATTAAAGATATGATTAATGTTTCTGATAAGGCCCCTGATTTATGGCTTGCTGGAGTATATATTTAAGGATTCCTTTAATGGAGAGACACAGCCCTGCATTATCTGCAAGACCACAGATCTGGAATAGAAAGAGGGATCAGATGGAGAGAAAACTCTCGGGACTTTGAATAATCTTTTGCATGGGACAGGCTAAACGTTGCCGTCATGGTTGAACCATATGGAAGCAGCATTGTTTTCACACCCCCAAGTCTGCCACCATAATAGGGTGTTCAGTGTCTCACTTGGTTAATAAAAAAAAAAATTTTTCTAAGAAATTATACATTTGCAACAGGATGCATGGCTCTCATTTTGAAGCCTTATTTAAAAAAAAGTCATTTAATAGTCTTGATCACGGTTTTAAATGTCATCTCTTTCTTAGCTTCCAATACCTTCTATAGTCCTATATTCTCTATTGGACTGCCAGGGTGCAGATGTGCTGGTGGCGGCACTATCAAGGGGGCAGCACCCACCTTAGAAATTTACTGCATATTGCTAACAAAATTCCCATGTCATGGTGGACTGCCTGAGACAGGAAGGGTTAATAGTACCTTATACATTTGTTTAGTGGGAATCTATCATTGTAGGTGTATTTGAGGTTAGTTTTTAGACTGGAATGGCTATGTACGCCTGTGCCAAATTATGAAAGCGTTGCACAGTAATAATACATTTGCTGCAAGGGCAATGTGGTTGCTGCTATTTCAATAAAAGTACAGTGCATGCCTGGGGGCTTCCTGGCATGGAGTAGCAACTTTTTTTGTGACACAAAAGTGATCTACTTTGAAATCCTGACTAATTCTATCCAAATCAGTAGGTGGCGCTAGAAGGTGCAGTGCTCAAAAAGTTGCCACATTTTTGAGCAAGTTACAAAGCTTTTACTTGCGATTTTTTGAAGCCAGAAATTAGTGTGCAGGGCTTGATAAATTCTCCCCTTAATGTTTATGTTTGACGAGATGTCCTTCCATCACCAGTCACAAAGTTGGAGTCGGTAGCTTAATGGAAGAACGGCGCCTAGTGGCCACAAGCTGTAACTGTAAAACCTCTAGGAGGTGGCGCTGATAGAAAGGGTTAAGTATGGTAGTTTGTTGCTACTGATGTGAAGCCCACTGAGAAATTAGGTCCGTGCCACAGCTCTTGGAGAAAATCTGGTAGTTTGAGAGAGGGACAGAGTAACCTAGGTGTGGGCCTCAGGAAGAGACAGTGCAGAGGATCATTGGGACACACCAGTCAAATGAATGTAGGGAAGGTTCAGGACATTGTGGGACCAAAAGTAGCCAGCTCAGGTAGAGCCCAGGTGTCATGATAGACTGTGGAGACAAGAGGGAAAAAACCACAATCAAGTGCTGGTTACACCTCAGGATTGTTGAGAGAGAGAAAAACTGCCAGTTGAGATGAGCACATCGATTCTACATGAATCAAACTCGACCCTAATTTAATAAAAATCTGAGATGCAGCCGAGTCGGAATTGTTGGTTATTGGATTTAGAGGAATTTTTGAGAGAAAAAGAGGGAGAAATAATAATAATAATTTAAAAAAGAGAGAAAATATAAATCCTATGAGAGTTCATAGTTTTATACCCAAAATTTCCAGGCCAATTTTTAGGAACATCATTGATTCAGGTAGAATCGATTTAGGCCTGAATTGAATCAGAAGATTCTG
The DNA here is from genome assembly GCA_033119425.1 of Bufotes viridis. Classification (NCBI taxonomy): domain Eukaryota; kingdom Metazoa; phylum Chordata; class Amphibia; order Anura; family Bufonidae; genus Bufotes; species Bufotes viridis. Next base: position 48,709,389 of record CM065592.1, on the reverse strand, counting down.
CTGAAATGAACCCAAATTTAATTTTGAGTGCTTTATTCAAGGAGTTTTTCAGTCTCCTGATATTGATGACTTATCCCTGGGATAGGTCAGTAATACCTGATTGGTCCAACACCTCGCAAACTCACCGGTTAGCTGTGCCCAGTGTCGGACTGACATCCCTTGGGCCAACAGAGAAAATGATTCTGAGTGCCCACCCTCTGTATATATAGGGGCTTAAGAACCACTCTGGTGGGCCAGTCTGACCTTGGCTGTGCCCTGCAGCCTCTGGCACTGGAATTAACACTGTGAATGGAACAGGAAGCACAGCTCCGTTCAAAGTGTAGTGGCCGTGCTGGGTACTGAAGTTTAGCTCCCACTTGGTGTAAAAACAAGTTCTTTTCAGCTGTTACCGTCTGCCTCCTGATTATTTTACATACCAGTTTTAGATTTAGCATTTGGTGACTACGCCATAACTGTAACACCTGCCATGACCTACAGACAGCCCCTTACACTATCCTTCATCATTATAGTATTAGAAACAACACATCTGTTACTTGCATTAAATTATGTTATTGAATGATCAGATGCATAGAATAGCCTGCTTCATGTAAGGCCATAAAAGTAACTTGATGCACTAATTAAATTAAAATCCAACCATTTTAGCTATTAATATCAGGCATCAGTAGCAGCCATTTATAACCATGTCCCAGTCATATTTGCCAATTAAGATGTAATCAACATCAATTAATCGCTTTTTTAGGCCAATATATTTCTTTATTTCAGTAATTTCCAATCTCTCTACCATGGAGGAAACCCTGCTAATTTTTTGCTTCTTCTGCAGGATCCTTTGAGGTCCTTAGACACATCAGTGACTTAATGTCTCCAGCTCTCTTCTGATCTTTGCACTCCAAACAGCTTCAATGTCTCTCTGTTACAAGCTCCAAATCTTTCAATGACTTATAGACTACCGCACATTGTCACAGGCATAATATACAATAAATAAATCAAGTGGCTCACCGAAGATTCTTTCCTGATTGGAGTATTTCTCCTTTTCTTCTCCATCCAGTCCAGATTCCTGATGATTACACAGTTTATTACTCAAGCAGTCTATCCCCAGCGTCTATACCCTCACAACTAAATTCAGACACCATAGCGGACCCTTAAATAAATTGGGACTATAAAGAAGACTCAGGCCAAAAAATTCAAACTCAGGCCAAATCATTTAATTTAGCGAGACCTCATAAAAACATTCAGACCCCAGACCAGACTCTTAAACATCCAGACCCCAGAGTAACATAGTAACATAGTTTATAAGGCCGAGAAAAGATATCTGTCCATCCAGTTCGGCCTGTTATCCTGCAAGTTGATCCAGAGGAAGGAAAAAAAAACTGTGAGGTAGAAGCCAATTTTCCCCACATAAGTGGAAAGAAATTCCTTCCCAACTCCAATCAGGCAATCAGAATATCTCCCTGGATCAACGACCCATCTCTAGTAGCTATAGCCTGTATCATTATTATACTCCAGAAATACATCCAGGCCCCTCTTGAACTCTTTTAGCGACCTCATCATCACCACCTCCTCAGGCAGAGAGTTCCATAGTCTCACTGCTCTTACCGTAAAGAATCCTCTTCTATGTTTGTGTACAAACCTTCTTTCCTCCAGATGCAGAGGATGTCCTTTCGTCACAGTCACAGTCCTGGGGATAAATAGATGTAGATCTCTGTACTGACCCCTGATATATTTATACATAGTTATTAGATCTCTCCTCAGTCGTCTTTTTTCTAAAGTGAATAACCCTAATTTTGATAATCTTTCAGGGTACTGTAGGACACCCATTACAGTTATTACTTTAGTTGCCCTCCTCGGAACCTTTTCCAGCTCTGCTATGTCTGCCTTGTTTACAGGAGCCCAGAACTGTACACAGTACTCCATGTATGGTCTGACTAGCAATTTGTAAAGTGGTAGGACTATGTTCTCATGACAGCATCTATGCCCCTTTTGATGCAATCCATTAACCTTTTGGCCTTGGCAGCAGCTGCCTGACACTGGTTTCTAAAGCTTAGTTTGCGGTTCACTAAAATACTAAAATAGGTCCTTTTCCATGTCAGTGTAACCCAGTGTTTTACTATTTAGTATGTACGGGTGACTTGAATTATTCCTTCCCATGTGCATAACCTTACATTTGTCAGTATTAAACCTCATCTGCCACTTCTCTGCCCAAGCCTCCAATCTATCCAGATCCCTCTGTAGCAGCATATTGTCCTGTTCCTTGTTAATTCCTTTACACAGTTTAGTGTCATCTGCAAAAATTGATATTTTACTGTGCAAGCCTTCTACATGATCATTTATAAAGATATTGAAGAGGATATTGCCCAGTACTGACTCCTGAGGTACTCCACTAGTGACAGTGACCCAATCTGAGTGTGTACCATTAATAACCACCCTCTGTTTTCTATCTCTGAGCCAGTTTCTTACCAACTTACAGACATTTTCTCCCAGTCAAAGCATTCTGATTTTATAGACTAACCATTCATGCAGTACAGTGTGAAATGCTTTGGAAAAGTCCAGATATGCGACATCCATTGATTCACCGCTGTCAAGTGTAGAACTTACCTCCTCATAGAAACTGATTAAATTAGTTTGACATGACCAATCCCTCATGAAGCCATGTTGATATGGCATTATTTGCTTATTTTCATTGAGGTACTCCAAGATAGCATCTCTTAGAAAATCTCTAAACAGTTTACCCACGACAGATGTTAAACTTACTGGACTTTAGTTTCCAGGCTCTGTTTTTGGACCCTTTTTAAATATTGGCACCACATTTGCTATGCGCCAATCCTGTCGAACACTCCCTATCAGTATAGAGTCATTAAATATCAGAAATAAGGGTCTGGCTATGACATAACTTAATTCTCTTAGGATACGGGGGTGTATGCCATCTGGTCCTGGTGATTTGTCTATTTTAATCTTTTTAAGACGCCGCTGTACTTCTTTCTGGGTCAGACAAGGCAGTTTTAATGGGGAATTTACTTTTACATTCAGCATTTCATCTGACAGTTTATTTTCCTCAGTAGACCCAAGACTAGAGTAAAATAAGATTTTTAGACATGAGCAGAAGAACAAGACATAACCAAGATTACAAAAATACACCAAATAGTACAATAATGTTGATAATGAAGTCATTGGGCAATGCCAATTTTCATTGTATTTAGATGTTGGTAGGCATGCAGTTCCAGAAGATGTTGCTGGATGACAGTAAAGAGGCTCCAGAATGTGGGAATCAGAAGTGCAGTAGGTAGTCAGAGCTAGATCATGGTGAGGTGAGAAACAAGCATCTCTACATTGAGAGGACACTACCAAACGTTTCCCCACACCTCATCTTCCTAGTCTCGTGACTGTGACATGGGGGAGTTGGACACTGGAATCAAGCCGGAGAAAATGTGTTTTTTTTTTTATTTTGGGCACAATTATGCTCTCATCTAAACAGCTGCGATCCATTGTAACATCATAGTTGGTATTTTAATACAAGGAAATGCTGGTTGACTTTGCCTGGCATATTGGGTCATATATCAATTTTGGGCAAACACAGATGTGATTCCCCAATTTCCATTAAGTCAAACATATCAATGCAAACAACTTGTATATTAACAAGACTCTCTAGATAGAAGTAAAATCTCATTTTGTTTGGTATTGTGTCATATACAATGCTTTGTTTGTCCTGCTCTCTGTGAGCTGTGTTTAAATAGAAAGAGTGGGGTCTGTTAACTGAACCATCCCCAGACACCATGATAACATCTCTCCTGTTGCTCCTGTCAGTGTGGAGACTCTCCTTGGTCCAGCAAAGGCTTTAATTCTGCTGCCTTCTGCTTTAAGATAAGGATCCTATCAGCACTCAAACATATTTCATGTGTAAAATAACAGCTGCGCATCCATTTTCCCTGTCCCATTATGCGTCTTGGAACAAACTCCCGTCACTTTCCCTTTTTTCATCACTATGAGATCGTTTGACGTGAAAGCTGCTGTTTAAATAAAAGTAAATGTCCTAAAATGAGTAATGTGACTAGAATCTATTTTACAATAAAGCTCTCATTTCCAAATGTTTTACTAGAAGGTGTTTTTTCCCCATTTAAATCTAGGTCTACCAGTAACATTGTAAAACATTATTGTGTTAATTAGATTCAAATCTTTTTATAGGGGGATTAACTGGCTGTTTTCCATGGGTTTTAATAGACCTGACACAATACCATAAAAAAATTCACAAATAACAAAGCAGATACCTATTGTATATTACTATATATCTGAAGATAGATAGATAGATAGATAGATAGATAGATAGATAGATAGATAGAGCTTCTATGAAATTGATCAGCATGAGAACTCTGTAATGAGTTACTAAACAATAGAAAAGGATAATAAATGTAAACACGATTTCAAGATAAATTAGCAAATAGAGACAACAAAACAGATACGGTAAATATTACATAGATAGCTATGAGCTAGGTAGATAGATTTATATATGTGTTAGATTTGATATAGAGACTGTAGATAGATAGATAGATAGATAAATAGATTCTTTAACATTGGTCAGCTAATGACTTAAAAGAACACTAGATGTACAAATGTATTATAAAAGTTAACAGAAAAAAAAAAACTTGTCCACAGTGTTAGTCAGCCTAGAGAACTTTCTGCATGTTTTTGCAATAAACACGCTTATAGAAATCTTGTAGGCAGCATAGGTGTTTATTTCCTTCTGATCTCCTCAGTAGGGATGAGCGAACCCGGTGAAGTTCGGGTTCGCCAGGTTCGGCCGAACTTCAGGTCAAAGTTTGGGTTCGGGACCCGAACTTGACCCGAACACTGAACCCAGACCCCATTAAAGTCAATGGGGACCCAAACTTTACTTTATTATTTTCCGTTATAACATTGTTATAACAGAAAATAATAGCATTCTTAAGATAGAATGCTAAATAAAATGGCCATTGAGTGGTTAAAAATAATAAAAAAAACTTACCTCATCAGCTTGATTGCGCAGCCGGTATCCTCTTCTTTCTTCAGGACCTGCAAAAGGACCTGCGATGAAGTCACTGCGCTCACCACGTGGTGAGCGCTGTGACATCATCGCAGGTCCTGCTAAATGGAGATAGAAGGATCTTTGCAGTCCGGGTTCACTCAACTCTACTCCTCAGCTTTTGGTTGACAGAGGTGGTGGAGTTTAGTTACGCACTCTACCTTAATATTTCTTGCCTCCAACTGAAAGCAGAGCATTGGTGGAATGCTCTTTCTGCGTACAGTTGTGTTAGAGTAATTTCCCTTTTACGTCTGTAGATTAAGCCTACAGCCTCCTTTTGTCTCGTGTTCCAAACCCACAAAGATATCCAGTGATCCCTGGAGACAAGCAGACTTAAGACAGAAATATGGTTGGGTCCAAACACAATACATTTCTCTGCTAGGCAGCTTGTGACCCATTTATTTTATGAAAGAGTTATCTACAATATAGCCAATCATCATTGTATAACTCAAAATGTGGCAAACTCTTGCCAGTCATCACAAATAGTAAATACTATGTGTGCATAATATATTACCGTATTTTTCGCCCTATAAGATGCACCGGCCCATAAGACTCACCTAGGTTTTTGGGAAGGAAAATAAGAAAAAAACAATTTTTAACCAAAAGGTGTGCTTTTGGTGGGTTTTGAACTACTGGTGGTCTGTGGATGGCACTATTATGGGGGATCTGTGGATGACACACTGTTATGGGGGGGGGGGGATCTGTGAAGGACACTGTTATGGGGATCTGGGGATCTGTGGATGATGAACTGTTATGGGGGGATCTGTGACGGAAACTTTTATGGGGGATCTGGGGATGGCACTGTTATGGGGATCTGGGGATCTGTGGATAACGCACTGTTATGGGGGGATCTGTGACAGACATTGTTATGGGGGATCTGGGGATGACACTGTTATGGGGGATCTGTGGATGACACTGTTATATATGTGTCATTCACAGACCCCCCACCCCATAACAGTGCCATCCACAGACCCCCCACCCCATAACAATGCCATCCACAGATCTCCCATCCCATAATAGTGCCTTTCACAGATGTCCCCCATAAAAGTGTCATCCACAGATCCCACCCTGCTGCTCACAGTGGTGTACTATAGGAATATAAAAGTTCTAATTCAATTCAAGTTGATTAAAGATGCCCCCTCACTTGTAATATTACTCACTAACAGCTGCTGTAGAATGCAGGTAGGCAGGCCGGGTGGGCGGCAGCATGACTCACTGACGTCATGTGCCTGCGCAGACCTGCTTTATTCATAAAGTAGGTGGCGCAGGCACGTGACATCAAGGAGTTGCGCTGCCGCCAGCCACCCGGCCTGCCTGCGTTCTACAGCAGCTGTTAGTGAGTAATATTACTAGTGAGGGGGCATCTTTAATCAACTTGAATTGAATTAGAACTTTTATATTCCTATAGTACAGCACTGTGAGCGGCGGGGCCGGAGTACAGTGACTGCACCGGCCTCGCCGCAATTGCCGGCCTCCAGCTCCTCCTCCCAGTCCCTCCCCGCTCATATATCGCAGCCTGCGATGTAAAATGTCAGCATTTGCCCCATAAGACCCAGGGGCATTTCCCCCACATTTTTTTTTGTGGAAAGGGCGCCTTATGGGGCGAAAAATACAGTAGTTACATGAATAAAAAAGAGGCAGATGACTACATAGCTTATATACTGCTCATAGCCCCAACCATTGAATGCCCATACAGACTGGTATTAACTGATTCAATCCACCCTTATGCTGGACAGAATGCACTGGTGTAACCCTCTTTGGTACAATAAAACCACTGCCTAGTTTGGAAATATTATCATAGCTATGTTAAAGGGAATGGCCTATTGTTTAAACCACATTTTTATGTTAAATATTTTCTGAAATTTTGGTGGTTATTTTTTGTAAACTTTAACATTTTATGGGAATCGTCAGTGCAAGAGTTGATATCTCTGCGAAAGGTGTTTGTAAATCCTGCAGAGCTATCAAAGGTCACTTGGTGAGTTTTTCCTCTAGTGTCCTTATTGCATTGTCACTCATTTTTTAGATCAACCTGCGCTAAGCAAGATTCACAGATGTTCCATACTCTTTTCATTTTTTTAATGAATGACTTAAATGAACATCAAGAGATGATGAGTGACTTTGAATTCTTGTATCCATCCCCTGACTGGTATTTTTCAGTAAATCCTTCATTGTTTGTTTTGTTCCTTAATTTTTACGTGGTTCCCTTTGCTAGGTACCTTAAAGGACTTTTCAATGTTCTCAATAGTGAAGACCTATCCTAAGGATAGGTCTCAGTGGGGATCCAGCATCCGGCACCACCACTAATTAGCCATTTGCAGAAGCCGCCAGCGCTGGAAATGATACAGGGGATGGAGCCAGAAGCACAGCAATTCCGATGTGTAGCGGTCATGCCAAATTACAGCAGTTAGTTGAGCTCCCATTCACTGGAATGGGAACTGAGCTCCAGTACTCCAACATGATCACTATTCAGTGGTCAGAGCTGTGCTTCTGGCTCCTTACTCTATGTTATTTCCGGGGCCAGCAGCTACTGCAAACAGAAGATCAGAGGGGATACTCCATTTATTTGAATATCTAGAACCCAGACAACCGCTTTAAAGAAAGTCGCTCATCCCAGCTCTCCCAAACTATAGTAATTAGTATATATTTTTAAAAGATTCTGATTTTGAACTGTAATTGTTATTCCCTTTGTGATTTGCATCTTGCAGTTGATGAAGGAGTCCTAGGAGTCCTCTCCACAATATCACTCTAGTTAGGGGGTCCTCTGTATGAATCAGTATGGGGAGCATAGCCTTTTGGATTTCACCATTCCCATTTTTTTTCAAGGTAAATAAGCCGACACCAGAAGTGTCTGGCAGTAGCTGTTTTCCTCTCTTTATCCAGAAAACACACTTGCCTGATTACTTCTAAAACTTCTTGTCTGTTCTTTTGGTGATTCTTGTTGATCTCATTAGCAAGAAGGGGTAAATAGTTATGCATTTAGACTAATAATTGTAACAGAAAAAAATGTTTTATTTTTCTATTTTTCTTCAATAAACCATTACACCTTGGTATGTATTCTTACATCTATTTGGCAGTTTTCAACATTTAGCACTTTGGAACCTTGTATGAAGAGACTCCATGTTGGATTCTTTGTACTAATAGAAGATGTAGAATTTTTCAGCACTAGCTGTAGAAAGTGTAAGCAGTTCAACCTGTTTTCTTCTTGACATATCCCTATTAGTTATCGCCATCTCTCCTCCGCTGAGACGCCTTAGCAGATGGCCTTTTAACATTAGTATTAAGTTTGGGGTCTATAAGGATTAACCTCGTGTGGGAAATGAAGAAAAATACAAATTGTATCTTTTCTTTTTTGGTTAGCTTGATGAAGATAAAGGACAACCTTCTTATCAGCCCGCTCCTTACCCATAAATCATTGCAGCCTCTCTACACAACTCTGATTGATATCGTTAATAAAAAAAAAAAAAAAAAGCTTTTAGCTTTTACCAAGTTTCTGTTCAATGTGCATTTTATGTTACTTTTCAGAACATTGTTTAGGGGGGGAAAAAGAATATATCTATGCAGTACATAAAATTAAGGAGGGGGAGCCCTATGTGAATCTTTTTCTGTACCATACTGAAGCCTGGAAGTTCAGATAAAAAGAAAATGATCAGATGCTTATACCAGGAGATATTACTGAACAATTCCAATAAAAGGAAAAAAAATTGTAGTGGACTTCTTCATGTCAATTCATGCCAATAAAAATTATAGAAAGCAACATGGCTGCCCAAACACATGGCTGTCACCTAGTATTCTTAGGTTCCCGGACAGCAATTCTTCCAAGTCCTCATGGTTGGACTATTGGGACAGTAAATGGGGTAATTACCTAGGACCTCCACCATCCTGCAACTAAAAACTGTCCATACAAAATTTTGTTCATCAGAACAGGAGATTAGAGGGGTTATATGAGGCTAACAAAGGCTCCCCCTTAAGCCGGGCCCCTCACACTGAATCTACTTATCTTGCTCCCACTCCCTGCGCCGCTCCTGGCCACGCACCACCGCAGCTGCTTATTCCCATGCGCGGATTAAAATATCCAGTATTGGGGTGGGGGCAGCCAATGGCAGGGGGTGATGGGGATGAGCCTACCTAGCAGCTGCAGCAATGCAGGGACCAGGAATGGCGCGGGGAGCCAAGTAAGTAGAATTAGTGTGACGAGCCCGGCATATAGGGGGGGGGGCTTTTGTTAGTCTCGGATAGCCCCTTTAACCCTATTCATTCATCAAAATGGGGGAAGGGGTGTATGTCGCACCATATGCAGTGGGTGCTGGCTGTGTTATACAGCTCACACCCCCACACATTGGCCAGGATCTGAGATAACTTTGTTTCTGATCATTTAACCCATCAGATGTCACAATCTATAGTAACTGCGGCATATAAGTGGTTAGCCATAGGGAAGGGGCTTCTTTTGACCCCCATCACCCTCAACAGGGCAAAATTGTATTGTGTCAATAGGTTGATATGACAGTCAGATGAACAAAATCTGCTGTGTGTGAAGGTATCCTGAATAGTGTTGATCACGAATATTTTAATTGAGAATTTTTATCGTGAAATTTTATCGCAAATATCGGCACTTCGAAAATTCGCGAAAATCTAGAATATAGTGCTATATATTCGTAATCGCGAATATTCCATTTTTTTTTTCATCAGTACTACTGCTTCTTGCTTGTGGGCCAATCAGAAAGCTTCAATATCTTTGTCTGAGCTTAGTAACATCCCTAGCAACCAATAGGAAAGTTGCCTCCGCATTTACTATATAAGAAACTCCCCAGCAGGCATTTTCTGCTGTTTTTTGCAGTTCTGAGAGAGACAGCAGTGTCATTGCTGTGCTCTGTGCTTTGCAGACTAATCTGGATCCTTATTCAATTAGATTAGATAGTTAGTTAGCTCATATATGTAATAAAGATAGTTAGTGTGAGATAGTCAGTGTAGGTTAGATAGTGATATAGTGTAGCTGATAGGTTCTAGTGCAGGGTGTTAGGTAGTGTGATAGGAATTACTGTGCTGTGATAGGGATTAGTGTCTCTGTTAGACACAGTGCAGTGATGTCTCAACAATACTTAGTGCACCAGTCAGTAATATCTACTCAGACCTGACAAAATGCGAAGTTGAAAGTATTGAGCAAAAAAAATGCTCATCATTAGTGCCAATTTACGCAATCACTAAAATAATGACTGGAGATCGCGAATTCTAGAATTATCGAATTTATTGTGAATATTATGCAAAAAATTCACGCAATATCGCGAAAACGAATATTGCCTATGCCGCTCATCACTAAGCCTGATGGTGAAGGCAGGAAGAGAGACTAAGTGCACTTTAGTGTAACAATAAATAGTTTTAATTATTATTATGTGACAATAATCGTCATTATTAGAAATACATTTACTATATATATTGTCTGTTTGCTTTCTTCGTAAAAGGGGCCTCCACTCATTGTTTTGCCCAGGAGCCTCGACCGTCATCAGTGCAGCCCTGCTAGTTATGCAACAATGTATCTACACTTTTGTATCACTGAAAAACATCATAATTCACGTAATTTACCACACATTTACCATTTCTATATAAACATTCTGATGTATGATATTACAGTATCTGGAAAATTAAGATGAGAAACAAGTTTTAACCTTGAACACCTGGATGAGTAGAGTATTACTTTTAAGGCTACTTTCACACTAGCGTCTTCCCTTTCCGCAATTGAGATCTGTCATAGGTTCTCAATGGCGGGGGAAACGCTTCCATTTTGTCCCCATTCATTGTCAATGGGGACAAAATGGAACTGAATGAAACAGAATGAACCAAAATGCATTCCGTTCCATTTGGTTGCGCTCCCATCGCGGACAGAAAAAAGCTGCAAACAGCATTTTACTGAACACGATGTGGTACGAAGCAAGACGGATCTGACACATTTGAAAATGGATCCGTCTCTCATTGACTTTCTTTTTCTTTTCAAAGTTCTTTTTATTATTTATATTAGGAGAACAATTCAATAACAATATGATTATACACATATGCCACATAAAAGCAGAGGAAGTCAACATGAGGACATCTTGAATGAAGTCAGAGAGGTAGTACAGCGTTGTAGCGGTTGATAACCAAAAAGGGGGGGGGGGTCACGTCAACTAAACCTCCACGTTGTGCAAGGAATAAAATACAAAATGCAACCAATTAGGGGTAGGGGGTGGGGGGGGACAGAGACAATAGGAGGGGAGGGAAGGGGGGGGGGAGGGGGAGGGGAAGGAAAGCCGGAACCTGCGAGTAATGTATAAAATGAGCACGCCTAAAGGATCACATAGAGAAATGACGGTATGACGCCCATGGGGCCCAAATCTGATTAAAAACATTATGTGTCTTCGAGTCCCAACTTGCAAGTTCCTCTAATCGGTATATACCTCCATAGATTCTGTCATTAGAGATGGCACTATACCTTCTAGAGAGGCCTTGTCTAACCTGCTAAAATGCCCTTTGCTACCCCCACTGCTCTATAATAAAATAACATGCTCATTTAGAGCCTTATTCAAAATTATGGATCCTCACCGTGCTTTGACTCCCTTTGAAACTTACCTAGCCCAAATTAAACCCCCTAAAAAGGTTATCTCAAGTTTCTGCAAATTATTATCGACTCCTTTGTCACCCATCACACATTCCTTCATTAAATTATGGGAAGAGGACCTCTCTAGGAAATTTTCAGATAAAGAAATCCGATCCCTACTCGAGATGCGGAAACAGACGTCACGATGCGTGAGAATGCAAGAGAGCGGTTATAAAATTCTAACTAGGTGGCATCTGACGCCGATACTCTTACACAAATACAACCCAGCTTATAATCCTTCTTGCTGGCGATGCGGCCAACACTTGGGAACGTCTCTCATTGACTTTCAATGGTGTTCATGACAGATCCGTCTTGGCTATATAAGACATAATACAACCGGACCCATTCATGATGAATGCATGCGGTAGACGCGCTTTTATAGATCCATGATGGATCCGCAAAAAAACGCTAGCGTGAAAGTAGGCTTAAATGGTGAAATGTTCTCTAATAAAACAAATAGAATGGTTGAATTGTTAAAAAAAAAATACAATCTTTAAATCTGGAGGAGTGATCATTTATTATTGAGATATATTGTAAGCTTGTCCTATATATACAGACACATGCTAGCTTCATCTTAAAGTAGTGACATAAGGTATATGTGAGACAGTAAAATCAGAGCAGAAAAATGATTCGATTGACAGCTTCAGATAGAGTTGTTCATTGCTGGTCCTCATGAACTCTGTTATTATCCTATTAGGACTAGAGGTCACTGGATGATCCTCTGTTGTGCCGAGCCCTTATAACTCCTCCAAGAAGACTTACAATAGGAGTTAAATTAACTACAAGTTTCTGACTGAGGGATTGAGCACTTTATAGTAATTTGTGTACCAAGTGTGGAATAATACCAGCTGAACAGCTGAATATATCATATAACTTATTCTTTACATTTAAAAAAACATAACATTTTCTTTATTATTTGCAGTTACATGCTTTCTGAGTTGTGTGAAATTGGGAATGTTGATATTCACAGAGTTGTCCCTAAGACACTCCTGTGTTGTCTTGGCTGTGTGCTTAGAGTCATTGTCTTATTGGAAGGTGAACCTTCGGTCCAGTCTGAGGTCCACAGTAGTGATGAGGTAACCCGGCTTGTTCCTAACATTCATTCATCCATAGCAGTTCAGTACAAGTATAAAATGTATGGCCTTGTAGATATGGCCCCCAGTAACGCAAGACTTCCTTAGTTTATTGCATGCGCCATTACCCTTAGGCCCCTTTCACATGGGCGAGTTTTCCACGCGGGTGCAATGCGTGAGGAGGACGCATTGCACCCGCACTGAATCCGGACCCATTAATTTCTATGGGGCTGTGCACATGAGCGGTGATTTTCACGCATCACCTCTGCGTTGCGTGAAAATCGCAGCATGCTCTATATTGTGCGTTTTTCACGCAACGCAGCCCCATAGAAGTGAATGGGGCTGCGGGAAAATCGCAAGCATCCGCAAGCAAGTGCGGATGCGTTGCGATTTTCCCGCATGGTTGCTTAGCAACGGGACCCGATCTCTATTATTTTCCCTTATAACATGGTTATAAGGGGAAATAATAGCATTCTTAATAAAGAATGCATAGTAAAATGAAGTAGAATGGGTTAAAAATAATAAAAGTTAACTTACCTTAGCCACTTGATCGCGTAGTTGCGATCTATCCTCTCATTCCCTGCATTATCTAAGATCTAAAGGACCTGTGATGACGTCACATCACATGGTCCAATCACATGGTCCATCTTACCATGGTGATGGACCATGTGATTGGACCATGTGATGTGACGTCATCACAGGTCCTTTAGTTCTTAGCTGATGGAGGAAAAGAGAGGACAGATCGCAACTACGCGATCAAGTGGCTTAGGTAAGTTAACTTTTATTATTTTTAACCCCTTCCACTTCATTTTACTATTATAAGGGAAAATAATAAATTCTCCAGAAGACCCGAAACCGGACTTCAGTGATGAAGTCCGGCTTCGGGTTGGGTACCAAACATGGCGATTTTTCTCACGCGTGTGCAAAACACATTACAAACGTTTGCACCCGCGCGGGAAAATCACGCATATTTCCGCAACGCACCCGCCTCTTATCTGGGCGTCAAACATGACACCCGTGTGAAAGAGGCCTTAGTCTCAGCGCATGGGTTTACGTATGTTTTGAAATCTGAATCCAAACTCAGGTTTGTTAATCATCAGGGCACATGCCACAAATCTGAACTCGGATTTTGAAACATAAATGCATGCGACGAGACTAAGGGTAGCGGCACATGCATGAGACTAAGGGCTCATGCCCACAAATGTGCAATTTGTGGAACGGAACAGGCGGCCCATTATAGAATAACAAGAATAAGATAAGTTGTCATTTTTTAGCAGGGCCACAGAACGGAGCAACTCAAAAATTTGGCTCAGATGCGGAACCAAATTACGTTCATATGCATAGCCCTAAGGAGGTCTCGTCTTCCTGGGGGCCGCACCTTTAAAGCATCATCGGAGGCCATACATTTTATATTTGTAGAGAACTGCTATGGATAAATAAATGTTAGGAATGAACCGGGTTTGGAAAGAGCAGTCCAAACCTGGATTCGTTCATGTCTAGGCCATAGCACTCTGGATCAGGTTTTCACAAAAAATACCGATGTACTTTGCTTTATTCAGATCCTTCTCAACTCTGATCAGTCTCCCTGTCCCAGCTGCTGAAAAATACCCCCACAGCATGATGCTGCCACCACCATGCTTCATTGTAAGGATGGTATTGGCCAGTACCTAGTTTTCTTCAAACATGACACTTGAATTGAGGCCAAAAAGTTAAATCTCGGTTTCATCAGACCAGAGAATCTTGTTTTTCTGAGTTCTTTAACTCAGGCTTTTATGTGTCTTTTATTGATCAGAGGCTTCTTTCTGGCCACATTGCCATAAAGCCCAGATTGGTGGAGTGCTGCAATGATGGTTGGCCTTCTGGAAGATTCTCTCATGAGCACACGCATAAGACCATTGGAGCTCAACCAGAGTGACCATTTACGAAGGCCCTTTTCCCCTGATTATTTAATTTAGTTGGGCGGCCAGCTCTAACAAAAATCCTGGTTGTTCCAAACATCTTCCATTTAAGAATTATGGAGGCCACTGTGCTGTTGGGAACACTCAGAGTGGCAGGAATTTCTCTGAGTTGTACAGGAAGTTCTTTCTTCCTCATTCTTGATTTTTGCTCTGATATGAATTGTCAGCTGTGAGATTTTATGTAGACAGGGCTGTGTCTTTCCAAGTCAACTACAATCAACTTAATTTACCTCAGGTGGACTCCAATCAAGGCATAGAAACATCTCAAGAGAAATGGTAGGTCCCAAAACTATGAAATTTAGGGTCATAGTTAAGGGTCCGAATACTTATTTCCATACAATCTCATAGATTGTAAGCTCTTGCGAGCAGGGTCCTCATTCCTATTGTTGTAACTATGGACTTGTCTGTTGCTATGTTATTTATGACTGTTTGTACATGAACCCCTGAACTGTAAAGTGCTGCGGAATATAAATAAAGATTATTATTATTATACAAAATTTATTTTTTTCCTTTCAATATATTTGCAAACATTTCAAAAATGAAGTTTTCTTGAATTGAGCGCAAATTGATGGAAAAAACGTTATTATTATTTTTTTAGCACAAGGCCACAACATAATAAAATGTGAAAAAAGTGAAAGCTGAAGGTTTTCTAAATCAACTATAAATATATATATATATATATATATATATATATATATAGAGAGAGAGAGAGAGAGGGTGGGGGTGGTAGACAGACAGCAAGAGAGATTTTATACAATATATATTTGTATATATATATATATTTATATATATATATATATATATATATATATATTTGTGTGTGTATATATATATATATATATATATATATACTGTATATATATATATATTATTATTTTTTTACTGTATATATTTGGAGTGGACTTCTAAACGAATACAAATAAATTATCAAAAAGCAGATTGCATTAGATGGCCTTCCTGTTCCTAGCAAAACGACTTGCTTGATCTGCATGTGAAGGGCTCAATAGAGGTGCAATGGAGTGTGAATTGCTGGCCTTTGCGTTTAAATGGATTTATTTAATAGTAAAAACGACACAGAAGAGATAGAGGGAACTCACCATATCCTCGCCAAGCGATAAGTAAGCAAGAGATTCCTGACAATAGGATTCCTATTAGCGTGAGTGGACTTTGGTAGGTGAATTTAATTTTAAGTGCATTAAAAAACAGTTTCTGACTGCACTAAAAGGATGTAAACATGTAGAAAGCTATTAGTCTTGCTGTAAAAATTCTGCCAACCTTTCTAAAGAACTAAACATGGAGAGTAAAGCATTTTATAATTAAAATACCTAAATAAAATATACTATATGTCATATTCTATCTAGATTTTACATTAAGATTTTATTTTAATCTTTTTGGAAGACTTTGGGTCTTTTAATACACAAAAATTTCCAAATATTAAAACCTACATGTGCTCATGAAAGTTCTTCTCCTGTCTGTCTTCAAAGTGCCATTATGGAAGCTCTGGAGAACTATCTTTGGTCACCCACCTGCGTGGAACTATACATCCACATAACCTTGTAAACCTTAGGTACATTTTAGGTACATTTTAGGCAACGTATACTCTGTAGGTTTGTTTAATTTAGTTTTTGTGCTAACAATTAAGTGTTTGCTTAAGATGTGCCACTTTTTAAGGTGAAGGCAAGGCCAAGTATGGTCTTACAGGACAAGCCTAGGATTGCACTGTGGCTTATTACGCACTCATTGGGTCTGGCTTTGTGGAAAGGCAATTGATAAAATGGAATTCAGGACACTGGAGTAAGGCAAGGCAATGTCTGGAGAAGACCACTGAAAAAGCACTGGTTTAAAGGATACCTGTCAGGATCTTCCTGCTACCTGAACCATTAGCAGCATTAAATGCTGTCAGGCTCCCATGTTGCATGTATTACTCTGAAACACTTTGAGAATAAAACATACTTGTTTGAAACTAGGAAGCCTGTTGGTATTTCATACTGTCCATAATTCAGGCAGGACAAATCTCCTGACAGGTTCCCTTTAAACAGTTTGCACACCATGAAGTCATCATATCAATTTTACTCTAAAAAAAAAAAAAAAACACCCACAGCTCACATACATCAAGATGACAGAGGAGAAGACTGCACAGGACAAGATTGTAGAAAAACAAGAGAAGAGGGGGCACTTCCCAGTGTGGTATCATCAGAATGGGAAGTATGGGATGACAATACTATTTTAAACAAGTGTCTGCTCCTGTTCCAATCTCGGAGATGTGTTTGGTCCAAGGCAATAGTATACTTTTCTTTTCATAGTGGGTACTGCAGACATTCCACATACAATGTTATGGTCTCAGCAAATCAATGTTGGTCAGTGATGAATCCATCAAATTTTTTTATTAGTCAGTTGCATATTTACAGATAACTCATTTTGGTTCTGGACTGGGAACTAATGAAGGTCCCAGGCTGGGACCAAAATGCATTGCTTGTATACATGCATACACTCTACTAAAAACTAAAATAGATACTAGGATTCATCAGTGTCCAAAATCAATTTGTTGAGCCCATAGCACTGAATAAGGGATGCCTTCACAGCCCATTTCTGCTATGCAGGACAAGCCTCGGACAGCACTTTGGCCTACACACCATTCATGGCTTACAACGCAATCTGATGAGTTTAAGCTCAGCCTTCACAATGGCTGACTTGATCTCATGTCAGAGAAACTCGAGATATTTATTTTTGACTTCTGTTCTAAAGGACAAATTTGCGTAACTCAGTTAAGTCAATATGAACAATGAGATCATTGTTGGTAGATCTTCTACAGCAATGTATCTTTCCTATACCCGTTCACCTTATTTCTTTTAATAAACCTGAACAGTATGGCTTTCAAGCCGATAGCCATATGAGTACCCATAGATCACTGTTCACGAGCCCAACTGTCCCTGTAATTACTTCTAATCGGCAAGCATTTACGATACAGGTTGAAAAAAAGTCTTTTTACAAGGTGATGAATGATCTGTGATTAATTCTGAAGGCTTCACAGCTGATGAAAAGGGACATGATTTGATCACGGGCCATTTAATAGGTCACAGCTTTGTCACCCATTAGTCGGCTTTGTCTGATTAATTTCTAATTGGGGCTGCTCTCTTGCAGCTCGTGACTCTGCTCTTGGCTGATAAAGATCTCAGCACTGATCAATGTTCTAAGACAGGCCATTTGCTTTCCTCATGATCTGTTTCTACCATAGAGGAAACTCCGCTTCTATTCGATAAAAAAGAGATTTGGTAATGGATCATGAAGTGGTTTGCAAACACAGCATAATGAGGACATTAAAATAATGATGTAGGACAATAAGACCTATTTATTACAGGCTTGTGCTAGACCAGTCACTAGCAATTTGCATTTTCCTTCATTTCGGTGTTATTAAACATGATATTACTACAGCAGCAGCTCTATACATAGCTTTCAATAGACTTAACAACACTATAACTACAGTATAGTTGGCCACATGTATGAGTAAAATATAGCTGGCTGGAAACATAACATTGCTAGACTGGGGTGCCTAGGGTTCACCATTAAAATTATGAGGGCCCACTGTACAGCTACTGTACATGCAGATACTACCTGCTCACATAGCGGTAGGCAGCTCAAGATGATGGATAATGAGGTCCCTGCAAAATCTTCGAGAAGGCGGGTCCATAACATTGAACAGTGCTGATATCTCGGTCTAGGTGTGTGGTGATCTGCTGGAGTGATAAACCAAGGTCTTTTAGTTCAAGCATTCTATCCCTCTCAGTTTGTGACAATTGATTACAACTGATATGTAGACGAACAAGAGGCATCAATATATCTTCCCACTTTACTTGATCTGATTTTTTAGGTTTATATATGGCTAAAACTTTTCTTTCAATCTGGCTTTTGTGCTTCTCCCACATGCCACAGATGGGAGCTAGGTACAATCCAGAGGAAGGCAAAAAATGCCACGTGGCCAAGGACACCATAACTGAATACAAACAAAAAGAATGCAATATAGCTGGCCATTCTTCTTTAACCGTTATTTGGTAGAACAGCATGTGTTTACTGTCATTCTCTTGCTGCATGGCCAATGTTCTCTTGAGATTCAGCTTATGGACAGATGTCTCGATATTTTCCTTTAGAATTTGCTAGTATAAAACAGAACTCGTATTTTGAAATCAATATGAATACTTTTTTTTTTTGTATAGGTGGACTTATTCCTCTTTAAAGGTCTAATTGGATAAAAAAATATATAAAATAAATGATAAAATCTAGATAGGTAAGTGTTATAGCCCCTAGATAAGGACACAATGTGTGTAGTAGGATATTGGGCTATAGATGCGTCATACAGAAGTAGGGGATATAACACTGTATG
Source organism: Bufotes viridis (assembly GCA_033119425.1). NCBI lineage: Eukaryota > Metazoa > Chordata > Amphibia > Anura > Bufonidae > Bufotes > Bufotes viridis. Next base: position 48,690,305 of record CM065592.1, on the reverse strand, counting down.
AGTGCTGGTACCAGACTTTGTGTGTATTATACAGTAAATATAAAACAGTAAATATAAACAACAGTTTGATTATACATCAATAGTGGTTAAAATAAACATGTAAAAAGTTGTTGTGGATGAGCCAGTAGAGTCCCCAATATAAAGTCTCTGAATGGTTTTCAGATAAATGGACTAAAGTTTGTAGTTTAAACTTAGTTTTCTAAATAATCCTTATAGAAAACTCATATAGCATCAGATTATGGCTGCTGTTTCAGTCGTGCTCACACCTTCAGTGTAAGGGGAAACAGAGCTCTACGTCTCTGTGCGGCGTCCCGCACTGTCACCGGCTTAGAGTTCACTTACCCACCAGTACGGATTGTTTCTTCCAAAGTTGATAATTGTATAGGTTAAAACAAGTCCTCCACGTCCTCAAACGCGTTTCGGGACGCTTTACGGTCCCTTCATCAGTGAGTGAAGGATTTTCATTTGGCATAGAATTTATATAGATTAGACAATTAGGGATTCCATTCAGAGTTCAATTGTCATTGGTCCAGATGTAATTGGAAACAAATATAGATTCAGGGGATTGGCTAACTACTATGTGATTGCATTTAATTTGTCCAGTTCCAGAATGACAAATACAAGGATCCTCCCACAAAAACAGAAACATATATAATTAATGAATAAGAGAAACAGTAACACATTCTATAGACAGCAAAACTAATTGTGTTCATGAACGTCTTCCGAATGATATATAGGATTTCAACTCTTCAATGTTTAGAAGGTTTTTAGGAATTCTTTGGGGAAAGAGGTATAAAGATTGTGATTTGTAAAAAAAAATCTGAAAATCTTTTTATAAGTGCTTGCACTTATCCCAAAATGGTGGAATGGGTGGAGACCGTTCGCCAAGAGAGGTTGTGACGCTTAATATGAACGCACCAGTCCTCTGTCAGCGGGTGGCATCCACCCTGAGCATATATCTACAGAAAGCCAAAAATCTCCATTTCAGCATTCAAGGATTCAGGGATTTGGCTTTGTGTCTCATGTTGGCTCTAGCTGGAATGGAAAAGAACTGTACAAGAAAGATGGTTTGTATCTTTCTCTCAAGGGAACAAATGTCCTCAGTGAACAGTTCAAAGTTTTTGCTAAGGAACATTTAAACTAGGAAAGGGGGGCACAAAAGAGACAATCCATCAGTTCGGCTGAAGCCAGCGAAACCAATTTAGAGTCAGTTTGGGTTACGTTGCAGCTTGGTAATCATAAGGTAACTCGTGTAGGTGTCATATACAGACCACCAAGCCAAGTCAAAGAATTGGATGATCTACTAGTTGAGGAAATGGCTAAAATGACATTGAAAGGGGAAGTTGTCATTATGGGAGACTTTAATCTTCCTGATATAAACTGGAAAACCAAAATAGCTAGTTCTGCCAGGAGTACAGACATTCTAAATTCCCTACTGGGATTATCTCTACAGCAAGTAGTTGAGGAGCCAACCCGGAAGGAGGCCATTTTAGATTTGGTGTTCACAAATGGCAATTTGGTATCTGATATCACTGTAGGGGAAAGCTTAGGATCCAGTGATCACCAGTCAGTGAGGTTTACTATAAGTACAGTGACTGAGTCACTCCACACAAAAACAAAAGTTTTAGATTTTCGGAAAACAGACTTTTCTAAAATGAGATCAGTGGTATACGAGTCCCTATCAGACTGGAACAATTTCAATGGAGTCCAAGAGAAATGGGACTACTTAAAATTGGCACTACTGAAGGCAACAGAAAAGTGCATTAGGCTTGTCAGTAAAGGCAAAAAGGAAGAGACCACTGTGGTACTCAGCAGAAGTGGTTAAAATCATTAAAAACAAAAAGATGGCATTTAGCAAGTATAAAAACACCCAAAACGAGGATGACCGGGAAATCTATAAGATGAGGCAGAGAGAGGCCAAGCAAGTTATAAGATCTTCTAAAGCTCAGGCAGAAGAGAAATTAGCTCAGTCAGTGAAAAAAGGTGATAAGACATTCTTCAGATACATAAATGAAAAAAGGAAATTAAAAAAGGAATTACCAAATTAAAAACAAAAGAAGGAAGGTATATGGAAGAGGATAAAGAACTAGCTGACTGCCTCAATGAATACTTCTGTTCAGTTTTTACAAAGGAAAATGAAGGAGAAGGACCTCAGTTAGGGAGGAAGACTAATGAATCCTTTGATGCATGTGTCTTTACAGAGGAAGAGGTTCTAAGTCAGCTGTCCAAAATTAATACAAATAAATCACAGGGGCCTGATGGGATACACCTAAAGCTATTAAAAGAGCTTAGAGGTGTACTAGCAAATCCATTAACAGATTTATTTAACCAATCACTGGTAACAGGTGTCGTCCCAGAAGATTGGAAATTAGCAAACGTTGTGCCAATTCACAAGAAAGGTAGTAGAGAGGAATCAGGCAACTATAGGCCAGTAAGCCTGACATCAATAGTGGGGAAATTAATGGAAACCATACTCAAGGAGAGGATTGTGGAACATCTAAAAACCCATGGGTTGATTGATAAAAACAGCATGGGTTTACTTCAGGGAGATCATGTCAAACTAATCTTATTGACTTTTTTGATTGGGTGACTAAAATAATAGATGGCGGAGGTGCAGTAGACATCGCTTATCTGGACTTTAGTAAGGCATTTGATACTGTCCCACATAGAAGGCTTATCAATAAACTGCAGTCTTTGAGCTTGAGCTCACATATTGTTGAATGGATTAGGCAGTGGCTGAAGGACAGAAAACAGAGGGTTGTAGTCAATGGAGTATATTCAGACCATGGTATTGTTACCAGTGGGGTACCTCAGGGATCTGTTCTGGGACCCATATTGTTTAATATCTTTATCAGCGAAATTGCAGAAGGCCTCAATGGTAAGGTGTGTCTTTTTGCTGATGACACAAAGATTTGTAACAGGGTTGATGTTCCTGGAGGGATACACCAAATGGAAAAGGATTTAGGAAAACTAGAGGAATGGTCAAAAATCTGGCAACTAAAATTTAATGTCGATAAGTGCAAGATAATGCACCTGGGGCGTAAAACCCAAGAGCACAATATAAAATCAGTGATACAGTACTAACCTCAGTATCTGAGGAAAGGGATTTAGGGGTCATTATATCAGACGACCTAAAGGTGGGCAGACAATGTCATAGAGCAGCAGGTAATGCCAGCAGAATGCTTGGGTGTATAGGGAGAGGCATTAACAGTAGAAAGAGGGAGGTGCTCGTGCCGCTCTACAGAGCACTAGGGAGACCTCATTTGAGTATTGTGTGCAGTACTGGAGACCATATCTGCAGAAGGATATTGAAACTTTGGAGAGAGTTCAGAGCAGAGCTACTAAACTAGTACATGGATTGCAGGACAAAACTTACCAGGAAAGGTTAAAGGACCTCAACATGTATAGCTTGGAAGCAAGACGAGACAGAGGGGATATGATAGAAACTTTTAAATACATAAAGGGAATCAGCACGGTAAAAGAGGAGAGAATATTTAAAAGAAGAAAAACTGCTACAAGAGGACATAGTTTTAAATTAGAGGGGCAAAGGTTTAAAAGTAATATCAGGAAGAATTACTTTACTGAGCGAGTAGTGGACGCATGGAATAGCCTTCCTGCAGAAGTGGTAGCTGCAAATACATTGAAGGAGTTAAAGCATGCATGGGATAGGCATAAGGTCATCCTTCATATAAGATAGGGCCTGGGGCTATTCATAGTATTCAGTATATTGGGCAGACTAGATGGGCCAAATGGTTCTTATCTGCCGACACATTCTATGTTTCTATGTTTCAATCCATGTGGTACAATGGAGCCGAATTCAAAAATTCTTAATCTGGATTCTAACCTAGACATCTTGTTTACATGGTTTCCCACTCCCATTTTCTAACATGCAGCTACACATAAGTTATATATGCGACAGAACGTCCATGCCATAAGTTATATATAGGATGAACAAAGAGAACACTTAAGAAACGTGTGTCAGAACACATAGCAAACATAAGGAAGGGTTTTGAAAACCATACATTGTCAAATCATTTTAAATTAGTTCACAACAAAGACCCTAAAGGATTAACATCTGCTGCGATAGAGAAAGTAAAGAGAGATTGGAGAGGGGGAAACCATGTAAACGAGATAACTAGGTTAGAATCCAGAATAACTTCCATCACAATAATGATGGAAGCATGTGATTGGACCATGTGACCCAGTGACGGAAGGTCCTTTACCCCCCCAGCTGTAGACACAACAGGAGACGCGCTCAATTGGATGAGGTGAGTTACTTTTTTTTTATTATTAACCCTCAATTGCCCTTTTTACTTTGCATTCTGTATTTAGAATGCTATTATTTTCCTTTATAACTATGTTATAACGGAAAATAATAAAGATCGGGTCCCCATCCCGATCGTCTCATAGCAACCATGCGGGAAAATCGCACTGCATCCGCACTTGCTTGTGGATTCTTGCGATTTTCCCGCAGCCCCTTTCACTTCTATGGGGCCTGCGTTGCGTGAAAAACGCAGAATATAGTGCATGCTGCGATTTTCACGCAACGCAGAAGTGATGCGGGAAAATCACCACTCATGTGCACAGCCCCATAGAAATGAATGGGTCCGGATTAAGTGCGTGGAAATCACGCCCGTGTGAAAGGGGCCAAAGTATTCCTATTGATTTCCAAATACGAGAGTGCCTGCCATCTTTTTGTATATATTTTTACATAATAACTATTGATTGGGTGAATCAAATTGGCAGACTGCACCTCAACCATTGGAACTGTAAAACAGAGCCACCTTTTATTCACTTTCACTGGTCAATAAAACAGAACTTATTGTTCTATCAATTATGGCAAGCTGTCCTTGACCGGATGTAGCAAAATAGGCTCAAGCCATGGACTTGTATGAAAATCTGTTGTAGTTTTTGGTCAAATTAATGCAGAAATATAGAAATATATGAAGTGTTCTCAAACTTTCAAGCACCACTGTATATAACTAATATACACTATATGCACAAAAGTATTGGAAAACATACACATTACACCTACAGGAGCTTTTATTGAATCCCATTCTAAATCCATTTTCAGCTAGAACAGCTTCCACTCTTCTGGGAAGGCTTTCTAATAGAATTTGGAGCTTGTCTCACAATTGCCATTCTAGTTCATCGAAAAGGTGTATGATGAGTTTGAGGTCAGGGCTCTTAGCAGGCCAGTAAAGTTCTTCTGGACTGTCCTACCATGTCTTCACTAACCTTGCATTGTGCTTTGTGCACTGGGGAACAGTCAAGCAAAAACTGAAAACGGCCTTCCTGAAACTGCTCCCACAAAACGAAGCATATAATTGTCCAAAAGTCTTGGTATGCAGAAACATTATAATTTCCCTTCACTGAACCTAAGTGATCTAGGAAAAGCCCTGGACAACATGGAATTTTACTTCCTCTACTAGACCTTACACTTGGCAGAATGCAATCAGGCAGGTATCTTCTGGCATTCAAGAAGCTCAGACTCGTCCATCAGACTGCCAGATACATAGTAACATAGTAACATAGTAACATAGTAACATAGTATATAAGGCCAAAAAAAGACATTTGTCCATCCAGTTCGACCTGTTTCCTGCAAGTTGATCCAGAGGAAGGCAAAAAACCCCTGTGAGGTAGAGCCAATTTTCCCCACTTAAGGGGAAAAAATTCCTTCCCGACTCCAATCAGGCAGTCAGAATAACTCCCTGGATCAACGACCCATCTTTAGTAGCTATAGCCTGAAATATTATTACTCTCCAGAAATAAATCCAGGCCCCTCTTGAATTCCTTTATTGTACTCACCATCACCACCTCCTCAGGCAGAGAGTTCCATAGTCTTACTGCTCTTACCGTGAAGAACCCTTTTCTATGTTTGTGTACAAACCTTCTTTCCTCCAGACGCAGAGGATGTCCCCTCGTCACAGTCACAGTCCTGGGGATAAATAGATGATGGGAGAGATCTTTGTACTGACCCCTGATATATTTATACATAGTTATTAGATCTCCCCTCAGTCGTCTTTTTTCTAGAGTGAATAACCCTAATTTTGATACCCTTTCAGGGTACTGTAGTTGCCCCATTCCAGTTATTACTTTAGTTGCCCTCCTCTGAACCCTCTCTAGCTCTGCTATGTCTGCCTTGTTCACGGGAGCCCAGAACTGTACACAGTACTCCATGTGTGGTCTGACTAGTGATTTATAAAGTGGTAAGACTATATTTTCATCACGGGCATCTATGCCCCTTTGATGCAACCCATTATCTTATTGGCCTTAGCAGCAGCTGCCTGACACTGGTTTTTACAACTTAGTTTGTTATTTATTAAAATTCCTAGATCCTTTTCCATGTCAGTGTTACTGAGTGTTTTACCATTTAGTATGTACGGGTGACTTGCATTATTCCTTCCCATGTGCATAACTTTACATTTGTCAGTGTTAAATCTCATCTGCCATTTCTCTGCCCAAGCCCCCAATCTATCCAGATCCCTCTGTAGCAGAAAACTGTCCTCTTTAGTGTTAATTACTTTACACAGTTTAGTGTCATCTGCAAAAATTGATATATTACTGTGCAAGCCTTCTACAAGATCATTAATAAATATATTGAAGAGAATAGGGCCCAATACTGAACCCTGAGGTACCCCACTAGTGACCGTGACCCAATCTGAGTGTGTACCGTTAATAACCACCCTCTGTTTTCTGTCACTCAGCCAGTTACTCACCCACATACAGACATTTTCTCCCAGTCCGAGCATCCTCATTTTATATACTAACCTTTTATGAGGTACAGTGTCAAATGCTTTGGAGAAGTCCAGATATACGACATCCATTAATTCGCCGCTGTCAAGTCTAGAACTTACCTCCTCATAGAAACTGATCAAATTAGTTTGACATGACCGATCCCTCATGAAGCCATGCTGATATGGTGTAATTTGCTTATTTTCATTGAGATACTCCAAGATAGCATCTCTTACAAAACCTTCAAACAGTTTACCCACAACAGATGTTAAACTTACCGGCCTATAATTTCCAGGCTCTGTTTTTGGACCCTTTTTGAATATTGGCACCACATTTGCTATACGCCAGTCTGGTGGAACATTCCCTGTCAGTATGGAGTCCGTGAATATCAAAAATAAGGGTCTGGCTAGGACATCACTTAATTCCCTTAGGATACGGGGTGTATGCCATCCGGTCCTGGCGATTTGTCTATTTTAATCTTTTAAGTCGCAGCTGTACTTCTTCCTGGGTCAGACAGGGCACTTTTAAAGGGGAATTTACTTTTACATTTTGCATTTCATCTGACAGTTTATTTTCCTCAGTGAAAACAGCGGTGAAGAAAATATTTAATAGCTTGGCTTTATCTTCATCGCTTTCTGCAACTCCCCCCTCATTGCTATGTAGAGGGCCGACTCCTTCAGGTTTATATTTTTTACCATTTATATAATTGAAAAACATTTTAGGGTTAGTTTTGCTCTCTTTGGCAATTAATCTCTCGGTCTCTAGTTTGGCAGTTTTTATTAGTTTTTTACATATTCTATTTTTTTCCTTATAGTTTATCAGTGCTTCGATTCATTACTCCACAAAACCAGTGTGGCATGCTTTACACCACTCCATCTCTTGCTTGCCATTGTGCCTATTGATGTAAGGCTTGCTGGCAGGTAGTGATGAGCGGCAGGAGCAATATTCAAATTTGCGATATTTTGTGAATATTCATTAGAATATTCGTCATATATTCGCAAATATTCGTATTCAAGATTATTCTATTGATTTGCGAAAAAAATTGGCAATGTAATATGCTCGCAATGCGAATATTATAACACCCTAATATATAGCACGAATATAGTGCAATATATTCATTTTTTAGAATATTCGTCATTATTTCCAATTTAATGTGAACAGTCATTGGCCCAAAAGCAACTTAAGCAGGGAGGAATCATGAATTCAGATAAAAAAAAAATGTGAATATTCTAAAAAATTAAAATATAGCACTATATTCTATAGTGCTATATATTCGGGTGTTAGATATTCGCATTACATGAATATTACATTGCCGATTTTTCGCATAAGAGAAAAAAAAAAAATGAAGAATATTCTAATTCACTACAGACTACAATATTGCAGCCTTCTCACATTGGCCCACAAGCAAGTTAGAAGCAGGTTAGAAGTAACTAGGTAACTGGTTTTTCTACACCTGTGGCAATGAGATTGAATTCAATGATTAAGGATGTGTCCCTATGCATTTGTTATTATTAGAGATGAACGAATATTTCAAAAATTCAATTTGCGGTTTGCCGATTTTTTTTTTGCAAAAACTTGGCTCGATCCGAATATATTTGCGGCGAATTTAGTTAAAAACTGTTATTTCCTGGCTACAGAGAGCCTTTATAGTGGGTGTAAAACACTGTGCCTTGCAGTAACACGCATAGGAAGTCTGCTTTGGTAGTGAAATATGACTGTGAGTTCATATGACATGCAGATGACGGGTGGTGCTCTTAGAATCATCGCACACTTCACTTATTTGGGCAGTCACGGGGCCAAAACTGACCAAATAACTCAAGTATGAACGCAACCTTACATGTCGATATTAGCGCAAAGAAGAAGAGCACTCCTTTTAGACAGTCATCAGCTGATTCCACATAGATGTCTACAAACCCAGTTCTATTAAACCCTTATACAAGTAGAGCCCCCCAACAGAGTGGAGAGGGTGTCAGCAATAAGTTTGTGTCGACATCAATAATTATATTTCCCTTCCTCTGATCCGTCAGAACAATAACCCACAAAAAACAGATCCTGTCTGTTCAGCATCCGCCTTTACTCGGTCAGAATTTCATCAGTAATCCATCAGTATTGCTAATGCCCAAAAAAAACAGTAGTGGATCCAAAACAGAGATGATACGTGAATGGAATATTTGCATGCCTTCTGTGTTTTGTACCCACTCCTGCTTTTGGCTACCAAATGACAAGCCAATTCTGGTGTGACCATACAGGCTTTACAGCTGCTACACAAACAGGATCCGTTGTGCGTCTCATTTTTCTGACAGATCAGAAGAAGGGTCATATAAATGATGGTGTCAGCCAGGCCGAAAGGCAAAATAGTGGCCCAGTCATGAAGTGAGGAGGGTGGAAACAGCATGAGAAGTCCACAGAGTGGCCCCATGACATAGTGGTGAGGTGGAAGCAGCATGAGGAGGCCACAGAGTGGCACTAGGACAGTGTGGAAGTGGCATCAGCATCAGGAGGCCACAGAGTGGCACAATGACAGTGTGGAGGTGGCGGCAGCATCAGGAGGCCACAGAGTGACAAGGTGACATAGTGTGGAGGTGGCAGCAGCATGAGGAGGCCACAGAGTGGCAAGGTGACATAGTGTGGAGATGGCAGCAGCATGAGGAGACCACAGAGTGGCAAGGTGACATAGTGTGGCGGTGGCAGCAGCATGGGGAGACCACAGAGTGGCAAGGTGACATAGTGTGGAGGTGGCAGCAGCATGAGGAGACCACAGAGTGACCCGGTGAAAGAGTGTGGTGGTGGAAGCAGCATGAGGAAGCCACAGAGTGGCCAGGTGACATAGTGTGGAGGTGGCATCAGCATCAGGAGACTACAGAATGACCCGGTGACAGACTGGGGAGGTGGTTGGTGGCAGCAGCATAGGGAGACCACAGAGGGGAAGAATAACAGTCTGGAGGTAGAGGCAGCATTAGGAGGCCACAGAGTGGCAAGGTGACATGCTTTGGAGGTGGGTGGCAATACCAGTATCCGCTGACGATGGTGGGTGTAAGAACGAGCACTTGGCATTAGATGTGTGACATCAGGCGGGTGGCAGCATCAGAATAGTAGCTGAGGCAGGTAGCGAGAAGAAAACTGTCTCTTTTTTCAAGGTTTGGGTGAGGCAGCATGGTTGATCTAATTTGATGCATCGGGCATTGGTGGATGGAAATCCTGGCTGATCCACGCCTGATTTATCTTGACAAAGGTCAGTCTCTCTACATTTTGGGTGGACAGGCGAGTTCTTAGGGTAACTATGGCCCCTGCCGCACTAAGCACCTGCTCTGATGCCACACTACTGGACGGGCAGGACATCTTTTCCAGGAAAAACTCGTGCCAGTTACAGACACAAATCCAGTTTGGCTGCCCAGTACTCCAGCGGATCTTTAATGTGGGGTGGCAGGGTGCTGTAAAAGTATGCCACCACCTGCTGATTCAGGTCCTGCTTCAGGTCTACTTGTTGCTGCTGCTGGTGAGTAGTTTCTTCACTAGGCGGGTGAAGAAAGCTCCTCATCAGCGACTCTAGACTCAAGTTGCTGCTGATGTTGCTGGAACTGCTCCTACCCCACCCCCACCCTGCCACAGCAGCCATGGCAGAGGAACAATGGCGCAGATAGACAGCGGACAACTAACTATATAGGAGGCCTTTCTCTGTTCATACAGTCTGTCTAACCTATGGAGGGTGGAATTCCAACGGGTGGAAACGTTGCATATCAGCCTATGTTGAGGGATGCCATTCTGCCGCTGCAGCTCAAGGAGGGTGTGCTTTGTGGTGTACGAGTGGCTGAAGTGCATGCAAAGTTTCCTGGCCATTTTTGGGATGTCTTGCAGATGGGTAGCCAAGATTCGATTTCTTGATGAAGGAGACGGAGCAGTTCCTCCCCTGTGTGACTCCATTCGCCCAGGCAAATGAGGTGCAGAACAATGTGACACTGCTCTGCATGTGTGGTATACTGAAGGGGCACTTTGAATTGTCCCTGCAGTGGAGGCTGAGGACACGATGGAGGATGAGGAGACAGAGGCGGACATTGTTGCAGGACCAACGGCGTGAAATCGTGGAGACGAAAGCCGCGTCACCTGGCCAAGTTGCTGGTGTAGCTGGGAAGGAACCACATTCAACCAGTGGGCCGTAAAGGACATGTATTGTTCCTGACCATAGTTACAGCTCCACACGTCAGCGCTGCCGTGCACTTTGGCAGACACCGACATGTTCGAGGACTGGCACACCTTCTGTTCTACATGTGTGTGCAGGGCTGGGACTGCCTTTCTGGCAAATTAATTACGGCTTGGGACTCTGCACTTTGGCTCAGCACAAGCCATCAGTTCTCTGAAAGGTGCAGGTCTAACACTTGGAAGGGGAGGGACTGCAGCACCAGCAACTTGGACAGAAGCACGTTTAGCTTCTGCACTGTTGGATGAGTGCACGCATACTGTTGTCTCTTGGCGATCGCTTCGTTGATCAATTGCTGACGGAATGACTGATGAGGAGTAGGAGGAGCAGGAGCATCAGGGCCAGCAGATGATGGGAAGGACAGACAGCTCCCTTCGGCTGAGGTGGTGGAGCCTTGACTGCCTGAAATAGGGTGCATGCCACTGAGTGATGCAGCGGTTTCTGCGGCAGGCTGGACCACTACATTGGAGCCACTGTTCTCCAAGGCCACTTTATGGTGACGCTGCATATGTTGACGCAGGGCCCTGGTGCCAACATTGGCACCCTGGCCACACTTTACCTTCCGCCAACAGGTCATGTTCACCTCCTCTGGCGGCTTAACAAAAAACTGCCACACCGCCACATAAGTGATTTTGCCCACAACACTATGCACTGACTGACTGCTACCGCCGCTGCCTTCGTGAACCCATGCACCACTACTTCCCAGGCAGGTAGGCTCCTCAGAGGCGGGTGGTTTACCCTGAGCACTTTTGGCTTCCAACTTCCCACTGCTGCCACCCTGCTGACTCCCGGCCACTAACACACGCCACAAAAGGATCTACAACAGATAATTGCACCGTTGAGCGGCAAATATATTTTTCTTTTTCCACTAATAGACACCACAAAAGGCTTTACCACAGATAACAGCGCCGCCGATCGGCAAATATATTTTACTCTTGCCACTAATACACAACAAAAAGGGCTGTGATTTTCGCCCGTCACCACACAACGGCAAATAAGCCCTATTTTTCCCACTAATACAAGCCAAAAAATGCTTTAGAACATATAACTGCACCACACAAGGGCAAATAAAATGTAGAAATGTTTTCTTGTAATAAACCCTGTTAATGCCTGTATCAAACAGCACTTGCACCCTAATAGGAATGGTTTGCTGGAATTACAGAGCTATACAATGGCAATTTGCATCCCCGCTGTCAGTGCAGCAAGGTGTAATCGGATTGATTGTTCCTATTACCCAGGCTGTAACCTCCCCTAGTGAACCCTGTTCAACACAAATGCTAGTTGAATGATTCCTTCCTATCCTTTCCCTACACCTTGAATAATCTTTCCCTGCATTTGTAAATTGTTTTTTTTTTTTTCAGCACAATGGCGTTTTTTCTAACAGTCTCCCTAGCACCCGTACACTGGTAAATGGCAGACTCTAAGATGGCTGACGCTTAGCTGCATGCATGGCATTATGGGTGATCCCGCCTTCCCAGAGTTCCTTGCTCCATGTCCTCACACGTGCAGCAGCCATTTTAGGCAAAAATGAGATTCGTTACCACAAAGCGTGAGGAAATTCGGATCGAATTCCACTTCGTCAGCTTCGATTCGCTCATCTCTAGTCATAATATATTTATGGGCATATCCATATTGACAATATAACTGGCAATATAAATAGGGATGTAAATAACCAAGGACAGAATATCAACATAGTGAACATAAACATATGCATAAAAATATAGCTGGTAATAAACATAAAAACAATGTAGATAGTCACAGACCTTACAAAATTTTTGGCTATAGGCATAACTAAACTCTATATATTTCTAAATTAACCAAGTGTCCCATAAATAATGTGATTTTTATAATTCAGTGTATTCAGTGTGGTTACATTAGATCATTGCCCAGTCTTCTTTATGACATTTGGAATAACCACAGGCTGTTACTATTGAAAATCATTTCCGTACATAAAGCACATGCAAAAATTATTACAAGTATGGCAACTGATGTGCTGACTGAAATTAATCCATCTGCACTGCTTAAGGGGCTCCAAATAGTTCTCCAAATTGTTATTAATTGTGGACCTATATCCAGTACTTAGCTGTATACAGATAGTCATTTTGATTTGCCACTCTCTATTTGGTCAGATGCTGAAATTAGTCCTTGGCCTATGGCCTTGTCCTATCACAAATCAAGTTAATTGTTGGTAAAGGTAGACAAGTGAATATATTATTTAGCTTTTACTTTCAAAGCTGAAGACACAGCTGGTCCTTTGCAGAGAGAAGATCAATCTGAGATTAAATATCTATGATAGACAAAAGTAGATGGATAAAGAATTGGAAGATGGGTAACACTACTTTTCCAGATATGCTGGAAACAGCACAATACAAAACTAATATATAGTCAACACTGTTTCACAATTGATGTCCCCACTAAGCAGCGCTGCCACCTTCTTTAGTAAAATCCACTCCTCTGTTTGTACTGTTGCAGTGCCCCAGAACAGGGGGTATCTGCAAATGTTCTTTTCTTTAATGTAATATAATGTTATATAATGTATTATTAATGCTTTGTATACTTACAGATTAGCTCTGTATGGTAGTAACAAAGGTAACTAACTCCTAGCTCTAGATTGTTCTAGAAGAGTCTGAAGAAGGGGTGGAGAGAAGGGGATGCTCTGTGCTCCCTCTCCTTGGGCCTCATTATTCAGACTACATCACATCTCTGTGAGGATTTCTGGAAGATCTACAGCAAGAAAAATAAATGAGTCAGTAAGGTTACTGCCACTGAAGACAATATAGACTTTACTGCCGTGGAGGGATTACAGTTAAGACACCCTGCAACATTTAAAGAACAACTTGGCTAGTTGTATCATTAAACCTGTATGCCACAGTGTGCATTACTGGCATAATTACAAAAGTACTTTAACCACCCATGGATTCTGCTAAGAGAGACTTTAGCAAGACAGGAAGGAAAATGGGCCATAACCCATCCTTGCCTAAATCCAAACACTGCTTTCTGGGAGAGGATTACACTGTGAACAATTGGAACTGTGTTTTGCTATAGTTGAATGTACTACTACTCCTACCTTACACTACAGTTAAAAGAGACATTTATTCTGTTTAATCTGGCCTGGTTGCTAACTATTGTACTATATACCAACCATTTCACATTGCTGTCTACATGCCCTGCATTGCACCCATCCAGACATCTAACATCAATGGCAATCCAGCTACCATCAGACAGGAGCCTCAGAATCAAGGTGTGCCCCAATGGAAGAAAGGGTGCCCTTTTGAAATCCACTGGAGTTTTTCATCAGTGCAGTCAAGAAGGCCGTCATTTGTCCTATTTCTTCCCTTACAGATAGAGCAGTTCTAAACTTGAGTGAGAAATCACATCATGGAGTGTTATCGTGTCATAAAAGCCATTGAAAAAGTCAATCAAAAGGTCATTGCTATTGCCACATAACTTTTTAAGGATCAAGATGATTGCTACATCTATACTTGGATTGCCTAGCCCACAGAAGGCAGACAACACCTGCTTTTTAGTCTATATGCACACAGACATGCTATGGTATGAGCCAAACCCAAAAAGATGAGCAGACCCAAAGAAGAGGGTACCCCGGGAGACTTCACTTGTTTATATCCACTGGAGCTTCTTTTTGAGAACAATCTGGAGGGGCATTTGACCAGATCCATCCATTAGTGTTTTTCTTTGAATAACACTGAGCACCATGAGGATTATATTTTACTTATAATATTTTTTGCGAAAATTAAAACTAGGTGGAAAATCTATGGTAATCTAGGCTCAGTTCAGTAAAATTGCAAGGAGGTTTTATTTTTGCAGCCATAATACGGATGCTGGAAGACGGATGTTTTACGACCAATTGAAACCAGCCTGAGGCTACATTCATGAATCCCTCACTAAACAGATTGAATAAAAACATCTGCAAAGGTTAGATTCTCAATCCTAGTAACACAGCTTGTCTTTTGCAATGGAAATGCACACCTAGGATTTATTAATGAAAATCAGAAGGAAAGCCATTTGTAATGAATTGTGCAACAAAGACTTCCTTCGCTGAGAGGTGGTGATAACGAGCCATTAGTAACATTTACACTGGTGGTAATTGGGAAAATTAATGATCATTTGCTTTGTCTGTATCCCAAGTAGTGTTTACACTGAGAATTAAGCGCTGTTCTTTTCTGTGTACAGAAGAGGTTTTATACACAAGGGCACAAGACGCTGAGACAATGGACCTGCCCTCCCATCCCTAACAGCTCTGACTACGGTGAGGTTTTTTCCTCTGGTTCCGATCCCTAACAGCTCTAGCTACATGGAGGCTTTTCTTCTATGGTTTACAGTTCAGTGAAACATATGTGACAGACACCGTATCTTGGACTACATTCACACTTCTCGGTGTACAGTAATTTTCCAGTTTGTATATTAAACATATGACTCTTACATTCAGTATGCCATACAGTTCCATACTGCGCTTCGCTCACTGACTCCCAATATCCGTGAGGAGCATTTCTGCTGAGCTCCTGAACCACTTCGACACCTTATAGACCTATAGAGAACCACTACTACCCATGAAGGGACGCAGGAGACGAACCTCTTCAACCCCTGCATCGTCCCAGCGATCCTCAGGGGCCATATCCTGCTTCTTCAGCCAGCGCAGCCAGCTTGAGGACGGCAGTGACGGTGAGGAGACAGCAAATATGGCGGCTGGCGGCAGCCGTTTTTCCTCCCGCTCGGCTAACACCTCTCACTCCCAGACGGTGGAACCCGACATACCCAGCGCTGAAATTCCTCGGTCCCCTGAGGGCCGTCGCACCCCAGATCCTCCGACAGCAGATGGCAGCTAGCGTTCCCGCGCTTCCGCCTCGGGGCCATGTCAGCTGCCTCAGCCTCACAAACAGGCGCCTCCTCCGCACACAGTGGCTCTGCTGACCAGCCGCTCAGGTCAGTGACACCTGGGGACCCTCCAGAGGACATGGGGGACTGGGACTGGAAAGCTTACTAAAGGGCTCTCCCCACAAGAAGTGAAATGGACTCTCTGTTCCATCAATTAGAGGTGTCCCATAAACATGATATAGAAGCCCTACATCAAGACCTCCTGGACATAGGCCAGAGAGTGGATGATATTGAGGCCTCGCAGGAGCAAGTGTACTCAGCCTTAGCCTCGCACCAAGCCGTTCTCTCTGAACATACAGCCCAGATACAAGACATCCTTGCCCACTTAGACGACTTGGAAAATCGCAATAGGAGGAACAACCTCCACATACGGGGCCTCCCGGAGTCTATTCAGGCACCAGATCTGGAGCCCTGGGCTGTCTCCTTCTTCGGCAAACTGTTAGCGAGGCCAGCAGATCAACCAGTGGAAATAGATCATATCCATAGGGCTCTGGGCCCTAAATCTGGCAACCCCTCTCGCCGGCACGATGTTATATGCAGGATTCACTTTTTTAAGAATAAAGAGGTGATCCTGAAAACAGCCAGGGGAGCAGATCCGATAACCCTTGATAATAAAGAGATTACGATCCTCCCGGATTTAGCCAGGCGCACCCTGATGCTCCGTAAAGCCTTGAAGCCGCTTCTAGAAGTGTTTAAAAATCATGACATCGTCTACTGCTGGGGTTATCCCTTCCAGTTGTTTGCATCCAGAGGTGGAAAATCTGCGGTCTTCAAAACCCTTCTGGACTTGCTGTGTCTTTTGGCGATGTTTGATCTTCCCCAGGTGGAACTGCCAGACTGGCCGACCCCTTAGGAAGCAGATGCACTCCCGCAACGAGAACGATGGCAGAAATCATCGTCAAGGCAGAGGAGATCTACCAGGAGATCCCAGGTCCCAGTGGGCTGATGGTACCACAAGAGAGACTTTCGCAGTCACTGAGTATATCAAGCTTCCAGCCGCTTTTGTTTCCTGAAGCTGTCTACACCTATATTTGACCCCCTAAAGGGTCCTTTATGTTCTTATGTTCTTTATTCATATAGTTCTGCTTGCCCTATTTATATGTCTGATGTTTGCAGTATATGCCGTTGAGTCTAGTAGGGCGGTTCTGTGCCGTTTCTTCTCCTTTCTCACCTAGGGACGGCAACTGTTGTCGCTTGTGACAAGTGTCACTTACTAGAATACTGTTGAGCCCACTTTCCCAGCTTTTTTTGGTTTTCCCTTTATCTCAGTTGTTACCCCTTGTCTGTGTGATTGTGTGTCTGTGAGTCTTGTGCTTCCTTGTTTGTCCTATTTCCTTGTGCATCTTCCCACTGTTTCTTCTTCTAGTCCATTTTCCGTATACTCTGGAATTTGTTAGGTCCTCCACCTAGTTAGATGATGACACCTCTCTCATTTTGTACGTATAATGTCCGTGGCTTTAATTAGCTGGAAAAACTGAGTCAGGTCCTTTATTGCTTTCACAGGAAACCCACTTTAAAGCCTCCTCCATTCCGCAATGTAGCAACAGGTATTATCGCACGCGGTTCCACAGCCCTAATCCGACCAGTAAATCCAGGGGAGTATCTATAGAAATCTATAAGCATCTACAGCACTCGATTATTTCCTCTGATGTAGACCCTAATGGTCGATTTCTCTTTCTGAAGCTCTCTGTCGATCGAACAGTGTTAACTGTGGCTAATGTTTATCTTCCCAACCAGGGCCAGATCTCCTATGGGATCAGACTGCTAAGACGTCTTGCTAGATTTGTTGACGGTTCCTCGATCATTCTTGGTGGGGACTTCAACCTGGTGTTGGATCCTGATGTTGATTCCTCGGCTGGTAGGTCCTCAGTCTCCTTGGTGTCTCTGCGTAAATTCAAAGCTGAACTCTCGTCTATGAGGTTGATCGACCTGTGGCGGGTCCTGCATCCCGGTGTTAGAGACTATAGTTTTCACTCACAGGTACATAATAGCTATGGGAGACTCGATATGTTGTTTGTAACCCAGATACTACTGGACTTGAGTCCTAAAAGCTCTAGAGACAACTTTCTGTGGTCAGACCATGCCCCTGTAGATGGCCTTCTTGCCTGTCAGAATGACCGCACACGAGGTTTTTCGTGGCGTTTAAACGACAATCTGCTTAATGTTGTTTCCTGCCTAGCTGAGGTCAGGAAGGCCATAAAAGATTTTAATTCAGACCACCTTAATGACCTTACTGCCCCACCGCTTAAATGGGAAGCCCTGAAGTGTGTGCTTTGTGGCATTTTCATATCCCATGGCACCAGGCTGAAAAAGGAACGTAACCGTAAACTGTCAACACTATTAGCTGACCTTGAACGGAAAGAAATCCAAAATAAATCCTGTCCCAGTGATGTCCTCAAGACAGATATTTCCCTCCTAAGCTATCAAATCCTACAGATATTAGATCAGAAGGCCCTCTGTGCTAGGGACAAATTTAGAAGGGGTGCTTTAAATACAACAATAAAAGTGGACGGTGGCTGGCTAGGACACTACATCCTAAAGCCCCTTAAACTTATATAGAGTCCCTCCAATCCTCCTCTGGGAGTTTACTACATGCCCCATCGGAAATTTCAGAAGAATTTAGATCTTATTTTTCTTCCTTGTATAATCTGCAACCTAATGCTGACCCTCAAATCTCTCGCTCGAACGTTGATATGAAAAACTATATCTCTCAGTTTGGCCCAAAACGCATCCCCATAGAAGAAGCTGCCTCCCTAGAGGTCGACTTCACCCTCTCAGAGATCAAATGTGCCATTAATAGCCTTAAGATTGGTAAATGTCCTGGGCCAGATGAGTTTTCACCCCGTTTCTATAAGGTGTTGGATGATGACATTGCCCCCACCCTAATGTCCACCTTCAATTCTATTTCTGGGAACTGCCAGTTTCCAATTCCTGCAGGCGTACATAACGGTTATCCCTAAACCAGGTCGGAACCACGCTATCTGTTCCAATTATGGGCCCATATCTATCTTAAATATCGATATAAAGCTCTACGCTAAACTCCTTGCCCAGAGACTACACCCCTTTATCCCCAAATGTATACACAGGGAACAAGTAGGTTTTGCCCCGGGACGTGAAACCCGAGACAACACCCTCAAATCCCTGAGCTTGATCGCCAAGGCTAAGCTACAAAAGGTCCCCCTGTGCCTTCTTGCCGTTGATGCCGAGAAGGCATTTGACAGTGTCGACTGGTTGTTTTTGGAGGAAACCCTGATACATCTGGGTTTAGTTGTTAAAATGGTCCAGAGGATTCTGGCGTTGTATTCCAATCCCTCAGCCTGTGTGCGGGTTAATCGCCTTCTATCCTCACCTTTTCTGATATGAAATGGGACTCGGCAGGGCTGTCCCCTGTCCCCCTTCCTGTATATTCTAGTAATGGAATCTCTCGCAAATTCCCTCAGGAAGAACCCTTCCGTCAGCGGTTTTAAAATAGGCGACTGAGCACAAATTGTCTTTGTTTGCTGATAACCTGCTCCTATATCTCACAGCCCCTAGAATTGGGCTACCTTCTGTCCTGAAAGAGTTTGAGCTCTTTGGTAGGCTCAGCAATTTCAAAGTCAATATCCAGAAGCCCGAGATACTGAACATATCACTACCGAAGAGAGAGGAAGCCTCCCTTAAAGACTCCTTTTCAATTCATTCCAATGGGCCTCCCAGTCTATCAAACACTTGGGGGTACATATCCCTACAAACCTCTCCCACCTGTTTAAACTAAATTATCAACTCATGTTGAGGACGATAGAATCATATCTCAATAGGTGGTCTCCCCTTTACATCTTGGTTTGGTAAAATGAACGCTGTAAAGATGGACATCTTACCCAGGCTCTTATATATATTCCAAACCATGCTGTGTGAAGTCCCTCTCACCTAATTTCATAGACTACGAAGATTAATATCCCGATTTGTATGGCAGTCATCTAAAGCCAGGCTTAGCTATTCGATGCTCACTAAGGCCAAACCCACAGGAGGGACGGGGTTACCAAACTTCCTCACCTACTTCAGGGTTACCATTATGAATTGTATCTTAGATCTTTATAACAATCAATCCTCCAAGCTATGGGTAGACCTTGAACTTGAGGGTGCCCCCAACTTAGCAACCAGCCTTTTTTGGATGCAGAGGACGGCGTTTTACAAGTTGCCTTTATCCCATTCTAATCTGCTACTATACACCCTAGCTAGATCCTGGCACAAATTTGCGGGCAAGCTCCGTATAGCCTCCATTCCTGGCCCTCTCACTGTTCTGTCAGAACATCCTGATCTACCTTCGGAACACCCCGGCCCTGGGACCCCTCAGCGCTTCTCCGTTGAGGATTCGTGATGTATGTAATCAGTAGGGGAATCTTACCCTTTAATGACTTATCTCATATTTTTACACCTTCCCCGGGACAATGGTTTCGATATCTCCAGCTTCGTAGCTTTGTAGGGTACCTGACTCTGGGTTTTCAGGCGCGCCTTGGGCAGACTGACTTTGAAAAACTATGCATCTCTGGCAGTACACCTAGACACGCCATCTCCCTGTTATACCCTATGATGAACACCGAGGAGGCGGGGGGCTCTGCCACTGAACCCTTACGCTCCAAGCTTAAATTCATGATCGAGTGGGAGGCTGAATTGGGGTCCTCGTACACTATTGCCCAGTGGAAGAAATCACTACTCTTCACACATGCTATTTCGATTTCTTACAACTTATAGAAACTCATCTACAAGGTGCTAACTAGGTGGTATATGACCCCAGTTCGACTTCACCAATTCTACCCGGCAGTATCTATCACTTGTTGGAGATGCTCCTTGGCGGTTGGGACCATGTTACACATTTGGTGGGAATGTCCTGGGGTTGCAGGCCTGTGGGACGAGGTATTTGCCCTATAAAATCATATATATGGTTCTAATGTAGCAGTGTCCCCCTCTATTGCCCTGTTGTCTATCTTCCCCGGGAGAGTGTCCCAGCTCAAAAAAGTGTCTCTTCGCCTGTTCGTACTAGCGGTGAAACAAATACTCCCGCGGAACTGGCGATCAACGGAGAACTTAAGACGGTCTCAATGGGTCACAGCTATTGACTTGTTGGTACACATGGAGGAGTTGGGTGTCGTGGGTCACAATGCTTCTTTGGTCTTCTATAAGACGTGGGATCCATGGATTCAGTTTCGTGCTACAGCGGCTTTCTCGGCCTGGGTGTCCTCTGGGGTGCTCCACTTTGGCACTTCATAAGCTACGTGCTTAATAGTATACTTTGAGATACCTGCCCTATTACCCTTCCTCTTCCCTCCCTTCCCTGCTTGTTATGTGTTTTCCCGCCCTGTGGTGTCCTTTTTTGTTGCTCTATGTTTACCTGGGATTATTCTAGGCCTTCTTGTTCACTTTTGCTCTTCTTGAAGCATCATGGACGTTTTCATGAGGAGAGCTCTCATTTGTTAGCTATTTTCTACTCTGAGTCACCATCGCATATGCTTGGGTGTTTATATATGTAACCATATGCTACATCCGATGTACTTACTTGACTAGTAACATAGTAACATAGTATAGTAACATAGTATATAAGACCGAAAAAAGACATTTGTCCATCCAGTTCGGCCTGTTTCCTTCAAGTTTATCCAGAGGAAGGCAAAAAACCCCTGTGAGGCAGAAGCCAATTTTCCCCACTTAAGGGGAAAAAAATTCCTTCCCGATTCCAATCAGGCAATCAGAATAACTCCCTGGATCAACGACCCCTCTCTAGTAGCTATAGCCTGTAATATTATTACACTCCAGAAATACATCCAGACCCCTCTTGAATTCCTTTATTGTACTCACCATCACCATCTCCTCAGGCAGAGAGTTCCATAGTCTCACTGCTCTAACCATAAAGAATCCTCTTCTATGTTTGTGTACAAGCCTTCTTTCCTCCAGACGCAGAGGATATCCCCTCATCACAGTCACAGTCCTGGGGATAAATAAATGATGGGAGAGATCTCTGTACTGACCCCTGATATTTTTATACATAGTTATTAGATCTCCCCTCAGTCGTATTTTTTCTAAAGTGAATAACCCAAATTTTGATAACCTTTCAGGGTACTGTAGTTGCCCCATTCCAGTTATTACTTTAGTTGCCCTCCTCTGAACCCTCACCAGCTCTGCTATGTCTGCCTTGTTCACAGGAGCCCAGAACTGTACACAGTACTCCATGTGTGGTCAGACTAGTGATTTGTAAAGTGGCAGGACTATGTTCTCATCACGGGCATCTATGCCCCTTTTGATGCAACCCATTATCTTATTGGCCTTGGCAGTAGCTGCCTGACACTGTTTTTTGCAGCTTAATTTGCTGTTTATTAAAATTCCTAGATCCTTTTCCATGTCAGTGTTACCGAGTGTTTTACCATTTAATATGTACGGGTGACTTGCATTATTCCTTCCCATGTGCATAACTTTACATTTGTCAGTGTTAAACCTCATCTGCCATTTCTCTGCCCAAGCCTCCAATCTATCCAGATCCCTCTGTAGCAGAAAACTGTCCTCTTCAGTGTTAATTACTTTATACAGTTTAGTGTCATCTGCAAAAATAGATATTTTACTGTGCAAACCTTCTACAAGATCATTAATAAATATATTGAAGAGAAAAGGGCCCAATACTGAACCATGAGGTACCCCACTAGTGACAGTGACCCAATTTGAGTATCTACCGTTAATAACCACCCCCCTGACTGTCACTCAGTCAGTTACTTACCCACATACAGACATTTTCTCCCAGTCCGAGCATCCTCATTTTATATACTAACCTTTTATGTGGTACAGTGTCAAATGCTTTGGAGAAGTCCAGATATATGACATCCATTGATTCGCCGCTGTCAAGTCTAAAACTTATAGCATCTCTTAGAAACCCTTCAAACAGTTTACCAACAACAGATGTTAAACTTACCTGGCCTATAATTTCCAGGCTCTGTTTTTGGACCCTTTTTGAATATTGGCACCACATTTGCTATGCACCAATCCTGTGGAACATTCCCTGTCAGTATAGAGTCCGTAAATATCAGAAATAAAGCTCTGGCTATGACATCACTTAATTCACTTAGGATACGGGGGTGTATGCCATCCGGTCCTGGCGATTTGTCTATTTTAATCTTTTTAAGTCGCTGTTGTACTTCTTCCTGGGTCAGACAGGGCACTTTTAATGGGGAATTTACTTTTACATTCTGCATTTCATCTGACAGTTTATTTTCCTCAGTGAATATAGTGGAGAAAAAATATTTAATAGTTTTGCTTTATCCTCGTCGCTCTCTGCAACACCCCCCTCATTGCTATGTAGAGGGCCGACTCCTTCAGATTTATATATTTTTTTTTTTTCTGGTATATTAGGTGGTTTATAATACACTCATAGTAGTATTTTATTGTTGTTTTTTGCTCCATGTATTTGTACGCACATAGAGGCAGACCCCTCCACCTCTCCGGTTTTGACGATCCTTTCTAAACAGATTGTAACCTTTTATATTAACTGCCCAGTCATAGCTATCATCCAGCCATGTCTCAGTTATTCTCACTATGTCATAGTCCTCGCACATCACTAATTCCAGTTCACCAGTCTTGTTAGTCAGGCTTCTGCCATTAGTATACATACATTTGAGAGGTTTATGTGTATTTTTTACCCTACATCTCTGATTCTGAGCTGTTCTAGTCCCCCCTTCCATTCCTCCCCCAGTTATACTACCTCGCCCCTGGTCTCTATCTGCTCTATCTTCCCCTCCTATAATGTAATTACCCTCTCCCCCAGTCCCTAGTTTAAACACTCCTCCAACTTTCTAGCCATCTTTCTCCCCAACACAGCTGCCCTTTCCCCATTGAGGTGCACTATGTCTCATTGTTTGGCGAATTCATTGAAATTCCTGCTTTAATAAAATCTTTTTGAACCATAAAGATTAATTGAGAATAGAGAGATGTTAGGGTTGTATTGCAAGGAGTGGATTTGCCATTTCTAGGACCCCAAGCAAATTATGCTATGTCTGGGGGCCCCTGTTGCACTGCTAAGCTCCACCCCCATCATACCACTGAGCTCCATAGGATAAGAAGGTAACCAAACTGTGTTTCCTCCAGAAGGAAGAAGGCTGTCTCTCGAGTGCCACCTACAGGTAGCTATATGTCAATGTATGTCCCATAAAAGTGCCTTGAAATGCTACTATGATATTAAGGACCACTTAGGATACAGCTTTCTTCCACCTGGAGGAAGCAGTACCTGCAAAACTGGATCATAGGCATCCAGCCAACGGGTACCATGATCTGTATTGATAAAAGGCTAGAACCCTCAAATGGTGCTAGACATGTTTCAAGGCTAATTTATGGATTTAACATACAGGGTGAGGCTCCCTATAGGTGGCACTAGGGAGACAGTTTTCCTCCTTCTGGAGGATAGCTAATCTACTTAAAGGAGTTGAATGTCAATACAGCCATGTAGGATTCTTTTCAAGATGGTGGAAGTCATGTGACTTGTTCACATGACTACTTCCTCAAGCTATTCTGGGCTTCCTTCACTACAGTATGGATACAGGTAGCAGAATCCCCTGTATCTGCACACCTGCAAGACATATTCAGTTGACATTCAGCATAAGGAAAAGAATCCAAAGACAACCTGAGGAAGCCGTCACGTGAACATGTCACTCTGTGAGCTACCACTTTAATATGATAGAAGGTTCCCTATTTGTATAGATGATGCTCAGATTGTTTTTTCTAAGATGTTAAATAGGTTCACTCAACACAGACATATCACTAAGATATGCTACAAATGTCTAATCTGAGGAGGTCAAATCCAAGCAGATACAATGTGATAGAAGTAGTGCAGTCCCACAAACAATTTTTTATGGCAATGTACGGGGGTCATAGTAGTCCTACCCCCAGCTGTTAGACAATGGTGGAGTATTACTGAGATTCAATTCATGTCTGTGGCTATTCGATTGCTATAATACAGCATTATGGTAGGTATAGGTAACAACATATTATTAGGCTAGTTACCTTCCTGTCACCTATATCTAAGGCTACTTATGTAGTATGATTAAAGGGCATCACCATCTGTGGGTTATCAATCATAAACTGACAGCTATTTAGTGGTTTACATAGTCTTATAATGGTCCTGTATGTTATCAAGCACTCAGCATTTCCCATCAGACAAATGCAAATCACAGCACATAAAGCTTCCCATTGCTCTATTCTGTCTCAGAGCGCCACATCGCAATGATCAGGGACAGCCAATGTTTCTCCAAAGAAGCCCATTCCCTGAAGGCTGTGTCAGCACAATGAAATAATGAAATGTGTCACAGTTTTGCCATTTACAGCAACAGCCAGCTGATAAGTCCCAGCTTATGATATCTAAAGAAGTGCAGTTGACCCCTGAACAGCAAAAGTTCAAATTATGCTGCACAGAGTTTATCTCTTGTAACTATGGCTTATTGACCAATGTTTCAGGCTCCAGAGCTAAAATCTTAGAGCCATCCTTCCGGCTTCAATGTCTGCACAGATCTTCCTCTGGTGATTGGCATTGTGGAAGCTATAGTCTTTATAATAGTCACTCTACATATATCAGAAGTAGTAGAAGTCCACTGCATTATGGAGGTTTAGCTAAGGAATAAGAAATGTTTCCAGTAACAACCAGCAGAAATCTGAGCATAGCTCTAGATTATTGCACATGTTGTATCTCAATATACTGTATATCATGACGACACATAACCTGACACTGGACTGTTTTGTTACATAACTGAAATGGATCGCTTCCTAAAACCATCAACAACCTCCTTCACCTCTCAACTGGAGTTTTGGACCACTCCAGATCTCTCATATTTGAAAGGCGCCTTCTCCCAACAGCAATTTTAAGATCTCTCCACAGGTGTTCAATGGGATTTAGAGTCAGACTCATTGCTGGCCACTTTAGAACTCTCCAGTGCTTTGTTCCAATCCATTTCTGAGTGCTTCTTGAAGTATGTTTTGGGTCATTGTCCTCATGGAAGACCCATGACTGAGGTCGAAAACCCTGCTTTCTGACACCGGGCCTTACATTGCGACCCAAAATTGGTCATCTTCAGATTTCACGATGCCTTGCACACAGTCAAGGCACCCAGTGCCAGAGGCAGCAAAGCAACCAAAACACCTTTGAACCTACACCATATTTGACTGTAGGTACTATGGTATTTCCTTTGTAGGCCTCATTCCGTTTTCGGTAAACAGTAGAATGATGTGTTTACCAAAAAGCTCTGTCTTGGTCTCATCTGGCCACAAGAAGTTTTCCCGGAAAGATTTTGGCTTACTTGCATGCATTGTGGCAAACTGCAGTCTAGCTTTTTTATGTCTCAATGTCAGCAGTGGGGTCCTCCTGGGTCTCCTGCCATAGCGTTTCATTTCATTGAAATGTCAACTGTTCTGCTGACACTGATGCACCCTTAGCCTGCAGGACAGCTTTAATTTCTTTGGTACTTTCATAAATTTTTCTCTTCCATCCACGTCCAGGGAGAAAAGCTATAGTGCCATGGATTGTAAACTTCCGGATTATGTTGCGCACTGTGGACAAACGAACATCAAGGTCTTTGATAATAGAATTGTAACCTTGAGATTGTTGATATTTTCTTCTACAATTTTGGTTATGTAAATAAATATATATATACATTTAAATAAATATATATATATATATATATATATATATATGTGTGTGTACTATATATAGTGAGACAGTGACAGAAAAAGTGATCGGGGATCGTTATATTTCCCCAAGATTCCTCTCATATATGTAGTAGGCTCCAGGAGCAAGTATATAAGGGATCCAGTAAGGCAGAGATAGACAGACGGATAGATAGATAGATAGATAGATAGATATCAGATAGATAATTAGATAGATAGATAGCAGATAGATAATTAGATAGATAGATAGATAGATAGATATGGTCCAATAAGGTCAAAACAATTTATTAAGATTGCTATAACTAAGGCCATTAATGATAAAGCTATAAGTATAGGTGGACACACTCTTCTCATTGACAAAAATCTCTAGTTAAACTAGATGGAAATTACTATGTTACATAGGGTATGAGGGTAAATTGAATGGCATTACCATTACGGGGACACCAGCAAGGCTCCATTTACTTGGAATACCGCTCATAACTTCCTCTCTGGATGGGTTAGATAGATATGATCCAATTAAATTCTGTATCAGTTCTGTGATATTTTGCATTTTTATCTTCCAGGAAAATAAACAATCTCAGTATGACTTTCTATAAGAGGCAACTATCTACAAGGATATCTAGATTTGCAATTCATTTCTCATCATCCCCTGCCAGCAAAGATATTTCTGAGAATCATTTATCCAAAGACTTAGATTGAAATGTTATTACGTCAATAGGTGAAGTAAAATGTACAAGTGGAGCAGAAAAGAGATGTCTGTTGAGGGCAGGATGTGCTAAAACACATATGACATGTTAAACACAGTAGGAAATATATTGTCCCAGTTATTTTTTTTTAGGTCTTCCTATATGGAGAAAATAGAATTATGATGAAACTAGAAAACTGATAATTTCCTCCTTGTAGGAAGCCTTTTTTCCATGACTAATGGGTTCAATAGCTAACTTGTACTGCTGGAGATTTGGCTAGTCATCTAAATCTGGAGGTTTCAGTTATAATGGGTATGTTTGTGGTTACAGACATTGGTTGTGTGGTCACTCAGTAGGCAGCATGGTTACAGCATCGGGGTCCTAATTGAAACATGACCAAGGATAACATTAGTTCTCCTTCAATTTTCATACATTTTCACCCTGTGTTACTTATAGTATGATTGGATAATGACTGACTGGAGATGACTGATGCGCTTCAGAGGAATATGTTGGAGCTATATAGACAACAGGGGATAAATAAGGAGGTTCATTATGGACATAGAAGCCAATTTACCACAAATGTTCAACATATTATTTCCAAAGTGGTAAGTAAATCCAGAACTCTTCATCCAGTACCAAACAAGGCTAAAGGCAATCTGTCACCAGAAAGTTCACTGATAAACCAGGCCCGATGTCGTGTAGGGCTAGCTCAGCTAAGTGTAATGATACCTTTCACTTAGCGATCTGTTAGTCCATTCTGTAGAAAAAAATACTTTTAATCCATATGCAAGTGAGCTGTTAAATATACTAAGGGTTGGACAGGCCCAACCCATGTTGTGAACCCTTGCTCCTCCTACAGTACTTCATATGCTAGCTTCTTCCTCTTTTTCTTGATTGAAAGGCCAGGTTACTGTTTAGTCCCCCCCCCCCCCGGCTTTGCCACTCAAAAAGAAGAAGGGGTGGGGGGGGCTATTAGAGGAAGCAGGAGGACCCTGCCGATTAGCTGTTTGAAGAGAACGCAGCACTGCCAAGCGCTTTCTTTTCAAACGGCTGATCTGCAGAGGTGTCGGGAGCCAGACTCCCACCACTCTGATTTTGATGGCCCCTTTAAATAAACAAGTCAGGAGGTCCTCTTCAAGGTAATAAGAAATGAAAACCAGGGGGTGCAAAAATGTTTTATGCCTATATAGTACTATGAGTACATGAAGTGTTTTCAAGACCTATGGCCTGAGAATGAAGCATAGAAAGGTAAGCTAGAAAACGACAGCTCATTTGTGGTTGCTCAATTTAGCTTAAAACATGGAATTATTAAGAGTACATAGATATAAATTATGGGAGATCATGGAATTTTCTGTAAGTCCACAATCATTAACATTAGTCATTGTAGAAGATTGCATTTCATGGCCAAACTGTGCCCTATGGATGTCCTCAGACTCTCATTCTGTACCATAGATATGTACGAACATCAGCTGGATAAATAGTTTGCATAGAGACATATGTTAATATCTCTGTGATCTCACAGAAGCCAAGTCTTTGGTTTCCCAATGTCATCAGTTTCTTATTTCTAAGACCCCCTCCTTCCCTGTCTTCTTCCCTTTTCATAAAATCGCCCTCATGAATGATTTATACACGTCTCGTTATCTGAAGTGATTTTCAGGAGACCTAAACCCATTGCTGCATAATTGTTAATTTTACCACCATAATAGACCGAGATGGAAAGCAGCGATTATACATTTATTGCACAATTAAATAAAACATACTTGAGAATTACAAAAGGTTCCGTAATTATTTCAGACCATTAATAAAATGGGCATTAAATTATGGAAGACATAATAGAGAAAGGAAATAGATTTTCATTGCAGAAACAGAAGCTGAGAGGGGTAATAGATCCTTGTTGAATTCTTTTTTTTTTCTTCTCTCTCTCTGAAATTAATTGTTGCCTGGTTTAATTCATAGAGGAATGAAAGAGAATCTAAAAATGCATTGAAGAAGCTCAGATGAAAAGGCTATTGTCTGGCTGGACAATAGCAAGTGAATCGCTCCACGGAGAGTTGAAGCCACACTTCATTTTTGATTTCTCCTTCCCAGTGGTGACGAGAGATCACGTTCCACCTTAGACTTTTCACTACCTGACCTCTTAACTGTTTCGCTGGACTTTCTGCAAGACATTCATTGGTGGATATTCTTGAAAATGAAGGTAAAGGATCAGAAGGAGTAAATGTCCAACAGGGTTGGGAGTTAAACGCAATCACAGTAAACAACAAGAAGACATTCCCCATGGCAAGGGCCTGGGTACAACTGCCACCTCTAGCTGTGCAAATGGGGGAACAAACCCAACGGTCTACTATCCTAGAGGAGGGTTGTTGCAACATTACCTCACTATGCTCTCCTCTGCCCATTTAAAAATACAAATAGATGACAATTGATAGGTGCGGACTATTATAGATTTGGAGCCCAGGAACAGTGTTGACATCTGCAAGACCTTGACCTAGTAATACCATGTCATTCAGAAAAACCTGCTCAACTAAAGATCTGTTCCACTTCCACCATCAAATTTCAGCCATCTATTTAGATTCTGTTACCTCAGCTTGAGGCCCCATGCACACAACCGTATTTTCGGTTTGCATCCAATGTACATTTTTTGCGGATTGGATTTGGACCCATTTATTCCAATGGTGCCACAAAAAATGCAAACACCAGCATCTGTATGTCCATTCTGCCGTCCCACAAAAAGATAAGAGGTAAAGCAATATAGGGATGCCTTCACTGCCGCTACCACATTACATTACTGCTGCAGCTGGGTGGAGAAGATGGAGCAGCGTCACTGGATTGGAAGAGTATTCAACTGTTTGTATAGCCACGTAGCTATAGTTGATCAAAATGCTGTTTTTCTTGTGTTGATCCGAGACTGCATTCCTATGATACTTTTTCTTAAGATGCAAAAAGGAGCTTTGGTGCAATGAGGGTGTCACCATTACTCTTGTTGCACCCAACTCCACTCTTTTCTGTAACCAGCCTCTCCCTGGCTTATTTGATTAACAGGGTAGGCCAGTGCTTTGCCATTGCCTGGCCCTTGAATAAGTACTTACCCCTAATGAAGACCCCTAACGCAATTGTTTGTGGACCACTTCTGGCTAGTGACTGCAAAATGGATGGCCTGAATCTGAGACTCTATAGAGAGAGAAAAGTGCCCAGAGATTGAGACCCTGTGAGCGCGCTGTGCCCTGAAACTGCCCTGCTGCATCTGTATTGAGGCCTGTAAGTAGAGGCCCTGACAATTGTACCACGAGAGGATTGTAGTGAATACAGTGTGAGAGTGGAGAGTTTCTGTTCTGTTGTAGGAATCCTCCGGCTACTAGTACCATGTTCGTGGAGTACAGAAAGTGGGGTACTGTGTAGAGGTCATAGGCCATTCCAATGAGTCTTTGACCTGCATAGACTGAGAATAGGGTACTTGCAAACTGTTCTCATTATGTATGTTATTTAATATGTTATTGACTTGTAATGTACCAGCATATCTCTGTATGGATTAGTTGGGGTTAATAATCCTGTCCCTGCCCCTGTAGGAATTTAGGTGTTGGATTTAGATCCGCCCCTAGCTCAGTGAGTTGTGTGCTAGTGGAGGAAGTGAGAGTAAGTTCATTCCTTAGAGAACTAGGCCTTCATCCCAAATAATCATGATCTCTGAGGAATTTACAGAGAGAAAACTATAACCAAATAACAGAAAATCATGTGTTGGAGCATAACTAAAACCTAATTCAAAAACACCACACATATAATACAAAAAAAACATCTTTATTAAGTTATCTCCAAAAGGATATACAGATATAAATATCACGGACAATCAATAAAAACAACAATGCAGGTAGATGCTGTGAGACTGATTTCCCCCGCCAAGCTCCAGATCCACATATCTAATCACACTTCATTTCGAATGTACAATTGTCAACAATATATGTGAACTAAATCCCTGGTCAGTGCCTATATCAAAATCACTAATAAATGATGTCTGAATCCAATCCTCCACATTCAATCACATTATCTAGATTATCAGTATATAGTGGGGAGGTAATCAGACCGAGACATCATCATCCACAGTCCACAAAATGTTAGAAGAATCCCAACTCCGCTAATCAAAATAAAATTGAATACTATATAGGGGAAGATACAAGAAAAAAGGACACTAAAACAATTGGGACATACCGACCAAGAGCTGGAGGGGGCAGGAAAACCCCAAAGTATGTTTCACCTTGCTTCTTCTGGGGGCATGTCTATCTGACCTGATCTCATGCTATATATACCCTCTTCAATATCACCACTCCCTCCTTCCTTATTATCAATGAAGTCATACACATGTGATCTGCGGATATGACCCATAAATTAAGCATGGCATTAGATGGCATTCTCTAACATAGCAGCGAAATCCCACGAGGTATCACGAGATCACGTGCGGGCGCGCAACCACACGGCCAAATCTCGCGTTAGTAACTCGACCGCTCCACAAGGGAATCCACGGACTCCCGCGACTGCGCACACAGGGGAAGAAAGGCCAGCAGCTGCGCCACCCAATGAGTGCACAAGCCGTGGGTGCCCACCCCCCAAAAAGATCCAGCAGGCCGCATCTTTACAAAGGGCAATATGCTCACATGATAGTGTTATAGGGCTAGGTCAATCTCTGACCACATCTCAAAGGTGACGACCATATACATGGGAGTTAGACATTAGTCATAAACTATATATTTCATGCTAAGTGACATAAAGTGCTATTCTATATATAAGAAGGATTCCATGATCCAAACAACTATACATGGTACACCAATAGGTTAATACATAAATGTGTTATTTCATGTTATAATAAAGGAATAAATACATCAAAAAGTGATAAATTTAAATGAGACCATATTTGGTATTCCGGGGAACACAGGATCCTAAACTAAACCCATGATTGTCAAATTAATAAAGTGATAGTGATTCAATTAATAAGTAACAGAGTCACACATTTATATAGTGTAATAATCATGATAAAATGAGTGAAAGTGAATGGTGCAAGGTGACAGAGTGCTCATGTGCTCATACAGTGAAAATTATTAACAAAAAAAAATAACTTTAATGTGACATCGAATTATTGTCATTACAACCATAATGGTGAATCACTGTACACCTCAATTAGACATCAGGATGGCCTGTAGTCTGATGACTTTTTTCTACAAACTGCCAATATGGATAAGAAAAAACATAAGTTTGTCATGTCTTTGTTGGAATTTGTTCTGACCCACAACGTCTTCCTTTTTGGGGGGGTCTTTCTTTTTACAGCTAGAGGGGACCGCAATGGGGGCGTCTTGTATGCCCTCATATGCAAATCTGTTCCTGGGGATGTGCGAAAGGGAGATCCTCCAAACTAATCCCCTGCCAATGGCCAACAAAGTCCCATACTGGGGATGCTATATTGATGATCTTTGGGTCATCTGGCAGGGGACAGAGGAGGAGTTTGGATCATTCATACAACAGCTTATTGATTGTCCCTGATATTTATATCTGTATATCTTTTTGGAGATAACATAGTAAAGATGTTTTTGTATTATATGTGTGGTGTTTTTGAATTGGGTTTCAGTTATTATAGAGAGAAAACTATCTCTACTTTACAGTACTTCAGAAAGAAAGAGAAAAAAGGAACTGGAAAGTCTGAAATCTGCATGGCTGAGTATTGGAATCAGTCAGTAAGGTGCTTGCTGCTTAAGGCTACATTCAAACTAATGTATTTTGTTTCTGTGTCCATTCCATTTTTTTCCGAACTGGATGAGGACCTGTTCATTTCAATGGTCCACAAAAAATGTGGACAGCACACCATGTGCTTTGCTTTCAGATCATTGAAGAAGTTAGCCTACCTAGACAGGGTGGGAAACGGCCAGAAATGTTGCTCAGACGCGAAGCTTTCTGCGGGGTTAAATCGGGATTATGCCATTAATAGCTTCTTGTAAGATTCCTGGCCACACTTTGTTGCGATTTGCAGTAACCAGTAAATTTGTCATAATACATCATGAATCATGTATGTGTATATAGTATTTGTCTTTTTTGCAACATTGTTTTCTCTGCAGTGCAATCGAAATTTACCCCTCAAGACGTCATCTCTGTGAAGATTAAACAAGAGGCGTTTATTTACACTGTTGTTGAAATGTCTCCCCGGCAACGTGATGTCATCATCGCATGACCATGGGCAACGTGATGTCATCATCACATGACCATGGGCGGGCTATTTAAATTTGTTTGGTAAATTTGTCACAATACATCATGAATCATGGATGTGAATATAATAATTGTCTTTTTTGGCAACATTGTTTTCTTTGCAGTGCAATTGAAACTTACCCTTCAGGACGTCATCTCTGTGAAGATTAAACAAGAGGTGTCTATTTACACTGTTGTTGACATGTCTCCCCGGCAACGTGATGTCACCATCACATGACCATGGGCAATGTGATGTCATCATCACATGACCATGGGCGGGCTATTTAAATCTGTTTGTTCTTTTACATATACTAGCTGCTCACTCTTTGTTTGAAAAAGACACCTGTGGGTGTCGAAACGCGCATCACCTTAACATGAGTGACCAAAAAAAACAAGAAAATTGGAGTGTCGGTTTTTCTTCGCTGAGCACACCCTGTAATGTCCGCATCTGTATGTCCGTTCCGTAGCCCACGCAAAAAAAATAGAGCATGTCTTATTCTTGTCCATTTTGCAGACAAAGATGGGCATGTTACAATGGAATAGCAAAAAAACCAGATGCAACATTGATGTCACGCGGACATCATCCATATTTTTTTTGCGGGTCCGCATTTTGCAGACCGCAAAATACATACGGTCTTGTGAATGTAGCCTAAGGCTGATAGAGACTGCGGTGAGAGGGACATCGTTAAAACACACTTAGGCACAGTCTTGGCCCTCAGCATAATATTGCTAGATTCTGCAGAGAGAGTGAAGTAGTATTACGATCCCGATCCTGGCCTATAATCATACATTGCTGTCTGTGAATCTTTGCACTGAGAATAGTTTGGAACTATGTTTTGATACCGTTGGATGTAGTACAACTCTTATTCTGCACTCTAGTAAAGAGAGACGTTTATCGTCTACAACTGGCCTTGTTATTGACTCCAGCAGCATACTCCGACCACAGCACCTATGTCTCCTGCCTTGCACCTGTACAACACTTAGAACACAAAGAGAATCCCAACTACCATCAGGGTAGAGCCCCAATATCAAGGTGGGCCCGAGGGAAGAAATGGTGCACCTTCCTATTAGTGCCCTGGCTCATTAACGATTCAAGTCAGCAAAGGAGGCAATATGGACAAAGTACTTTAGTAAGTGTCTTGTATTTACTTTATCTACATGATGAATGCCATTTGCTGAAGAGAGACAACCCCTTTAACGTCAGCCTGTGGATAATGTTGTGCGATCACAAGATGGTCTGGTAGCTGTGACAGTGCAAATTTCAGTCAGAAATGTGTTTCCATGTTGGAAAGTTGTTGTGCAGCACAGGTTGGTTCCAGGCAAACTGTTGTGACATCACAGTGTCTTTCAGTCCAGGTAGCTGCAGTGACATCACCAGTACAGGATACTTCAGTCTGATAATCTGTTGTGACATCACCAAGAGTAGACCGGCCATAGGCCCTACAAAAAAATTTCCCGGTGGGCTGATGCACAAGTGGCCGTCTGAACTCTCCTAATGACTGCCAGCTGGGTATATAACAATCTGATCCTCTCAGCATTAATAAATGCTAGGAACATAAGATACTCCTGCACCTGGATGGTGGCCACAGAATGGTGATACAAATTTAATACTGTGACGTGGTCGGCAGTATTTTGGTTCTGTTTAGGAGGGATTTTGTGCTGCACTATGGTGTAGTGTTGGACACGAATATTCGAATCGCGAATATCGGCACTTCGAGAATTTGTGAATATTTAGAATATAGTGCTATATATTCGTAATTTTGAATATTCTAGTGTTATGACGCCGCCCCTGGGCACCTTCAGAAGTGATTGGCATATGCAATTAAAGTGATTTTCTGAAGATCTGTAGGAGGTACAGCAATAGGGTAAGAGGCGTTTTAATGTGGGGGGCAATTTTGCATAGAATGATGTGAGTGTTGAAAAATGGGTTTTTGGGGTGAAAGACTCCCTTTAACAGATATATAATTCAGATAGTTAGGGGGAGATAGCCAGTGTAGATAACATTGATTTATAGTGTAGCTGATAGGTTCAAGTGCAGGTTATTAGGTAGTATGATAGGTTCGGCTGTACATAGTGCTGTGATGTCACCCAGTTGCATGTATTGCGCAAAAAGATGCGCATCATTAATTGCCGATTTACACATGCAACAAATATATATTGAAGCACTCTACCTGCATATAAAGCTATTGTAATGTTCTGCCATGCCAACCATTACTCCAGTCTCAGTAAACTTCTAGCAGCTTGAAAAATGTACCCAAAGTGACCCACGCCTGTATTGCGCACGCAGTACGCGACTATTACATTGCTGATTTTTCGCAGTCAAGAAAATAACCGCAAATTTGCGAATATATGGCGAATATTCGCCCATATATCCGTGAAATATCGTGAATTTGAATATAGCTCCTGCTGCTTATCACTACTTTGTTATTTCTGCCCCTGCCAATTTTTGTTATTCCTACCTACTTGTGCTGGCCTTGTCCAAGTTGCCCCACTTTCTGTCAACTTGGACATGGGGCCACTTTTAGTTTTATTTTTTCCAGGGCTACTTTATGTTTCCAGTCCTCCCATGGGAATCACAATTGTGTTTGTATTATATAACTTCTGTGAGATCACAAGTGGGTTTCAGCCAAGAAATATGCTGTGACATCCCAGATGTATTTGCATCAGGTGAACTCTTATGACCGCAGTGGTTTTCAAACAGTAATATTGTGACATCACAATGTGCATTTCTCAGGTAAGCTACTGTTATATCATAAGTCTCTGTCAGGTTAGGCTGGGCTCACATCTATCAGTTGTGTCCAGCCAGCTGATTTATACACAACCAATGTATGTGTATTTTGCACTTCAGTACACAGTCCAGCATCCATGGCTTAAAAAAAGACAGACAGGAAAATCCTGCATGCTCCTTTTTTCTGTTCACACTAGAAGACCTCTACCATCAAAACTAATGCACTGGGACAATTCGAAACATAGCTATTGAATCAGATCTAGTATCAGTTTCCCTCAAGCGTTTTTGTACCATGTCGGAGGAAAACTGAAATGAATAGCCGGGTATATGTGAAATGTGACATCACAACTGGAGTTCTTTCAGAAAACTAGTGTCACATCACCAGTTTAAGTCAGGTAAGTTCAGGGATGGACAGACTATATCTACCACTAAATTTCAGTTGTGTTCAAAATTATTGAACCCCCACTGAAATTGAGTGTTTTGGCCAATTTGACATTGATTTTGATCATTTCAGTCATCTTGTTTACAATTAAATCAAAGAGGCACTTGTAAGTCAGACAAATATAACATAACATTTATAATGAAATAACCACAAATGTCTTTTCTGTGCTCACATCATTATCAGTTTTATTCAACCCCCAAGTGACATTCAATCTTAGTACTTAGTACAACATCCTTTTCCAGTTATAACAGCTTTTTAATGTGAAGCATATCTTAACACAAGTGTCCTGCAGCGATTTACGGGTATCTTCGCCCATTCTTCATGGGCAAAAGCCTCCAGTTCAGTCACATTCTTAGGCTTGCGTGCTGCAACTGCTTTCTTTAAGTCCCACCAGAGGTTCTCAATCGGATTTATGTCTGGTGACTGCGATGGACACTTCAAAATGTTCCAGCCTTTAATCTGCAACCATGTTCTAGTGGACTTGGAGGTATGCTTGGGATCATTGTCCTGTTGAAAGGTCCAACGTCTCCCAAGCCTCAGCTTTGTGACAGACTGCATCACATTTTCATCCAATATCTCCTGGTACTGAAGAGAATTCATGGTACTGTACCTTGCACACGCTGAAGCTTCCCTGTTCCCTGAAGCAAAACAGCCCCAAAGCATG
This sequence comes from Bufotes viridis, assembly GCA_033119425.1. Lineage (NCBI taxonomy): Eukaryota > Metazoa > Chordata > Amphibia > Anura > Bufonidae > Bufotes > Bufotes viridis. Next base: position 48,653,075 of record CM065592.1, on the reverse strand, counting down.
ATTGACCCCCCCGCCATGCTTCACAGTAGGCAAGGTGTTCTTTTCTTCATAAGCCTTGTTCTTTCTCCTCCAAACATAGCGTTGATCCATGGGCCCAAACAGTTCTAATTTTGTTTCATCAGTCCACAGAACACTATCCCAAAACTTTTGTGGTTTGTCCACATGACTTTTGGCATACTGCAGTCGACTCTTCTTATTCTTTGGAGACAGCAAGGGGGTGCACCTGGGAGTTCTGGCATGGAGGCCTTCATTACGCAGTGTGCGCCTTATTTTCTGAGCTGAAACTTCAGTACCCGCATCTGACAAATCTTTTTTAAGTTCCTCAGCAGTCACACGGGGACTTTTCTCCACTTTGAGCTTCAGGTAGCACACAGCAGTCAAAGTCAGCATCTTCTTTCTGCCACGACCAGGTAGCGTTTCAACAGTGCCCTTTGCCTTGAATTTGCGAATGATGCTTCCTATGGTGTCTCTTGGTAAGTTTAACATCTTTGCAATCTCCTTATAGCCATTGCCCTTCCTGTGAAGAGAAATCACCTCTTCTCTTGTCTTCCTGGACCATTCTCTTGACTTCACCATGTTTGTAAACACACCAGTAAATGTCTAGAAGGAGCTGAGTATCACAGTTATTTTACATCTGCCTAATTGGTGCTTATTATGCTTGATTGCTGCTCCTTGACATCCAGAGGTGTTTTCAATACCTGATCGAAAACACTTGAATGAACCTCTGTTCTTAAGAGTGGTAGTCTTTAAGGGGTTGAATAATTGTGTCAATGAAGAAATCAGAAAAAAATATTTACTACTGTATTACAAAAACAATTGATGTCATTTTAGTTGCATTTGGTTCTTTAAAAAGTCCTTGTAAGATTTCATTCTGAACACAATTACAAATGTACACTAAATTCCCTAAAACCCTTTACAGCATTGGGGGTTGAATAATTTTGAACACAACTGTAATAGTTGGACATCAGGGGTCTCATATACTGTATACTATATTACACCGGGGTCCATGTTTGTGTCCACCCCTGAGTTGAAGCCTTATACTGTATACTATATTGGACAGGGTCCCTGTTTGTGTCCACCCCTGAGTTGAAGCCTTATTCCTGATACTATATAAGACAGGGTCCCTGTTGATGTCCACCCCTGAGTTGAAGCCTTATACTTTATACTATATTGCATAGGGCCCCTGTTAATTTCAACCCCTGAGTTGAAGCCATATACTGTATACTATTTTACACAGGGGACCTGTTGTTGGTGTCCACCCCCGAGTTGAAGCTTAGAATTGTGAACAAGTTTTTGACTCTGGTTTAGAATGGGTGAAGAGAAGTAAAAAAAAAAATCAACAGTTATTGATTCACTTGATATTCCTTACATTGTTGCTCTGAGATTACATTGCGCCTTGATATAGAGGTTACAATTCAGACAGATTCATATTCTTCTCCTGACTATTATAAAATAAATGAACAATGTTCTGGAAACTGCATGATTAAACAGGATGTAAATAATGCACACACTTGTGGGTCCCACTTATAGGAAGCTTTACCAGAAGGATCTCCTTGAACTCCAGGTTCTAATGTGACCACCTCAATAAGAAGTTGTCTACTTGTATAAACGAGTTTATTCATATAGTGTGAGAGAATCATGCCATGCTTGACAATTCGACAAAGGACAGTCTATAGTTTATACACACACAAGGCTATTACACACCGCCTGTGCAAAAAAAAGTGGTCACCAAAAAATAGGTCACACACTATTTAGTTGGACTGCCTTTAGCGTTGATTATGGCACGCATTCGCTGTGGCATTGTTTCGATAAGCTTCTGCAATGTCACAAGATTTATTTCCATCCAGTGTTGCATTCATTTTTCACCAAGATCTTGCATTGATAATGGTAGAGTCTGACCGCTGTGCAAAGCTTTTTCCAGCACATTTCAAAGATTCTCAATGGGTATAAGTTCTGGACTCTGTGGTGGCCAATCCATGTTTGAAAATGATTTCTCATGCTCCCTGAACCACTCTTTTACAATTTGAGCCCGATGAATCCTGGTATTGTCATATTGGAATATGCCTGTTCCATCAGGGAAGAAAAAATCAATTGATGGAATAACCTGGTCAGTCAGTATGTTCAGGTAGTCAGCTGACCTCATTCTTGGAGCACATACTGTTGCTGAACCTAGACCTGACCAACTGCAGCAACCCCAGATCATAGAACTGCCCCCACAGGCTTGTACAGTAGGCACTAGGCATGATGGGTGCATCACTTCATCTGCCCCTCTTCTTACCCTGATGCACCCATCACACTGGAACAGGTTCAATCTGGACTCATCAGACCACATGACCTTCTTCCATTGCTCCAAAGTCCAATCTTTATGCTCCCTAACAAATTGAAGTCTTTTTTCTGGTTTGCCTCACTGATTAGTGGTTTTCTTACGGTTACACAGCTGTTCAGTCCCAATCCCTTGTGTTCCCTTCGCATTGAGCATGTGGAAATGCTCTTACTTTCACTATTAAACATAGTCATGAGTTCTACTGTTAATTTTCTTTGATTTGATTTCACCAAATATTTAAGTGATTGCCATTTACAATCATTCAGGATTTTTTTCCGACCACATTTCTTCCTCAAATACGATGGTTACCCACTATCCCTTCAGTTTTCAATAATTGGACAGTTCTTGACCCAATTTTAGTAGTTTCTGCAATCTCCTTAGATATTTTCTCTGCTTGATGCATGCCAATGATTTGACCCTTCTCAAACAGACTAACATCTTTTCCACGACCACAAGATGTGTCTTTCGCCATGGTTGTTTAAGAAATGAGAAGCAACTCATTTCCCCAGTTGGGGTTACATAACTTTTTGCCAGCTGAAAGATAATCACCCATGCAGTAATTATCCAATAGGAGGCTCATACCTATCTGCTTAGTTAAATCCAGGTGGCGACTTTTTTTGGGACAGGCAGTGTATTTAATCACATATAGTGGGCATGGTCTATCCACTCTCAAACTGCAAATTTTGTATCATTCATGGAGTAGTTAAATGTATAATATTCAGAAATTAGTCCAAACTAGGGAAGAAGCAAAGCTTCTTAAGTGCCCCTTACCCACTAATTTAGGCTTTATTCTCATATTCATGCTTGTGATGACAAGATTGTCAGTGTTTCATCCATTTTTATCTGTGTTTATTTTTTGCTCTTCGTGTGTCGTCTGCATTCCATGTGCACAACTAGGCTGGAAAAGGGATCTCCAGAGCATATCCTACCAATGGTGAGTGAAAACCATTGATAGAACACAGATACCATCCATGTCCTGTCAGTGTTTTTCACAGACTCATAGATAAGTGTTTGGTCTGCACCATAGACCAAAGCAGTGCATGTTGTTTTTCCACTGACCTATAGACAATGAAAAAACATGGATGGCTGAATATACACATTAAAATCAATGGGTATGTGTTCTATCCATGGAGAACACAGACAGCACATATCTTTGATTCATTGATGTGTGATTAAGCCCTAATACACATGTATTTGTACTTTGATGACCAAGCCTTGAAATTTGTTTAGTGTCTGATTAATTAAATCTGTAAAAAAAAATTGATTTCGGTCCGAATCGATTAAACCTGATTCAAAAGTGAACCGACTGGCCTGAAAATTAGAATATGATACTCCAAAGACTCCTAGGCACTCAAATTTTTCCTCTCTTTTTTCCCCTTTTTTTCTGATTCTTGCCGTCCCCCGCCCTTTTTAGGCTCTTTAAATCATGGAGGAGAAATAGGCATGGTTGAAGAGTAGGCATACTACTTTCTCCACAGTGCACAGTCCAAGTCATTCCCATATCTAAACTTGTGGAACATCTCGTCTACTCCCGCTTAATAAGCTATCTTTCTGCGAAGTCTCTTTTTGACTCCTTACAATCTGGCTTTTGCTGCCTCTACTCTACAGAAACTGCATTTTCTAAAGCGTCTAATGATCTCCTGACAGCTAAAAGAAATGGCAACTCTCATTCTCCATGCTCTACTCAATTGACCTTAAGGACACTGCTTTCTCGTGGTTCTTTTCCTATCTCTCGTCGCTCATTTAGTGTATCATTTACTGGCTCTACTTCTCTTCATCCTCTTGATGTTGGGGTTCCTCAGGAGTTCAGTTCTAGGTCCTGTTCTCTCTCTACACAGCCCCTATTGTACAGACTATCAGTAGATTTGGCTTTTAGTACCATCTCTATGCTGATTACACCTGTAAACTGTACACTTCATCTCATAATATCAACCATGCTTTACTACAAAACACTATTCATTATCTAGCAGAGGTCTCTAATATTATGTCCTCTCTCTATCTGAAACTAAACCTCTCAAAAACTGAACTTCTTGTCTTTTCTCCATCTACTAAACCACCTAAACTTGATATTTTAATTTCAGTCTGCAGTACTATCATAATCGACAGCACACCCGATGTCTTGAGATTATGTTTGACTCAGATCTTACCTTTGTTCCCCATATACAATTACTCGCATGTTCTTGTCTGCACCTCAAGAAAATCTCCAGAATCTGCCCTTTTCTAACAGTGGAAACAGACAAAACTGTTGTTGTTTTCAATTCATTTTTGCCTTGACTACTGTAACTTATTACTAATCAGTCTTCCCCTCACTAAACTCTCCCTCCCTTCAGTCTGTCCTAAATGCAGCAGCCAGGATCATCTATCTTTTCACCCACTACCCTGATGCCTCCACCCTGTACTAGTCGCTTCACTAGTTGCCTATCCACCACAGAATACAGTTCTCAAAGTTCTAAAGTTCTAAAGTTCTCACCCACAAAGCTCTCCACAGTGCTGTACATATGCTCCCTCATCTCTGTCTACCACCCTATTCGCGCCCTGTATTCTGCCAATGATCTAGACTAACATCCTCCATAACTTGAACCTCTTACTTCCGTCTTCAATACTTTTCTTGAACTCCACTTGCTCTCTTGGAACACACTTCCCCAGACAATCAGGTAATTCCCAAATTCCTTAGCTTTAAATGTGCCTTAAAAACACATCTTTTAAGGCAGGCTTATCATGTTCGCTAAACTGATTCTTCCTCGCTTACCCCCCTCCAACCCTCAAATCTTATTCTGAACTGAACACCATCTTCTGAAAGTAATCTTCACACCCAATGCTCTAGCTCGTTTTTTTCTCTATGCGATTATATATATATTTTTTTTAAATAAATAGAATAATTATAATAATTATCAAGTATTATAATTATTCTATTTATTTTAAAAAAAGCAAAGTAATATAATCGCATAGCGAATTAAACACAGCTGTCTCTATAGTCAACCTTCCTATTTGATTGCTAGATTTAGTGAAGTTGACGAATAGGTAGCTAAAACGAAGATGGAGAATACTTCGTTATCTTCGTTTTGAGGAATATGACGAATACATTCGTCATATTCGCTAATTCTACCAAGCCAACCATAGTAAACCAGGTCTAAGTAGAAATCGCAATGCGGTGACTTCAAGTTATATTAATCGCATTGCGATTTCAACTTAGAGCTGGGTTTATAATGGGTCAGCTTGATAGAATTAACGAAGTTAACGAATATGGAATATAGCAGTGCTAAGTTGAAATCGCAATGCGATTAATATAACTTGAAGTAATCGCATTGTGATTTCAACTTAGCACTGCTATATTCCATATTCGTTAATTCTAGCCTAATATGTAAGATAGCAGTGCTAAGTTGTAATTTGTGATGTCGCGAACATAAAATTTTCAGTTCGCGAACGCGAACTTCCGCAAATGTTCGCGAACAGGCGAACCGGGCGAACCGCCATAGACTTCAATAGACAGGCGAATTTTAAAAACCAAAGGGACTCTTTCTGGCCACAATAGTGATGGAAAAGTTGTTTCAAGGGGACTAACACCTGGACTGTGGCATGCCAGAGGGGGATCCATGGCAAAACTCCCATGGAAAATTACGTAGTGGACGCAGAGTCGGGTTTTAATCCATAAAGGGCATAAATCACGTAACATTCCTAAATTGTTTGGAATAACATGCTTTAAAACATCCAGTGTGTGTATACGATCAGGTATGATGTTGTATCGATCAGGTAGTGTAAGGGATACGCCCGCTTCACAGACATTGACATACCAAACTCCTCTTTTAATGCACCGCAAACAACCGCAAACAGTCCATTTGCACAACCGCAAACTCCCCATTTGCACAAGGTTGGATACCAAGCTAGCCATGTCCCGGTGATGTCATTGAAGGTTTCTTCCTCCACCCAGCCACGTACAACACCAAGGGTCCCCGAAAGGTCAATTGAATTGATTTTTCGAACGGGGAGATGGTTAAAAAAACGCTGGCTCCCTCCCCTTTGTTTTAATCCACGGTCACTGCGTCTGCGCCGTGCAATTTACTGTCATACCTGATATGAGTGGTATTTTCTATAGTACTATTCTCACCAGTTTAATCCCTGTTACGTCCCCAATCTGGGGTCCATCTATTGAATTGATTTTTCGAACGGGGAGATGGTTAAAAAAACGCTGGCTCCCTCCACTCTGTTTTAATCCACGGTGACTGCGTCTGCGCTGTGCAATTTACTGTCACACCCGATATGAGTGGTGGTGGGCACTGGCAGTGGGCACACTACAGTCTGTGGAAGTCGGCCTGACACACGCTGGCAGCAGGCAAGCAACTGAAATTAGACTAAAGTGTAAAAATTAAATGCCTGTGCCACACGGTAGGAGTGGTGGTGGGCACTGGCAGTGGGCACACTACAGTCTGTGGAAGTCAGCCTGACACACACTGGCAGGCAACTAACCTTAGATTAAAGGGTAAAAATTAAATGCCTTTGTTTGATGCAAAGTCCTGTGCCACACGGTATGATTGATAGGCAGCAGTGGCAGTGGGCACACTACAGTCTGTGGGCCTGCAGCTCCTCACACACAGGCAGGCCAGGCAACTGCAATATATATATGGAGAAAAAAAAAAAGCAGACTAATGTTGCAGCCCTAAAAAGGGCTTTTTGGGGTGCTGTCAGGACGCTGTCCTTACAGCAGAGATCAGATGAGTCTTTCAGGACTGGAATACACACTGAATTCACAAGCCTAGCTATCGATTTCCCTATTAAATCAGCAGCAACTACTCTGTCCCTCCTCTCACTAAGACTGCAGCTTCAGAATGAATCTAAAATGGATGCTGTGCAGGAGGTGGGAGGGTCTGGGAGGGAGGGTATGCTGCTGATTGGCTGGAATGTGTCTGCTGACTGTGAGGTACAGGGTCAAAGTTTGCTCAATGATGATGTATAGGGGGCGGACCGAACATCGCATATGTTCGCCCGCTGAGGCGAACGCGAACAAGCTATGTTCGCCGGGAACTGTTCGCCGGCGAATAGTTCGGGCCATCTCTAGTTGTAATCACAATGCGATTAATATAACTTGAATTAATCGCATTGTCATTTCAACAGACATGGTTTACTATGGTTGCTAAAACGAAGATGGAGAATACTTTGTTATCTTCATTTTGAGGAATATGACGAATACATTCGTCATATTCGCTAATTCTACCAAGCCAACCATAGTAAACCAGGTCTAAGTTGAAATCGAAATGCGATTAATTCAAGTTATATTAATCGCATTACGATTTCAACGTAATTCTCAAATCTGACAGTACATTTTAGTATGGAGACGTTCCCATGGTGATGGGGACGCTCCATGAGCATGGAAGTCGGCAGAAGCGGCAACGGGCACTGACTGGAGCAGCCAGGAAGCCAGGAATCCTCAGGATAGGTAAAAACTACTTTTGGAAAGGGGGAAAGAAAAAAATATAACAAAAAAAAAAACGAATATTCGAAATAGCGAATTTATAGCGCTATACTCGAAATTTTCGCGAATTAGCGAAGTGCCGATATTCGCTAAAAAAATTCGCTATTCGAATATTCTCGCTCAACACTATTCATAGGCTTCAATGTACTTTGCTCATCAACAAAGCAGGGCATTGCAAGATGTCAGTGATAGAATCTGAGTGGTTCATTAATCACAACAATGCGCTCCATGACTAGTACAGATCTGAAGAATTTCTTCTATGTATTGGAAATGTGTACAGTACAATGGTCATAGAATGATGGCTATATTATACATAGGTCATTAAAGTTTGGTATTGACTGTTGCTCACATTAGTTGACTGTAATACATGGTACTTATGTTAAAGAAGAACTCCTGGAAAAGTGCATGATGTAATCTGTAGTGAATGTAATCATCTCATCAGTGACTGTATTTGTGAACTATGCCCTCCCTTCTAATTTTTAGCAGTGTCATGTGACCAACTATCTGATCTCCAACTGACACAGGACAGGAAGTCAGTTACTTCACTGATTCCTATGCGACTGACATTGAGGCTACCATAGGAATACATAAAGAAATAAACTTCCTGTCCACACATGAGATGCTGTGTTATTTGTAAAGTTTGATTGCTGGTCACATGACACAGCTGAGGATCAGAAGGGAGGGGATAACTTACAAATACAGAAACTGGTAAGAATATTACCTTCACTACAGATTATATCATGTACTATTTTAGCAGGTCAGAAAATAAGATTTTTTGCGGGTGGTGGTCTTCTTTAAGTTTAAGTAAAGTTCAGGGTAGTTGTGTTTTAATAAGAAAATGCAAATGAAAGAAGAAAAAACATGCCATAATTTGAAACTAATGTAAAAAGTAAAGCAAAGTAGATACTAGGGTAGTAGGGTACATACTGTACATATTTACCAGTAAATGCAGTAAACAGGCACATTTACCAACATAACTCCTAATGAAGAATTGTGCTTTTGGTCTTCCAAGAACATTTTTATAGTATATATTGTTCTACAAATGTACTGAGATCCTTTTGATTTGCAAAATTTGGAGTCCATATACTTATAATTTTATATCAAATATAAAATCATCAAAGCTCTGTGTACCAAAGATATAAATAGAGTATAAGGGGCAAAAAAGCAAAATTTAAATGGTCCTTCCTGGCATTGCTGGCCATGCAATCATCCCAAGAAACAAGGCAAAGCCCCTAGGGAAGAGCAGTAGGATTAGCTTGAAATGGGACCCTCTTCTTCTCATAAGCCCCCATAGCAGCTTAATAGTTTCTCTTCTGTTCTCTTGTTGTGCACCACGACTATCAAACTACAGGGAACATGAGCTGCCTTGGAGAACAAACCACTGAAAACACACAACACTAAACACCAAGGCGGATATTTGATTGAGTCTGAATGGGTGTACTCTGCGCAAAATTTATCAAAAGTCACATACTGGGCTAAATTTATCCAAACTGGTGTAAAGGAAAACTGGCTTAGTTGCAGATGCTCTGGAAAATGAAAGGTGGGATCTGATTGGTTGCTATGGGCAATGCCACTCTACTCTTTCTTATATTTAGTGCATTTTAAACCTAACACTTTTGTCTAGAAATGCCACTCTTATGCCAACCTTGTACTGGAATGAGTTTGCAACTTTTTTCAGAATTTTTTTTTAAGTTGCTTTGAGCTATCTGGTATAGATGGGGAGATCTTATATACATTTTAATTTTTGCTGCTGAGTCAGTTTTTCCAAAACTGGGTTCAAGAAATCATGTGCGACATACTACCAGGTTGGCAATTGCACAGGGAAGCAATCTTCCTATTGTCTTGACTACTTGACTACTCAAGTAGTTTCTCATGATTATGTTTACCAATTTCAATGTCTTAAAGCTCTGAACCCAGACATGTTCGGTGACGTCAATGGCTTTTATGGGTTGGCTTTAGCGCTGCCCTAGCCGTTTTACAGGCTAGGGCAGCGCTATAGCCCGCCCATCAATGCTGGTGAAGTTACAAGGCTCACTGCTGGGTGGAAGCCTCCGCTTGGCAGCCCTATGGAGAGCCCGGTTCATCACCAGTACTCCAGAACATGCCTTTGCCCTGAGCGATTAAGCACAGGGCAAAGGAGAGCATCGGAGTATCAACTACTCCAATGCTCAAGTCAGGGGGGCTGCCTGGGTGAAAATAGAGGTATGTTTGGGTTCAGAGCTAACCCCTTTAATATTCCTATGTTTTCCTTTCCCCTCCCTCCCTCCATAACCCTGTATTCCTTTTGTCTGCTGTCATACAAATTGTTCTAAATAAAGAGTTCAATATGAAAAAGTTGCTGTGATAAATCTGTTGTGGAACTATTTAACATAGATAACCACGCCCACTTTCTCACCCACTTTTCAAAATTGCAATGAGTGGTGTAAAAATGCAAAACTTGCACATTTTGGTACAAATCATTGCAAACAGTATTCCGGAGTGCAGGTCTTTAATTCCCCCCCAAGGGTGGGGACACTAAGGACTTTGCATCAATGATTATCTTGGACTCAAAACTAAACTCTTCAGCACTAGTCCACTTGCCAATAGGATACTGGACAATAGTGTCTACTGGTTATGATGGTATAGAATTGGCACTCTATGTATTCATAAATTGACCAAATATACATTTAATTTGGCTTTTTTTATTGGTTGCTTTGAAAATTTATAACTTTCTCCGTTTAGTCCAGTTTCCCGTAGAGATATCAGTTTAGCAATTGTGTCTTTTGTAAGAAAATAAAGAAAAAGCATGATATATACGAAGGGTTAATAGCTGAGCCTTAATTCATTTGTGCAATTGGAATGTCTTTGCAATTAGTAATTGCTTCAATATCAAGAAGCTTTTATTCATTTCATGGTAGCTCACAGGCCTCCAGAGTTTTGCCCTTGGGCTCCATGGAGACTCGTCCTTAACAAAGCACAAAAGACGCAAATCAGCCCAGAAACGGTAAAACCTTGTTTTTTTTTCTTTATTTTATGAATGCTTGTAGCAGTCAGATAGGAGCAGACTAGGCAGCAAGAAAACAAAAAATGCACAATTACTGTGGCAAAGTTTTAGGATAAAAAAAATAGTGTGGAGATATATTTTAATTGTAATTCCCATATAATTTGTAAGATTGTATTATATATATATATATATATATATATATATATATATATATATATATAGTACAGTGTGTGTATATATATATATATATATATATATATATATATATAATGATAATGTTACAGCATATAAATATAAAAAGACACATTTCCAACATGTATAGTATAGTTATAATGATCCAGAGGAAGCCAAAAAAAAAAAACCCCTGTGAGGTAGAAGACAATTTTGCCCACTTAAGGGGAAACAAATTCCTTCCCGACTCCAATTAGGCAATCAGAATAACTCCCTGGATCAACGACCCATCTCTAGTAACTATAACCTGTAATATTATTACGCTCCAGAAATACATCCAGGCCCCTCTTGAACTCTTTTAGTGAACTCACCATCACCACCTCCTCAGGCAGAGAGCTCCATAGTCTCACTGCTCTTACTGTAAAGAATCCTCTTCTATGTTTGTGTACAAACCTTCTTCTCTCCAGACGCAGAGGATGTCCCCTTGTCACAGTCCTGGGGATAAATAGTTGATGGGAGAGAATAGATATCTTTACTGACCCCTGATATATTTATACATAGTTATTAGATCTCCCCTCAGTCGTCTATTTTCAAAAGTAAATAACCCTAATTTTGACAATCTTTTCAGGGTACTGTAGTTGCCCCATTCCAGTTATTACTTTAGTTGCCCTCCTCTGAACCCTCTCCAGCTCTGCTATGTCTGCCTTGTTCACAGGAGCCCAGAACTGTACACAGTACTCCATGTGTGGTCTGACTAGTGACTTGTAAAGTGGTAGGACTATATTATCATCACGGGCATCTATGCCTTTTTTGATGCAACCCATTATCTTATTGGCCTTGACAGCAGCTGCCTGGCACTGGTTTCTACAGCTTAATTTGCTGTTCACTAAAATTCCTTTTCCATGTCACTGTTACCCAGTCTTTTACCATTTAGTATGTATGGGTGACTTGCATTACTCCTTCCCATGTGCATAACCTTACATTTGTCAGTGTTAAATCTCATCTGCCACGTATCTGCTCAAGCCTCCGATCTATCCAGATCCCTTTGTAGCAGTATACTGTCCTCTTCTGTGTTAATTACTTTACACAGTTTAGTTTCATCTGCAAAAATTGATATTTTACTGTGCAAGCCTTCTACAAGATCATTAATAAATATATTGAAGAGAATAGGGCCCAATACTGACCCATGAGGTACCCCACTAGTGACATTGACCACATCTGAGTGTGTACCATTAATAACCACCTTCTGTTTTCTATTACTGAGCCAGTTACTTACCCACATAGATTAGAGACATTTTCTCCCAGTCCAAGCATTCTCATTTTATATACTAACCTTTAATGCGGTACAGTGTCAAATGCTTTGGAGAAGTCCAGATATACAACTTCCATTGATTCGCTGCTGTCAAGTCTAGAACTTACCTCCTCATAGAAACTGATTAAATTAGTTTGACATGCCCGATCCCTCATGAAGCCATGCTGATATGGCGTTATTTGCTTATTTGTATTGAGGTACTCCAAGATACCATCTCTTAGAAAACCTTCAAACAGTTTACCCACGATAGATGTTAAACTTACCGGCCTATAGTTTCCAGGCTCTTTTTTTGGACCCTTTTTGAATATTGGCACCCCATTTGCTATGCGCCAATCCTATGGAACACTCCCTGTCAGTATAGAGTCCTTAAATATCACAAATAAGGGTCTGGCTATGACATTATTTAATTCTCTTAGGATACAGGGGTGTATGCCATCTGGTCCTGGTGATTTGTCTATTTTATTCTTTTTAAGACGCAGCTGTACTACTTCCTGGGTCATACAGGGCACTTTAATGGGGAACTTACTTAAATACATTCTGCATTTTATCTGACAGTTTATTTTCTTCACTGAAAACAGTGGAGAAAAAATATTTTTAATAGCTTTGCTTTCTCCTCATCGCTCTCTGCAACTCCCCCCTCATTACTCTGTAGAGGGCTAACACCTTTAGATTAATACTTTTTACCATTTATATATTTGAAGAACATTTTAGGGTTAGTTTTGCTCTCTTTGGCAATCAATCTCTCGGTCTCTAGTTTGGCTTCTTTTATTTGTTTTTTACATATTCTATTTTTTTCCTTATAGTTTTTCAGTGCTTCTTTGCTACCCTCCTGTTTTAGTGATTTAAATGCTTTATTTTTGTCATTTATTGCTTTCTTTACAGTTCTATTTATACACATTGTTTTTTTCTTGTTCCTTAACCTTTTATTCCCATAAGGTATGTACCTCTCACATTTAGATTTTAGGATGCTTTTAAAAGATTTTCTGTGGACTCTGGTATATTCGGTAGTTTATAATAAACTCCTATTAGTATTTTATTATTGTTTTTGCCTCAATGTATTTTTACCCACAGTGACTCCACATGTTCATGTCCCTCACTTATATCTTCTCGGACTATGGGCTTTAGACAGGACTTTACATAAAGGCAGGCCCCTTCACCACTAGGGTTTTTGCAATCCTGTCTAAACAGACTGTAACCCTGTATGCCCTATATGCAGGGCCGGCTCTAGGTTCATTTGGACCCTTGGGCGATAAATCTCAGTGGGCCCCCTTCAGGCATTTTTTTACATTTTCATGTCCCCCTGTGGCTTCCACACAGTATAATGACCCCCAGTGGCCCCACACACAGTGTAATGACCACTATTCGCTCTTCACACAGTATAATGAACCTCCCAACACAGTATAATGACCCCACAGTGGCGCTCTATTTGGACTAATAACCCCCAGTTGCCCCCATTCAGAATAATGACCCCCAGTGGTCTCCACACTGGGGGTTATACTGTATAGAGGGGGCAATGGAGTCATTATACTGTATAGTGACTTCTGGGGTCATTACATTGAATGGGGGCTCTGGGGGTCATTATACTGTGTAAGGTAAGGGGCCCTCACAGTATAATGACCCCCAGTGCCCCCCACACAGTATAATGATCTGAAAGTGGCCCTCCATTCAGAATATTGACCCCCAGTGCCTCCCACACAGTATAATGACACCGCCATACTGTTACCGGATAAAGGGTATAAGAGAGCACAGTACAGGGAATGACTAGGAGCACTGTACAGGGTGTGGTAAGAGGGCACAATGCAGGGTTTAAAGGAGCACATCATGGGGTCAGGGGCACATTACGGGTGACCCTGTGACGTTAGAAGGTCCTTATGGTGAATGTGGTTTAGACACCACCATAATGAGAGGCAGAGGAGTGACACAGGGGCCCGGGGCCATGGATGGACAGGAGGGGTGAACACAGCAAGTAGGTGGAAGGTGCTGAGGGGGATTCATTAAAGAAGTAGTGGCAGGAGGTCTCTGCAGGGCAGCAAAAACAAATACCATGAAGCTGCTTGTCTACTACAACATCCAGTAGCACCTGGAAGAGTTCCCTGTCCCAGAGGCAGTCACAGTGCAGACTAACTACTCACAGCCCTGCGATCTTGATCTTCTCTCTTCACTGTCCTCAGGCAGCACTGTAGAGGGGACGTGTCTGAGTCTCTGCAGCAGCTTCATTTGACTATCAGAGGGCCCTCCAGAAGGGATACTGCGTAAGTGAAATGACAGCAGCTCCAGCAATGATTTCTTCCATCTGTATTGATGAAAGTGCTCATAGTAGCTCTGTGGCCCCCCCAGACGCGGTGGGCCCCGAACTTGCCCTTGTATAACGGGTTCTAGCGCCGGGCATGCCTGTATGTTAACCGCCCAGTCATAGCTATCATCCAGCCATGTCTCAGTTATTCCCACTATGTCATAGTCCTCCTCACGCATCACTAATTCCAGTTCCCCAGTTTTATTAGTCAGGCTTATGGCATTAGTATACATACAATTAAGAGGTTTATGTATCATTTTTACCCTACACCTTTCCTTCTGAACTGTTCTAGTCCCTCCTTCCATTCCTCCCCCAGTCCTATTACCTTGCCCCCGGTCTCTATCTGCACTATTTTCCCATCCTATAATGTAATTACCCTCCCCAGTCCCTAGTTTAAACACTCCTCCAACCTTCTAGCCATCTTCTCCCCCAACACAGCTGCCCCTTCCCCATTGAGGTGCAGCCCATCCCTACGATAGAGCCTGTAGCCGACAGAGAAGTTTGCCCAGTTCTCTGGGATCCCAAACCCCTTCTTCCTACACCAGTTCGTGAGCCACTTGTTAACGTCCCAAATCTCCCGCTGCCTTTCTTGTGTGGCTCATGGTACAGGTAGTATTTAGGAAAACAGTACCTTTGAGGTCCTTGCCTTAAGTTTTTGACCTAAATCTCTAAAATAATTTTTAAGGACACTGTATGTAGCACTTCCCCTAACAACACCCAGCTAGTTTATAGCACCTCCCACCAGCTAGTTACATAGACACTTCCCTATCACTGCCCCTGACAACTCTCAGCTAGTTTATAGCCCCACAAGCTAGTTACATATACACTCCCCTATCACTGCCCCTAACAACACCGTTAGTTTATAGCTCCTCCCACCCAACTAGTTACATAGACTCTACCCTATCACTATCCTTAACAACACCCAGCTAGTTCATAGCTCCTCCCACCAGCTACTTACATAGACACTCCCCTATCACTTCCCCTAACACCAACCAGCTAGTTTATAGCTCCTCCCACCAGCTAGTTACATAGACACTCCCCTATCACTGCCCCTAACAACACCCAGGTAGTTTATAGCTCCTCCCACCCAGCTAGTTACATAGACACTCCCCTATCACTGCCCCTAACAACACCCAGCTAGTTTATAGCTCCTCCCACCATCTAGTTACATAGACACTCCCCTATCACTGCCCCTAACAACACCCAGCTAGTTTATAGCTCCTCCCACCATCTAGTTACATAGACACTCCCCTATCACTGCCCCTAACAACACCCAGCTAGTTTATAGCTCCTCCCACCAGTTAGTTACATAGACACTCCCCTATCACTGCCCCTAACTCCCAGCTAGTTTATAGCTCCTCCCACCAGCTAGTTACATAGACACTCCCCTATCACTGCCCCTAACAACATCCAGCTAGTTTACAGCTCCTCCCACCCAGCTAGTTACACAAAAACTCTCCTATCACTGCCCCTGTTGCTGCTCTGACATGTCTATGGACATAATATCACAGGAAATAAGAAAGGGCTGCATGGACACGGCGGTCATGTGACCACTGCCCAGAACGGAGGATAGAAGCAATTAAGGTAAAAGAAATACATTATAAAATTTCAGATCCCTTCATGAATATTTTAGAGAATATTGATCCAAATTTGATAAATCCCGATTATGTATCTAACAGTTTTGCCTGAGCTCTGCTTTGGCTTTGAGAAAATGACTTAACAGTTCAGCCCAAGCAGAGATCAGGCAGCAGAGTGAGAGGGGAGGGACTGCTTTAGATGCTCATATCTCCGGAATAATGGGAGTGAAAGCAGTGAAATATGCTTTTACTTTCTCTTTCAGCTGCATTCACTGCTAACCAGATTTCTAACAGCTATATCCTCCGATGAAGTGGAGCTAATGCTGTGATTCTGGTCTTGTTTAAAAGCTTGGAATGCCAACTTTTAAACAATCCCTAGATCCCTAAAGCAGCCCTCCCCTCTTCAGTTTGGGAAGGGGTGGGGGGACAAGTTGGGGGGCTGACATCCTGCAGGAGGAAAGAAAAATAAATATATGTATATATAAATTTGGCATAGTCATATTTCTACTGAATGACAGAATAAAGTTATCATGTTACTTATACGACACAGTGAAAAAATAAAATAATAATAAAAGTTATTTAATACGCTATATGAACCCTGAAATGGTTCCTTAAAAAACTGCAGTCATCCAGCAAAATCCAGGGAGAAATGTTACTGGTTCTTATGGATAAAATGAGTTATGTATTGTACCTCCTGAGTTGTGCACCTGCAATATTTAGCTGTATTAAAAATCTACAATAAAAAAGTGACATTTTTGGGAGGGTTTTTCCCAATTTTAAGGTGACTGTTAAGGAGGTTAAGGAAGATCTACAGAATTTCATAGAAACCTCTTATTTAAAGTGTATATTTAATTTTTGTTGAATGCATGAATTACATACTCATATTGTCTTACAGTTTGGACTATTTGGATGAATGGGTATCTTTCTAGGGGTGTCCTCCATTCAGGACTCTTCTATATGCCAGAGCCAGATGCTGCTAAGAAATTGTAGCTCCATCTTTGGTGGACTAATCCCAGCCACAGACTACATTGTCTCTCCATTTTCCCTGGAGCTGATGGCCAGGGTTCTCGATCAGCCAAGCGACGGCTTCCTTTTAAAACATATCTTTCTACAGTATATGCATTGTTAGAGAATGTCATAGGAGAAGGTCCTCTAGCAATGGCAGATACAGCCCACCCATGTATGACATAGTGGACCAACTACATACTATACGTATGTGCTGACTTCAATATAAAAGGGATTGGATTAGGAGTGTCCACTAAGTATTGGGATAAAGTGTGGCATAACTACATGGATTTAAGAAATAACATTTTAAAGATTTGGGGTAAAAACCAGGATACAAGGGAATCCAATATAATATATGGTGAGGACATACACAGTTGAGTGACATTATTATGACCACCAGCTAATGTCCAGAGTAACTGCTGTGTGCAGCAGGGACAGTAGCTAGACAGGCAGGGAATAACTCAGTAAGGTCATGGTAGGTTGTCACAGGTATCCCACAGGTGCTGGAGGGTGCATGGGGAGGATCCATATAGCGAACATGATGATTGAGGTGGTCCCACAGATGCTCAATTGAGTTTAACTCTAGTAATTGGGGGCCAGGGTAGGACTTGGAAGTCTTGATCATGATCTTCCAACCAAGGTCATACATTTCTAGCCATGTGACATCGCATTGTCTTGTTAGAAGATCTGCCCAAGGGAAGACAATCAGCATATATTTGTGTACGTGATCTGCAAGGATGGATTTATACTCAAATCGGTAAAGTGTGCCTTCCACATAGATGAGTGGGCCCAGAGAATGCCACAAAAACATTCCCCAGACTATAATGCTGCCACCATTAGCTAGTGTTTTTCCAGCAATGGTTGCAGGGTGTTTGCTCTCTGCTGTAGTCCCTCTGAAAATGTATAGTATACGTCATACATGTGCTAAGAGGTCTTTTTCTATAAGTAAAATTGTTCTCTGATGTTTCTCACCTGACACGCCAATGCCATCCATTCGATGAAGCAGAAAATGTGACTCATTGGAGAAGACAACCCTTTGCAAATCAGCAGAAGTCAAATTCTGATACTACTTTTCTGCTGATGCAACTTTGTTAGCAGAGGTGCAGTGACCATCCATCTGCTTCGGAGCCCCATACTCAGTAGGCTTTGCTGAACTGTTGTTTTTTCCGAACACATCTGATAGCCCCTTATTCATTTTGGTGTTGAGCTGTTCCACTGTAGTGTGTCGGTCTGCCTTTGTGCACCTTTGTAGTTGCCGTTTGCCTCTCATATCCATGGCTCATGATGATTTGCAGTTTCCACATCGCTAATTCACAATGGTGCCATTTGTCCAATCACAATACAGTTTCATCACAGCAGCATAGGAACAGTTTCCAAATTGTTTCATAAACAGTTTCAGAAATACTGCCTTCCTTGGCCCGAATGCCAATAATCATCCTTTTGTGCAACTCTTATAAATTTCACCTTTGACCCATGACAGCATGTGTGCAGACAGCGTATCGCACACCTTATATACCCACCAAGTCAGCTTACAACATGTGACTTCCTTCATGAGCTACACTCTTCAGAATCAAAAATGTATTTGTCATACTGTATATGTATATGATATGTATATGATGACCACATCACCATGAATTTAATGACTAAAAGTTGCCTTATGCATGTTGTATGTTTTGTGAAAGAATATACACGCTGTACACAAAAATTATGTTAACAGGACCAGGTAAGACCTGATATATATATATATATATATATATATATATATATATATATATATATATATATATATATATATACTCATATATATATATATATATATATATATATATATTTTATTTTTAAACTGATGAAGGTGTCTCATCACTGAAGCTCTTTTATTAGCTATTTCTAAGGTCAATGAAGTATGCTATTTTCAATGAGCTTGCTTGTGATCCTCAAATAGTTAGAGATGTTCTGGACATTATTAGTAGTAGGGCTGCAACGGTTACTCGATTTGAATCGAGTAATTCGACAGAAATAAATCCTCAATGTAAATTTTTTGTATCGTGGATTCGTTTGTGTAATGTGACCATGGAGCGTGAGTTAAGCGCTTGCTTTGGTCACCCGCCGGTCGGCACCGCGCTGCACTGTACTGTATTCTGACATGTCGTCAGGTCGTAGTGCACATAATCGCGCACTATGACCCGACACTGAGTGATGTCAGGACTACAGTGCAGCACGTGGAGAAGAAGACGGAGGAGCTGTGGAGTGGCGCTCCTACAGGTGAGGTAAGTGTTAAACTGGGACTGATGGCTAGGAGCAGAGATGGTGGTACTGGGGGAGCTGAGGACATGGAGGACTGCTGGCATGGGCGGGGTGACGGCATAGGGGAGCTGATGGCACTGGGGGGAACTGATGGCACAGAGCTGGTGGCACTGGGGGTTTAATGGCACAGAGTTGGTGGCACTGGGGGTTTAATAGCACAGAGCTGATGGCACTGTAGAGCTGATGGCACAGAGCTCATGGCACTGGGGGAGCTGATGGCACAGAGCTGATGACACTGGGGGGAGCTGATGGCACAGAGCTGATGGCACTGGGGAGCTGATGGCACAGAGCTGATGGCACTGGGGGAAGCTGATGGCACAGAGCTGATGGCACTGGGGGGAGCTGATGGCACAGAGCTGATGACACAGAACTGATGGCACATAGCTGATGACACTGGGGGAGCTGATGGCACTGGGGGGAGCTGATGGCACAGAACTTATGGCACAGAGCTGATGGCACTGGGGGGAGCTGATGGCACAGAGCTAATGGCACTGGGGGGCTGATGGCAATAGGACTGATGGCATGGGGGAGCTGATGGCACAGAGGACTGGTGGCACTGAGGGGGAGATGAGGGAACTGGGGGGGAGCTGATGGCACAGAGGACTAATGGCACTGGGGGTACCTGATGGCACAAAGGACTGATGGCATGGGGGGCTAATGGCACAGGGGAGTTAATGGCACTGAGGGTAACTAATGGTATAGAGGACTGATGGCACTGGGGGGGGGGGTCTGATGACCTTTTATAAAAGAAAACATTCTTTTAATTAGTTATTTCTTATTAGAGTACTCAATTAATCATTGGATTTATCAATAGAATACTTGATTACTAAAATAATCGATAGCTGCAGCCCTAATTAGTACAATACTAAATATGGGCCAAAGAGTTTTCCAAACCTCAAGTCAAGCAAGTAAATTCTAAATTATTAATTGCATAATGAAGCCCTTGATTTAAAGGGTTGTCTAAGATTGTAATATTGATGGCCTGTCCTCAGGACAGATGATCAATATCAGATCTGTGGGGTTCCATCTCCCGCTGATCAGCTGTTTGAAGAGACTGCTGTGCTCTGTTGAGTGCTGTGGCTTCTTCCCAGGTCAGTGTCATCACGTTCATTGGCCAAATGGTCTAGGCTCAGCTCAGTCCCATTTAAGTGAATGGGCCTGAGCTGCAATAGCAGTCATGTGCTTGATATGCTATGAGGAGACCACAGTGCTTACAGGAGCACCGGCAGTCAGACCAGTAGAATAGGCTATCAATATCAAAATCTTGGGCAACCCCTTTTAATGTAAAATGTTGCAATGTGTGGCATTTTTAAAATACATAAAACCATTGTGGAAACATACACTGGCTTTCATTCCAAATCTCTGTTCACACTAATCTTAACATGTCTAGTGTTGAGCGAACAGTTCGAGACTAGTTCGGGTTCGTACCGAATTTTAGGGTGTTCGCGACACGGACCCGAACATTTTCAAAAAAGTTCGGGTTCGGGTTCGTTGTTCGGCGATTTCTTCCCACTTTCTGAAGAGCTGCACAGCAGCCAATCAGCTAGCGTTTTACTTCTTGCCCTAAGAGCCCATCGCAGCCATGCCTACTAATGGCATGGCTGTGATTGGCCAAGTGCAGCATGTGACCCAGCCTCTATTTAAGCTAGAGTCACGTAGCGCCGCACGTCACACTGCCCTGATTAGTGTAGGGAGAGGACGCAGCTGCTGTGAGGGCGAGATTAGGCAGGGAAAAGTCAGCAAAAGCACCTAATAAAGTGATTGATCTACAGCTGTGAATGATTCAACTTCTGCTAGTTACTTGCTCGCTGGTTTATAGGCTGCATTTTGTGACTTGTGGTGCACCAGAACAAGCTGCCACCAAGTCCATTAATCCATCAATACTAGGTTTTTTTTGCTATATCCTACATCAGGGGCTTGGCTGTGCTAATTGTCACCCCTAGAAACCCAGGATAGCAATTTCTATATTTTATTAAGGGGTTAAATACAATTGCCAAAATAACAATCCCCTAAATCTGGTGTTCCAGCTTTGGCTAGCCAAGTATAATACTGTCTGCTGTCTGGCAAAGGATAGATTATTTTCTGTGGTGAAATTCAATTGCCAAAATAGCAATCCCCTAAATCTGGTGTCCCAGCACTGGCTGGCAAACTATCATAGTGTCCGCCAAAACATATATTTTGTTCTGGGGTGAAATTCAATTGCCAAAATAGCAATACCATAAATCTGGTGTCACAGCTGTGGCTGGCAAACTATATTAGTGTCCGACAAAACATATATTTTGTTCTGGGGTGAAATTCAATTGCCAAAATAGCAATACCCTGAATCTGGTGTCCCAGCTGTTGCAGGCCAAGTATTAATCTGTCCGTAAAAGGGTATATTTTGTTCTGGGGGGAAATTCAATTGCCAAAATAGCAATACCATAAATCAGTGGTTTCAGCTGTGGATGGCAAAGTATAATAGTGTCCGCCAAAACATATATTTTGTTCTGGGGTGAAATTCAATTGCCAAAATAGCAATACCATAAATCAGTGGTTTCAGCTGTGGCTGGCAAAGTATAATAGTGTCCGCCAAAATATATATTTTGTTCTGGGGTGAAATTCAATTGCCAAAATAGCAATACCCTGAATCTGGTGTCCCAGCTGTTGCAGGCCAAGTGTTAATCTGTCCGTAAAGGGTATATTTTGTTCTGGGGTGAAATCCAATTGCCAAAATAGCAATACCATAAATCAGTGGTTTCAGCTGTGGCTGGCAAAGTATAATAGTGTCCGCCAAAACATATATTTTGTTCTGGGGTGAAATTCAATTGCCAAAATAGCAATACCCTGAATCTGGTGTCCCAGCTGTTGCAGGCCAAGTGTTAATCTGTCCGTAAAGGGTATATTTTGTTCTGGGGTGAAATTCAATTGCCAAAATAGCAATACCATAAATCAGTGGTTTCAGCTGTGGCTGGCAAAGTATAATAGTGTCCGCCAAAACATATATTTTGTTCTGGGGTGAAATTCAACTGCCAAAATAGCAATACCCTGAATCTGGTGTCCCAGCTGTTGCAGGCCAAGTGTTAATCTGTCCGTAAAAGGGTATATTTTGTTCTGGGGTGAAATTCAATTGCCAAAATAGCAATACCCTAAATCTGATGTCGCAGCACTGGCTGGCAAAGTATAATCGTGTCCGCCAAAACATATATTTTGTTCTGGGGTGAAATTCACTTGCCAAAATAGCAATCCCCTAAATCTGATGTCGCAGCACTGGTTGGCAAACTATAATAGTGTCCGCCAAAACATATATTTTGTTCTGTGGTGAAATTCAATTGCCAAAATAGCAATACCATAAATCTGGTGTCCCAGCACTGGCTGGCAAACTAAAATAGTGTCCGCCAAAACATATATTTTGTTCTGGGGTGAAATTCACTTGCCAAAATAGCAATCCCCTTAATCTGGTGTCCCAGCACTGGCTGGCAAACTATAATAGTGTCCGCCAAAACATATATTTTGTTCTGTGGTGAAATTCAATTGCCAAAATAGCAATACCATAAATCAGTGGTTTCAGCTGTGGCTGGCAAAGTATAATAGTGTCCGCCAAAACATATATTTTGTTCTGGGGTGAAATTCAATTGCCAAAATAGCAATACCCTGAATCTGGTGTCCCAGCTGTTGCAGGCCAAGTGTTAATCTGTCCGTAAAGGGTATATTTTGTTCTGGGGTGAAATTCAATTGCCAAAATAGCAATACCATAAATCAGTGGTTTCAGCTGTGGCTGGCAAAGTATAATAGTGTCCGCCAAAACATATATTTTGTTCTGGGGTGAAATTCAATTGCCAAAATAGCAATACACTGAATCTGGTGTCCCAGCTGTTGCAGGCAAAGTGTTAATCTGTCCGTAAAAGGGTATATTTTGTTCTGGGGTGAAATTCAATTGCCAAAATAGCAATACCATAAATCAGTGGTTTCAGCTGTGGCTGGCAAAGTATAATAGTGTCCGCCAAAACATATATTTTGTTCTGGGGTGAAATTTAATTTGTCAAAATAGCAATACCCTGAATCTGGTGTTCCAGCTGTTGCAGGCCAAGTGTTAATCTGTCCGTAAAAGGGTATATTTTGTTCTGGGGTGAAATTCAATTTGCCAAAATAGCAATACCCTGAATCTGGTGTCCAGCTGTTGCAGGCCAAGTGTTAATCTGTCCCTAAAAGGGTATATTACACTCAAGGTGTATATACAAGTGCTGAGAGGGTCATCCTCATTAACTTCACACGCTACCGTGCATCTCCCATTGGATTTCTGTCCGTTAAAGGGTATATTACACAAAGTGTTAAAATACAATTGCTGAAGGCATAATCCTACATATTTTTTCTCACGCTACTGTGCATCTCCAAGTGTAAATTTGTCCATAAAAGGATACCTCTTTTAGGGCCTAGATACTAGCCCTAAAAGAGATATTCCCCTAAATCAGTGGTTACTGCTGTGCCTGTATTAGTGTAATACGGTACATAAATAAATAGGCAGATAGTGTTAGGTGCCTGTAATAAAAGGCCTTAATTTGAAATCAATATACATTGGGCCAAATATTTTTTTTCTTATTGTGGTGCTTGGTGAACGGTAACAATGAGGAAAACATCTAGTAAGGGACGCGGACGCGGGCGTGGTGGTGTAAGTGTACCCTCTGGTGCTGGGAGAGGATGTGGCCATTCTGCCACAGCCACACGTCCAAGTGAACCAACTAACTCAGGTTCCAGTACCCGCCAGAATTTACAGCGATATTTGGTGGGGCCCAATGCCGTTCTAAGGATGGTAAGGCCTGAGCAGGTACAGGCGCTAGTCAATTGGGTGGCCGACAGTGGATCCAGCACGTTCACAACATTATCTCCCACCAAGTCTTGTGCAGAAAGCGCACAGGTGGCGCCTTAAAACCAAGCCCATCAGTCTGTCACATCACCCTCATGCATATCAGGGAAACTGTCTGAGCCTCAAGTTATGCAGCAGTCTCTTATGCTGTTTGAAGACTCTGCTGGCAGGGTTTGCCAAGGGAATCCACCTAGCCCTTCACCAGTGGTGGAAGACATAGAATGCACTGATGCACAACCACTGATGTTTCCTGATGATGAGGACATGGAAATACCACCTCATTGGAGTCCGTACATCTCTGATGATGACGAAACACAGGTGCCAACTGCTGCGTCTTTCTGCAGTGTGCAGACCGAACAGGAGGTCAGGGAGGAAGACCCCACATGGAATGAAGGTCGTGCCACTGACTTTCATAGTTCAGAGGAAGAGGCAGTGGTGAGACCGAGCCAACAGCGTAGCAAAAGAGGGAGCAGGGGGCAAAAGCAGAACAGCTGCCGCCAAGAGAGTTCGCCTGCTACTGGCCACCGCCACCAGGGACCAAGCACCCCAAATGGCAGCTTCAAGGAGTTCCTTGGCATGGTACTTCTTTAAACAATGTGCTGACGACAAGACCCGAGTGGTTTGTGCACGCTATGCCATCAGAGCCTGAAGCGAGGCATTAACGTTCTGAACCTTAGTACAACCTGCATGACCAGGCATCTACATGCAAAGCATGAACAGCAGTGGAGTAAACACCTTAAAAGCAAGGAACTCACTCTGGCTCCCCCTGCTCCCTCTTCTGCTGCTGCCTCGGCCTCTTCCTCCGCCTCGGGAGGAACTTTGGCACCTGCCACCCACCAAACAGAGGATGTGCCACCGACACCACCACCTGCGTCACCAAGCATCTCCACCATGTCACACGGCAGCGTTCAGCTCTCCATCTCACAAACCTTGGAGAGAAAGCGTAAATTCCCACCTAGCCACCCTCGAGCCCTGGGCCTGAATGCCAGCATTTCTAAACTACTGGCCTTTGAAATGCTGTCATTCAGGCTGTTGGACACAGACAGCTTCAAACAGCTGATGTCCATGGCTGTCCCACAGTATGTTCTTCCCAGCCGCCACTACTTCTCCAAGACAGCAGTGCCTTCCCTGCACAACCAAGTATCCGATAAACTCAAGTGTGCACTGCGCAACGCCATCTGTGGCAAGGTCCACCTAACCACAGATACGTGGACCAGTAAGCACGGCCAGGGACGCTATATCTCCCTAACTGCACACTGGGTAAATGTAGTGGCGGCTGGGCCCCAGGCGGAGAGTTCCTTGGCGCACATCCTTCCGCCGCCAAGGATCGCAGGGCATCATTCTTTGCCTCTTGTAGCCTCCTCCTCCTACTCAGCTTCCTCCTCCTCTGCTTCCACCAGCTCATCCAGTCAGCCACACACCTTCACCACCAACTTCAGCACAGCCCAGGGTAAACGTCAGCAGGCCATTCTGAAACTCATATGTTTGGGGGACAGGCCCCACACCGCGCAGGAGTTGTGGCGGGGTATTGAACAACAGACCGACGAGTGGTTTCTGCCGGTGGTCCTCAAGCCCGGCCTAGTGGTGTGCGATAATGGGCGAAATCTCGTTGCAGCTCTGGGACTAGCCGGTTTGACGCACATCAATTGCCTGGCGCATGTGCTGAATTTGGTGGTGCAGAAGTTCATTCACAACTACCCCGACATGTCAGAGCTGCTGCATAAAGTGTGGGCCGTCTGTGCGCGCTTCCGGCGTTCACATCCTGCTGCTGCTCGCCTGTCTGCTCTACAGCGTAACTTCGGCCTTCCCGCTCACCGCCTCATATGCGGCGTGCCCACCAGGTGGAACTCCAGCTTGCACATGCTGGAGAGACTGTGCGAGCAGCAGCAGGCCATAGTGGAGTTTCAGCTGCAGCACGCACGCATTAGTCGCACTGCGGAACAGCACCAGCTCACCACCAATGATTGGGCCTCCATACGAGACCTGTGTGCCCTGTTGCGCTGTTTCGAGTACTCCACCAACATGGCCACCGTTATCAGCGTTACAATACCACTTCTATGTCTCCTTGAGAAAACGCTTAGGGCGATGATGGAAGAGGAGGTGGCCCAGGAGGAGGAGGAGGAGGAGGAGGATGAGGGGTCATTTTTAGCACTTTCAGGCCAGTCTGTTAGATGTGGCTCAGAGGGAGGTTTTTTGCAACAGCATAGGCTAGGTACAAATGTGGCCAGCCAGGGCCCACTACTGGAGGACGAGGAGGATGAGGAGAAGGTGGAGGAGGATGAGGATGAAGCAGGTTCACAGCGGGGTGGCACCCGACACAGCTCAGTCTCATCACTGGTGCGTGGCTGGGGGGATACGGAGGACGATGACAATACGCCTCACAAAGAGGACAGCTTGTCCTTATCTCTGGGGAGCCTGGCACACATGAACGACTACATGCTGCAGTGCCTGCGCAACGACAGCAGAGTTTCCCACATTTTAACGTGTGCGGACTACTGGGTTGCCACCCTGCTGGATCCCCGGTACAAATATAATGTGCCCACCTTACTTCCTGCACTGGAGTGTGATAGGAAGATGCGCGAGTACAAGTGCACGCTGGTAGACGCGCTCCTGAAAGCATTCCCAAATGTCACAGGGAAACAGGTGGAAGCCAAAGGCGAAGGCAGAGGAGGAGCAAGAGGTTGCAAATGCAGCTGTGTCACAGCCAGCTCCTCTGAGGGCAGGGTTAGCATGGCAGAAATGTGGAAAAGTTTTGTCTCCACGCCACAGCTAACTGCACCACCACCTGATACGGAACGTGTTAGCAGGAGGTGGCATTTCACTAACATGGTTGAACAGTACGTCTGCACACCCCTCCACGTACTGACTGATGGTTCGGCCCCATTCAACTGGGTCTCCAAATTGTCCACGTGGCCAGAGTTAGCATTTTATGCCTTGGAGGTGCTGGCCTGCCCGGCGGCCAGCGTTTTGTCTGAACGTGTATTCAGCACGGCAGGGGGCGTCGTTACTGACAAACGCAGCCGCCTGTCCACAGCCAACGTGGACAAGCTGACATTCATAAAAATGAACCAGGCATGGATCCCACAGGACCTGTCCCTCCCTTGTGCAGAATAGACATTTATAACTGCCTCCCCCTCCACCATGTATTCTTGTACTCCGGGGCACTTCTTTATTGAATCCTCATTTTTTTTATTTTACCATGATCTTGCGGTGCAACCCAGTTGAATGAACCTCTCCTCAATCTGGGCGCCAGGGCCTAAATAACTGAAAGTGGCCTTCTCCAGTGGTGGGTGATATGATGCATGATTCCTTGCTGTGGGACCTCTCTCCTCTGTCTGGGTGCTGGGCAGGGGTGGATTAAGTGCATGATAGGCCCGAGGCTGTCTACCCAACTTGGGCCTCTCCATCCATTTTAGTTTAATTTTTTTCTGTATGAAGAGGCTGCGGTGCATCGTGAGCGTCACAGTCTCTTTCTAGGCCATATGACATCACATTCATCGTTCACATGGTCTAGGTGTAGCTCAGTCCCATCTAAGTGATTGGGGATGATCTGAAATACCAAGCACACTGCTATCAAATGGACAGCGCTGTGCTTGTTAAGTAGCAAAGAGGCTGCGGCGCTCACTGGAACATCGCGGTCTCCTCAAACAACGGATTGGCGGGGGTGCCAGGAATCATACCCCCACCATCTCATAACTCTCTGAGTACAGATGTCATAGATGTTACCTGCAGTCCTATGTAACACCCCACATAACACAGTGAACTATTGTGTTATGTGGGGTGTTACATAGGACTGCATGGAACATCTACTACATTATCTGCACAAAGAAAGTTATGACTATTATCTGGGCGGTTACATAGGACTGCAGGTGACAAATTAAAATTTTAGTTGCCAAATTTAAAATACATATGATTATGATAAAAAAAACTTGGAGGAGAAGATGAGAGGCAGGTCACAGTAGTGAGCCACCTCTACATATAGGAGAATACAGCACCACATACCTGTTACATACAGGGACATCTCCTGTCATGTAGACCTTCTCTTTCCTCTTCTCCTCCGTTTGACTTAGTACGGCATGACAAATTCTTTCCGCCACATCTCGTCTCTACAGAGTTTGTTACATAGACACATTAGATTTCTCATAATTGGGGTCATTTATCAAACTGGTGTAAAGTAGAACTGGCTTAGTTGCCCATAGCAACCAATCAGATTCCACCTTTCATTTTCCAAAGGAGCTGCGAAAAATGAAAGGTGGAATCTGTTGCTGTGGGCTACTAATCCAGGTCTACTTTACACCAGCTTTATAAATTATCCCAAAGGTCCCTATAGTGTCTACAGCAGTTATAATGTCCCCTAGAGTGCCCCCAGTAATAACAACAACACCCTATATTGTGCTCCAGGTAATAATGCCTGTATAGTGTCCCCAAAAATAATGTCCCCTAATAGCAATGCCCCTAATTTCCCCCACACTGCTCCCACATAATAATTTCTCACACACTGCCCCCATATAATAATATCCCCACACTGCCCCCACATAATGATTTCCCCTACACTGCCCCCATATAATTATTTCCCCTACGCTGCCCCATACAATAATTTTCCCCACACTGCCCCATATAATAATTTCCCCACACTGCCCCATATAGTTATTTTCCCCCCACACTGCCCCCATATAATAATTTCCCCTACACTGCGCCATATAATAATTTCCCCCACATTGCCCCATATAATAATTTCCCCCACATTGCCCCATATAGTAATTTCCCCTATACTGCTCCATATAGTAATTTCCTCCACACTGCCCCATATAGTAATTTCCTCCACACTGCTCCCATAAAGTAATTCGCCTCCACACTGCCCTCCCATGAAAATATTTGCCCCCACACTGCCACCATGAAGTAATTTTCCCCCACACTGCCCCCATGACGTAATTTGTCGTCACACTGCCCCCATAAAGTAATTTGCCCCCACACTGCACCCCTATGAAGTAATTTGCCCCCATGTAATAATCTGCTCCCAATGAAATTATTTGCCCCCATGTAGCAATCTGCACCTATACTGCGCCCCACACTGCCCCCATATCCTCCTCTGGCCCCCAAAGGCACACACAGAAAAAAAAACAACCACTAAAAGCTAATACTTACCTGGGTTCGGGATGGTGAGGCAGGCCGCAGGCGCGCAATCCTCATTGTCCTGCGTCCCGGCGCAGGCACGTGATGATGTCATCATGCACGCCTGCACCGGGAATATACTACCACATAGGCCTCAGGCCTACTAGGCCTGAAGCCTATGGTGTTGATCGGCGGCGGGGCAGGGAACTATGCGCTCCTGTGCCCCGCAGCAGTATGTGGGCACTCGGGTCGGCATTGGGCCCCCCAGTGATGCCGGGCCCGGGGCTGCCGAACCGAACGCCCCTATGTTAATCCGCCACTGGTGCTGGGGCCAAAATAACTGAAAGTGGCCTTCTCCAGTGGTGGGTAATATAACACCTTATTCCTTGCTGTGGGACATCTCTCCTCTGTCTGGGTGCTGGGGCCGAAATAACTGAAAGTGGCCTTCCCTAGTGGTGGGTGATATAATGCCTTATTCCTTGCTGTGGGACCTCTCTCCTCTGTCTGGGTGCTGGGGCCGAAATAATTGAAAGTGGCCTTCTCCAGTGGTGGGTGATATGACGCATGATTCCTTGCTGTGGGACCTCTCTCCTCTGTCTGGGTGCTGGGCCTAAATAACTGAAAGTGGCCTTCTCCAGTGGTGGGTCATATGACGCCTTATTCCTTGCTGTGGGACCTCTCTCCTCTGTCTGGTTGCTGGGGCCGAAATAACTGAACGTGGCCTTCTCCAGTGGTGGGTGATATAACGCCTTATTCCTTGCTGTGGGACCTCTCTCCTCTGTCTGGATGTTGGGGCCGAAATAACTGAACGTGGCCTTCTCCAGTGGTGGGTGATATGATGCCTTATTCCTTGCTGTGGGACCTCTCTCCTCTGTCTGGGTGCTGGGCCTAAATAACTGAAAGTGGCCTTCTCCAGTGGTGGGGATATGACGCCTTATTCCTTGCTGTGGGACCTCTCTCCTCTGTCTGGCTGCTGTGGCCGAAATAACTGAAAGTGGCCTTCTCCAGTGGTGGGTGATATAACGCCTTATTCCTTGCTGTGGGACCTCTCTCCTCTGTTTGAGTGCTGGGCCGAAATAACTGAAAGTGGCCTTCTCCAGTGGTGGGTGATATGACGCATGATTCCTTGCTGTGGGACATCTCTCCTCTGTCTGGGTGCTGGGGCCGAAATAACTGAAAGTGGCCTTCTCCAGTGGTGGGTGATATGACGCATGATTCCTTGCTGTGAGACCTCTCTCCTCTGTCTGGGTGCTGGGCCGAAATAACTGAAAGTGGCCTTCTCCAGTAGTGGGTGATATGACGCCTTATTCCTTGCTGTGGGACCTCTCTCCTCTGTCTGGGTGCTGGGGCCGAAATAACTGAAAGTGGCCTTCTCCAGTGGTGGGTGATATGACGCATGATTCCTTGCTGTGGGACCTCTCTCCTCTTTCTGGGTGCTGGGGCCGAAATAACTGAAAGTGGCCTTCTCCAGTGGTGGGTGATATGACGCATGATTCTCTGCTATGGGACATCTCTCCAATTGATATTGGTTAATTTTTATTTATTTTATTTTATTCATTTCCCTATCCACATTTATCTGCAGGGCATTTACCTACATTTTGCTGCCTTTTGCAGCCCTCTTGCCCTTTCCTGGACTATTTTACAGCCTTTTTAGTGCCTAAAAGTTCGGGTCCCCATTGCCTTCAATGGGGTTCGGGATAAAGTTCGGGTCGAGTTCGGATCCCGAACCCGAACATTTTCGGGAAGTTCGGCCGAACTTCTCGAACCCGAATATCCAGGTGTTCGCTCATCTCTAAACATGTCCTTATTGTTGCTCCATAATGGGAGCAGAAAAATGAAAACAACAGACTGCCGATCTATCCTGTGATGGACACCAATCACGGACTCCTCATTGACATAATGGTTTAGGCTAATTTCACACTTGGGTTGTCGTTTTCTGGTATTGAGATCTGGCAGAGAATCTCAATACCGGAAACAAAACTTTTTCGGTTTAGTCCTGATGCATTATGAATGTAAATATTTTTTTTCAGGCTGTATCAGGATGTCTTCCGATCTGTCTGCATTGCCTTTTGCGACTGGACAAAAAAATTTACAAGAATGGATCCGGCACTGAAAACAATGTAAGTCAATGGTGATGAATCCATTTTTTTTAGGATCCATCACCCATTGACTTTCATATTTCATATTTGACTTTGATATTTCACAAAACCGCATCCTAACGGAATGGATGCATCCTGATGTGCAAAATCAAAATGGATTCATCTAATTCTAGTATTGAGATCCTCTGCCGGATCTCAATAGCAGAATTAACAACACAAGTGTGAAAGTAGCCTTAGTTAGGTTTCTGTCATGGTGTCTGTTATATCAATTGAAAGAATGCTGTGTTATTTTTCCTATCAAATATGTCAAAATTTCTAATGCAGCCTCTGACAGAAATGTGTACGAAGCCCAGTATTTAACAACTTTATTTTACAAAGTTGTAAAAATGCCACCTGGGTCCCATAGAAGAGGACTGTGTGGCCCCATTAATTGTAAATATTTTGAGATATCTTTCTTAATTCCAAAATATTTTTTTTTTAACTTAAAATAGGTTCTTGTAACTGGTTTCATTGTAACCTATTGAAAGAAGTAGATTAGTCACAAGTGCCAGGTATCTGACATTGTAACATATGCCGTTGATTAGAATAACAAGCACTCTGAGAGTTTAGTCCTTGTCACCACACGATGCGTCACATGAATATTTCACCCAGACAATGATCATTTGTGACACACGTAACTGTTTTGTTGCAGAGTCTTTGACAATGTCGCTAATCCTCTTTATAGAGCTCTCCCCATATGGTAATTTTACCCATTGTCTTTCTCGTTCCGTACAGCATCTCCTTTTGTGTCTCACATCTTACGATTAATTTCTCAAAGAGGAAATAAGAATATTACTGAAAACAAAAAGCAAATTTTGAATCGTTTTACTTGTTATCCGGAGCAACTGAAGATTTCTCTGTTGTGAACAAACTATAAACCCAACTGCTCACTTTAAAGCGATTTGTCTGTTCTGCAGTATTTCATCTTATCAAACTCCTATTGTTCACTTTTCCCAGACAATGAAAGATAATGTTTTTGTTTTGTTTATTTTTTTTATTTTTTTCGGGAACTCAATACGCAATAAAACATATTCTGCCAGATTTTAACAATCTACTTGGACTGAAAAAAAGGACAGTTTGGTATTGTTTCGAAGGGAAATGTGTTTATGAAGCTGGAAGATTAATAACATCCATTTCATGTTTCTTTCTTTTAAGTGAAATGCCTTATTATTACTATTTTCTTTCATTTTAATAATAGTTTAGTTTGTTAATTTATTCCAAAAACAAAACTTTTGCTGACGGTCATTGTCTAACTTGTCTTCTCTTTTTATGGAGAAAGTACAAAGTGGTAGGGTTTGCGGCAGGCAACTAATTTCTTATGGTACAATGGTATGTCTAGGTGACTAATAGCCCAATGGAATCCAGGTCTGTCTCAAACGTAGACCTATTCCTCCAAAGAGTTTCTTTAGGACTCTGAAGTTCTCAACAGGGACTCCCAGGGCTACCTCTTGACCATTAGGGTAGGTTTAAGATGTAAGCTGGAAATCTGATGTATCATTTACTCTTTTATTTAGAAAGCCAATCAAAGAGGTTTTTATGTTGTTGCAAGTTGTGTAGACATTAAAGAGTTTGGGCAGCTGATAATTTTTTAAAGAAAGGCTCAGAGTGGTGTAAAAATACAAAATAGATCATACTCACTTCCACTAGTCCCCTGTGTATCCTGTTCCAAAGATCCTTGTGTCCCTATTGATCTGTGTTTGGTCTCTCTAGACCAGGGGTGCCCAACCTGCGGCCCTCGATACCATTGTGTGCGGCCCCCAAACATCTGGTAAAAGACATGTAGGGCTATGTCTTATGGCTTCTTACATGTATCTTTCATGTATTCTCCTATTAGATGGGAGTCCTAGAACTGTAACTAGACATTTATAGTATATACAGTATGATCAATATGCCAAAAATACAGTATTTCAGTTGGTAATACCCCTTTTAAGTTTAATTTTCAGCCCTTGGAATTGGTTCGGGCTGACAATGTGGCCCCCAACCAGAAAAGGTTGTGCACCCCTGCTCTAGACACTCAAGAAATGTCCACTCAGTCAATTACTGGCTGAGTTAGGTCACCGCTGCACCCAGTGATTAGTTGAATTGGTATTTCCTGTGTTTCAAGAGGCATCAGGGACACAGAGAGAGTTGAAGCAAGAGTGGTGGGGGATTAGAAGATGTGAGAATTATTTCTTCATTTTTTTTTAGTTCAATCATCAACTGTTGCTCCACCTGTAGTATACCACGGCCTGATTCGGGACCTTACTCAGGCTCCACGATTATATCCATATATCCAGTCGTATTAGTCTTATTCAAAAGGTTATTTGTGAGGTATAAATAACACTTTTGAAGCTTTGCTTGTATTTTTTAGTCCTTTTATTCATATAAATAAATCGCTATAATGCATAGTATTCCTGAGAGCGCTGAACTGATTGCTACCTCATGCTGCGCATTTTGGGGGTCACGTCCCCTTAATCAAGCTTCAAAAGAGTATTAATTATAATAACCTTTTGAATAAAACTAAAACTAACTAAGTGGATTCTGGTTTTTTAGACCACTCTAGGAATTAAAAAAATATTATCTTAGTAACCAACTATAATGATGGGGACTTGATATGACATGCTGATTTTGTATAGCATGGAGTAGGTCAGCATGGTCTTAGGCCTATTATACACAAACTTTAAAACAACGCTGAAGGGTGTCGCGCTCATCCACAGGAAGCCAGGAGCCCGGACCTTGCCCTGAACCTTGGCGCACAACAAATCCCAGAATAATGCATTGCTGTATGTTGGTTTTTATGTGCACGGGATTTAATAAAGCCTCAAGTATTTTTTCAGTGAAGCTGGACCGTTTTTCTCTTTATTCTGGGATTTTTTGTGCGCCTATTATACACGAACGTTTGCGCACCATGGCCGTGACCGCGGGGCAGCTGCACGTTCCGCCGGACATCTTTTTGCGGAACAGAAGTACGGGACGAAACCCCATGGAAGTACTCCATAGTGCTTCCGTAGTGTTCCGTTCCATGAGCTTGTTCCGCATGTCCGGATTTGCGGACACATTAAAGTTAATGGGTCCGCATCAGTGATGCAGAATGCACAAGTAACAGTGCCCGTTTATTGCAGTCCGCAATACGGCAACGGGATACCTATGGTCGTGGCTTCTTCTAATAGAAAGGTAATCAGTGGTCTAATGTGAAACACAGTAAGTCAGCACCTACAAACAAAGTGATATATTTTGGGACGGTGACTGCCTCCATTTTAGTTGTGTACTCCACCCATCTGTTCAAGGCTATTTTTAATTAGAGAAGAATTTGTCTGATTCCTACTGTATTTACAGCAAGTTTATTTTGTAGGTCTAGACTCAAGAAAGGGTAAACCACATTAGATGGCTTCAAGTGCTGAGGCACATAGGGGGTCATTTACTATGCTGAAATATACCTAAATTAGGCAACGGTTAGTTGCGCCACTATCTGCGACTTTACCACGCCACAATTTTAGACCTGGAAGCCTGCCTCATCCACCATTTTCTATGTGTGTTCTTGGCGTATAAAAGGGCCTAAATGTGAGACAGCTAGGAAGCTGTTTTACACTTATAACTGGCGATGCGCAGCCAGCTATGGGCCTTTATTAAGACTGGAGTCTAAAACGTGCCCGATAGTACATAAATGTGCCCCATACTACATAAAAGTTGCCAACTCTTGGCTGACTCAGTAACTGCAGAATCCAAACCTCCTCTGGCATTATATTAACATGAAAATGGTGCACTGGCTTCTTGTAATGGATTTCCCTGGCCAAGCAGCTGCATGCAAGCCTTCCATCACCAAGCACAATGCCAAGGATCAGATAGAATAGTGTAAAGCATGCAGTCAATGGACATTGGAGCAGTGAAAATGTGTTGTGTGGAGTGGCAAATTTCACTTCTCTATCTGGAAGTCTGATCGACAAGTCTGGGTTTGAATAATGCTGGGAAAACATTACCTGCTTGACTGAATTGTGCCACCTATAAAGTTTGAGGGAGCAGAGATAATGGTATGGGGCTGTTTTTTAGAGGCTGGCATTGGCTAAGACCTCTTAGTTCCAGTGGAGGGAAAACGTAATGCTTTAGGATACCAGGGCACGTTGGACAATTGCCTGTGCTCAACTTTGTGGAATGCCCTTTTCTATTCCACCATGACTATGCCCTAGTACACAAAGCAAAGGTATGGCTGGATGAGTTTAGTGTGGAAGAACTTGATTGTCCTGCACAGAGCCCTGACTTCAACTCCACCAAACACTTTTGGGGTGTACTAGAAGTGAAATTGCAAGCCATGCCCTCTGATTCAAATCAACATCATAATCTGACCTTAAAAATGTTCTCCTGGATGAATAGGCAAATATTCCCACAGACACACTCCAAAATCTTGTAGAAAGCCTTATTAGGAGAGTGGAAGCAGTTTAAGCTGCAGTGAGGACACCAACTTCATATTAATGTCTATGGATTTAGGATGGGATCTCACAAAAGCTCCGGTAGGAGTAATGTGCAGGTGTCCCAATACTTTTGTCCATACAGTTGTTCATCTCCGCTCCTCATTATCTACTATTATATTATTCATTTGTAGTGTTTTCTTATCTATATCATATATCTCCATAATTTGCAAGTCAAGTACTGTAGGCGCTACCGTAGTCGTTCTTCAAAACTGTCAAAAACATAATAGAAGAAATTTCCCTTATAGGCCACTTCCAGTCCTGACATGTCAGATTGTCACAGTGATATTTCTAGTCTTGTCCAACTAACCTCAGGGCTTTTATATTTTCTCAAGAGAATATTGTGGTATTCATGTAACAGAAGAGATCCACACACATATTATTTGCTTCACCAGAATGATATATACATTTATTTAGCAAACTATGGAGTTTTCTGAGGATGAAGAGCTTTTATTTTCTTCTGCTTTATTGATTACTTTTGACTACATTTTTCCAAAATGCTCTACAGATGCTCCGGTGCTAAGGTTGACCCTGACAATATAATTGTTATGGATCACGCATACGTACAGTGGTTGTGGAACCACTGTGTCAAGTAATCAATTTGACATTGGGCCAAATCCTAAGGGAGTTATTCTGGACCATTCCCGGTATTTATCCTTTAACCCATATACAGGGAAGAGGACTTTGTTGTGGGATAGTCCTGCTGTACTTGGCAGCTGACCTATAAGGGTCATGAACACTACTGAAAAGCACCAGGTACTCAGATATGGCATGATACAGAATCAGAGCACAGGCAAATACAAGGTGAACACAAATGCAAGAAACAGAAAAAACACAGAGCACTAGCAGGTGAACAGATTAGGGACCTAGACTCACAGATTTCATGCAGACATGGACTACAGGAACGGACTACTGGAACTAAGACTCTGTACAGACATAGCAGACTTGGCAAGACATATGCCAGGAAGGGGACAGCACGGCAGATATGGCAGAACATGCACTAGGACACTCAGGCAGGCTGAAGCTCCATACAGACTAGGGCAATTACCATAACAAAGACACAGACAGATATCAAATGGATCAAGGCAAAACATGGTACAACAGACGAGAAAGGTAAAAGAAGAAAAGACATGACATGAATGCAAAACGTAGGCAGGTCATAACAATCTAGAGACAAATTCAACCCTGATACAGAACTTAGGAACTAATATAGCAGACTGAAACCAGCACATTAGTCAGACAGGTGCACACGAACAAAAAGAAGCATTAACCCCTGCAAGGCAGACAGAGCACACACCAAGTAAAGGCCTTACTGAACAGAGAGGAGATACAACCACCAGAGGCGTAACATGGATTGTCAGCCCCCGGGGCAAGGCAAGTATTGAGCCTCCTACCTGTGGACACTTCCCTTTTTACAAATAATGCAGTACATGTCTCCTGCAGTCCTATGTAACACCACAGATAACACAGTGTTAATTCGTTAAATACAGATAATGTAGTAGATGGTTGGTTGGGAATACTGTTGAGCGCGAATATTCGAATAGCGAATTTTTTTAGCGAATATCGGCACTTCGCTAATTCGCGAATATTTCGAATATAGCGCTATAAATTCGCTATTTCGAATATTCGTTTTTTTTTTGTTTTTTTTTTAGTTATATTTTTTTCTTTCCCTCTTCCCAACAGTAGTTCTTACCTGTCCTGAGGATTCCTGGCTTCCTGGCTGCTCTAGTCAGTGCCCATTGCCGCTTCTGCCGACTTCCGTGCTCATGGAGCGTCCCCATCCATGGGAACGTCTCCATATACTAAAATGTACTGTCGGATTTGAGGAATTACGTTGAAATCGCAATGCGATTAATTCAAGTTATATGAACGAAGTTAACGAATATGGAATATAGCAGCACTGCTAAGTTGAATTCGCAATGCGATTAATTTAACTTAAAGTAATCGCATTGCGATTTCAACTTAGCACTGCTAGTGCCACTGCTATATTCCATATTCGTTAATTCTAGCCTATGTAAGATAGCAGTGCTAAGTTGAAATCGCAATGCGATTACTTCAAGTTAAATTATTCGCATTGCGAATTCAACTTAGCAGTGCTGCTATATTCCATATTCGTTAACTCGTTCATTGAATCGTTAACTTCGTTCATTCTAGCAAGCTGACCCATTATAAACCCAGCTCTAAGTTGAAATCGCAATGCGATTAATATAACTTGAATTAATCGCATTGCGATTTCAACGTAATTCCTCAAATCCGACAGTACATTTTAGTATATGGAGATGTTCCCATGGTGATGGGGACGCTCCATGAGCAGAGAACTTTATGGTTGGCTTGGTAGAATTAGCGAATAGCGAATATGACGAATGTATTCGTCATATTCCTCAAAGCGAAGATAGCAGTATTCTACATCTTCGTTTTAGCAACCTATTCGTCAACCTCGCTAATTCTAGCAATCAAATAGGAAGGTTGACTATAGAGACAGCTGTGTTAAATTCGCTATGCGATTTTTTTTTTTTTAATAGAATAATTATATTACTTGATATAATTATTATAATTATTCTATTTATTAAAAAAAATATATATAAATAATCGCATAGCGAATTAAACACAGTTGTCTCTATAGTCAGTCAACCTTCCAATTTGATTGCTAGAATTAGCGAAGTTGACGAATAGGTTGCTAAAACGAAGATGTAGAATACTTCGTTATCTTCGTTTTGAGGAATATGACGAATACATTCGTCATATCCGTCATCTTCGCTATAATTCTAGATATGAAACCAATAGGAAAGTAGCCTTAAGTTAAAATCGCAATACGCGATTAATTAAATCGCATATTAATCGCGGTAACTAGAATAATGACGAATATTCGATTTCGACGAATATGAAACGAATATTCATTCGAATATTCGCGAATTTCGTCGAAATCGAATATGGCACCTGCCGCTCATCACTAGTTGGGAAGCCTTAGAATTCAGAACACGTGCAGTGTGGCCTGAAGTCTGGGCTGGGCTGCAGAAGTGTGGGCCAAATTCTCAATCCACCTCCCTCCGCAACCCTACCTTTACAGAGATATTTGAATGGACATTGGACATAAATCAATACGAAATATACAGGAGAATGTAGCATCACATACCTCTTACATCCAATGAAGTCTTCTCTGATGTAGATTTTTTCCTCAACTTCTTAATTCGGAGATAAGACCACCATGATACCTTTTTCATCCGTGTCTCGTCTGCAGAGTTTATCAAACATTTTAGATTCCTCACTTTACTATCATCCTCCTCCTCCTGGTGCCTCAACACTATCATCCTGCTGCTATCCCCAATACTGTGCTAGTGTTATACAGATCCCCCATGCTCCATGCTCCCAAACTGCCCTCAATGGTAATAGTGTTCCCTATAATACCACCAAGAGCAACCCCATTCATATTGTGCTCAATAATAATGCTTCCACAGCACCTCAATATTAATAATGCCCCCATATGGCCCCTAGTAGAAATAAGGCCTCCTATAGTTCCCCAAAGCAGTAAGACCCTCTATTAGGTACCTCTATAGAGCCTATATATAATGACCTCCCCTGTATTATTAGGAGATATAATGGCCCCCTCTGTATAACAAGGATATATAATGACAAGAGATGAGCGAATTTTTCAAAAATTCGATTCGCCGCTTTGCCGAATTTTTGGGAAAAATTTGTTTCGACCGGTTAAAAAACAGCTATTTCCTGGCTGCAGAGAGCCTTTATAGTGGAGTAGAACACTGTGCCTTGCAGTAACATGAAGAGGGAGTCTGCTGTGGTAGTGAAATAATACTGTGAGTCAGTATGACATGCAGATGAAGATGACAGGCGTCTCTCTTAGAATCACTGAACAATTCACTTATTTGGGCAGTCACAGGGCCAAATCTGACCAAATAACTCAAGTATGAACTCAGCCTTACAGGTCAATGTTAGCGCCAAGAAGAAGCGCACTCCTTTTACACCGTCGTCAGCTGATTCCACATAGATGTCTGCAGAACTTGTTCTATTAAACGCTTATACAAGTAGAGCCCCCGACAGAGTGGAGAGGATGTCAGCAGTAGGTTTGTGCCCTTCCTCTGATCCATCAGAACAATAAGCCCCAAAAAACAGTTCCTGTCTGTTGTCAGCAATGGCTCTGTTTCCCCACCGCAGGACGACAGATCCCTGTCTGAACACTGTATCATCTGACTACGCTTCTCTCCATCGTCTCCTGTAAGTCTGCCTGGATTCC